>JACXIL010000160.1:301629-443399 GCA_014737365.1 Bombus soroeensis | reverse complement strand
ATAATTAATTTTTAAACATTCAAAAATCTTAAACCATACAGTATATAATCGCGTTAAATTAACCTATTAAAATTATTATTCCCGGTAACAATATTATTCAATAAATCTCATTCGATTCTTTTTATAAAACTTCACACAATATCATACAAAATTTTCGTATTTCAATAATATAGTAATTATACTGCACTACATTGAATATGTCTACTTTTTAATACACAATCACAACAATGCTCAAAAACAACAAAGAGAGTAATAGAAAATACAGTCCCTTTACTATCTCATAACGTTCATTTCGCTAAATACAGATATGTCTCGTAATTTGTATTCAATGAGTGAAAACTCAGTTAAAAGTTATTCTTGTATCATCACACTCAAGTTCCAACTATCGGAGCACGTGCAGGAATCGTACGAACTAGCAACAACCCATGTAGATAAATTTCATATATCATGGATTTGTCATTAGTATAACTCTTCCAAAGCCATTGGCATCTTCTTGGTCCTACTTTGTAATTTTATGCTCGCGTTCCTTCCCCAGGGGCAAACCAGTTTTATTTCCATCACAGACTTTGATATAGCATCATTCAGGGTATTTGGGCGAAGAAACGAGGAATGACGGAGAAAATCAAAGGATAAATAGAAAACAAATAAATAAATAGAAACAGAGAACAGAAAGTGAAAGTAATGGGTCACGATTTTGTTGAGATTTTATGTCTAACGACTTTTTTGCTTGTTGAATTTGAGTCATTCGCCGACAACTATCGATGGTCTCTAACTATCAATGAGAATGACGGAGACAATTGTTGGATATAGATTGAGCGTCTTAACGGTAATGAATGAATCGCTAGGTTTTAAGATTACTGAATTTACGTGCATGAACATTATTAAGTGGTTCGTGGATTTTTCTACTTCTGATTGTATTAACGTTGGTATTATAGTATGTATTATTCTCAAATTTATATCTTATTAGTATATCAATTTCCTAAATTCCAATTTTCTGATAGTTCAGTCTTTCAATTTCTAATTCTCTCTTAATTCAGATTCTAATTTTTCTCACTTAAATTTACAATTAGTATTTTTCCCTTATTCGATTTTTACGTTCTGAATTTTCCTATCATTCAATCACTCAATTCCTAGTTTTCCTAAAACACAACTTTCCAATCCTACAATTTTCAATTTACTTAAATCTTCAGTTTCTAATTTATTCATTTTTTACAATCCAGTACCAAAATAAGTCATCATAAATTTCATTTCTCACGCAATTTCACCTATATAAACTATATGTAAAAATAGTGCATTAATTTTTTTACATTTTTTGATCAATTTGTGTGATCAATATATTACTAACTGAACGAATTACTCTTGAAGTTATTCCTAGAAAAGATCTAAAAACTTTGAAAATTGTTCCGATTATCACAGTGATTTTAAGCTTATAAAACATGCTCGTAAAATAAAACATACAAACGTTCGATCTGTTCTTTCTATTTTACTTTCAATTAAATGTATACACATGGAGTTATAATTTGTGCTTGGAATTGTTGTAGTTGAATAGAAGGAAGATAAAGTATACGTGATATATTTTATAAAATGTTCCAGATAATTAATTTATTAATTGCTTATGGTATAATATTACCTCTTAAATTTACTTGATTTACTTAAGTAGTTTTCATTTAATATGTTGCATTTGCTATGACATGTATTTAAATTACTCATAAAAATACAGTATGAAGTTTACTTTCAAAAAATTGATTTTTGTTTTTATGGTTCAATGTTAATTAAGCATTATTTACTCACCCCAAAGACTACTGCCAACTCTGCTAGTTTCAAATGCTTACTTTTTTAACACAATAAATATTTTATTCTTATCATAGTTTAAACAGTTTCATTTACAATTGACAATTGCTGAATATGTATTTTCGACTATCTATCAAAGAGTCCTATAAATTCGAATAAAAAGAATAACTACAAACGTTCTAAAATATTCATTTCGATGAGTTATTCATCTCGATTAAAAACAGAAGCTTCAAAGTTGACGAACCTACACGAGATTCAACAGAATGTTTAGAGAGGATGCACGGACAAATATATTTCACGCTTAGAAATTCGATACAGATGAATTTAGATAGCAAAAGAGAAAAGAAGAAAATGGGGGTGGTAACTCTGTTAGCACTTCGCACAGCTAGTCATTCATACGTACATACACAAAAGCTTGCGGCACTCTTCGTTCAGAGAATGAAAGATCGGACGTCGATGGTAAAACGTGCTTGCCTGGACTTGCTAATGGATTCCGCACTCTGATTTCACCTTCTTTTCTTTTTTCCCTTTTTTATCTTCTTCCTTTTTTATTTCGTGGTTCCTCTTAAATTCATGTACTTTCCATGCCTTTGTTCAGGTGCGCATACTTGGCGTTCTCGTGGAAAGGTATATATATAATTGAAGGACCTCTAGCGAACCCTTTAGCTTTCAACATTTGCTACACCGTACCGAGAAAACCCGCTTATTGTGTATTTTATAACCGAACGTATTCGACTCTATTAAATTTGCGAGCAATTAAGCGTCCGTTTGAAAAAGGAATCGATATTTCCCATTTAGTCATTCTGTTCTACGAAAAAAGAGAAGAAGCGCGGAAATAAATTTAACACTATCCTTCGTTTATCATTTATAAGATACAGAAATATCTTTGTAGAGTTCCTTTGATATTGAAGGAGCATATTTTTATAGGATACATCATTCAAAAGAAATTATTGTTACTTTGTAATTGGTCAAAGAACTCTGTTTGAAATATTTTGGTATCGATGATGGATAATTGGTTCGGTACTGAGATTTCTTTTTAGCTGTATCGCTTGTTTTTAAAGCGATTTGGATTATTTAGTAGGAATAAAAATATTGTAATTTTAATGTTTAAAATGCTTCATGTAATTGGTATTAGCTGCAATTTTAAGAAGAATGTCATGAAAAAGTATGGTATGATATAGAATGAAACCTATCAGAATCAACTTCATATATTTTTATGCGTGAAAAAAAATTCTAAATAAAGATAAAGATTCTAATAAATGTACTTTCTCTTAAAAATAAGATTCTAAATTTGATGCAGTTTTTCACATACTTAATTCTTTGCATTCTGAAAATTGTTGATGCGACCGATCATCAACCTAACACACTTCTACAGTGAAGCTACTTAAAACTGAAAATTTTCTTTATTTAAATACATATATATGTACAGTAACCTTATTGTCTTTTAAATTTTGTATTAGTGGAAGTAGTGCAAAAAAATATTTGTTTATTATTAGTATCAACATGAACAGTATCAGTAAAATACGAAGTGTTGAAACAATAGTAAGATATATTTTTATACATTAAAATTATATTGAAACTATAATAAATATTTGAATGATCCTTCGTTGAACCCAAGACACTTTTCCATCCTTTCCTTTTCATTATTAAGTATGAAGATTGTATCTTTTTTTTGAAATATTTTATATTTGTAACAAAACACGTTGTTGAATATTTTGATATTTAGGAAACAAAGCTTCTGTTATTCTGTTACTAATTTTCAAGACATTATTAGCCTAATTAATAGTATTGTAATATTAATATTAGAAAAGAATCGAATAATCATTAAACATTAAGATCATCATTAAACACGATACATTAAAACAATAAAAAATACAAATATCTATGTAACATAAAATAAATCAATTGTGATTTAAATAAATTTAAAATCAATCGTAACTTTAAATAAATTTTGATAAATACATCCATCATAAACTAGCTGCCATTTCGATAATATCTAAGTTGTTAACTCCTTTTATAATGTAATTCGCGTGCAGAATATTGGTCATCTTCGAACAATATATTTTTATCCGTTCTTTCGATTAAGTAAGAAAGGCAATTCCATCCAACAACCTTCTTGTAATATCTCAAAGCAATTAACTGTCTTTGCATTTAATAGTTAAACGATACGGAAGTATCGTTATTACGTTAATACCTTGGATCCGCTGCTAATGCAATTTCCAGGTGGCAATTAGTCATTGATACCCTCTTTTTGGAACATTTATCGGATGCTTTCTACGACTAATCTTCTTAAATACTGTCATTTAACTGGCATGCTTTATAATTGACAGTTTGCAGTTACAATGAACAAATTACAGGTATATATAGTTTGGGTTGCCATATCATATTTCGCGACAGTGCTTTTTAATTGTCCGGATTTCCACGCCAGATAACCCTATAATTTTTCTTTAATTTATATCAATTCAACATCAATTCGGAATGAGTTTTACATTATTTGCAAATAAGTATGTACTATTAGATATTTGTAATAATAGCATCAGTGTTTCAGTAAGTTACTAACAAATTATTCCTTTTTCTAAGAAATAAGAAAACTTTATAAAGTTCCTAATAATTAAGATTACAAATAAATATTCAGCACATTGCAAATAATCTTCGTTACTGTTAATTCAGAAATACATAATTTTAAGAATGAAATTTAAATATTTACTGTGTGTGTTGGCTCAAATATTTAACTTACTCTTGTATTTCACAATGTGTAATTTTAAATTACAATTTTATATTTCTAGTTTGTTTTATTTTACGATTTCTTATTATAACAAAATTAATTTTGCTAGTTTTATTATTTATTTTTTCATAAAGCCATAGCAAAATATCAAATACTACAACTAATTAACTTTAATTAAAAACTTCAAACTTTAAAACCATTTTCATCCCTTTTGAATATTTCTAACTATTACCATATCATTTCATTTTTAATTATATCAAATTATGTCACTAGTTCTTTGCTTCCTTTTTTTGTAACTGTTTTTAATAATTTATATATATATGTATTTACTTTTATTTTCATACTAATACTACAAACAATCTTACTTATATCAAATTATATCAAATATTACTAATTTGTGGTTAGAAAAACTAAACGAATCAAAATAAGCAATGTACATTATTAAGAAAGCTAATCACATGCCATTCGATCTTCGTTAACCTACTAGCCCACATCAATTAGATATTTCTTAAATTTCTAACTCTAGTTCCGTATCTTAAACATTTATCTAGTATTCACGTCACTGAATTAGTACTAGGTCATTCTGTAAGTAATACGATTTTTCTAAGAACTGAGAAAAAAGAATTACGTCGATGAAAGGTGTTATTATTCCTTTGATAGGATATTGAAGTTATAAAAATTATTTAATATGAGATGTTTACTATGCCTTCAAATCGAAGTATTATTGAATTATGTTATTGCCAGTAATTAGACTATTTAAAATCAGTGTTAAAAGAAACATTCAATTCTGATGGAAATTTTGATGGAACTTCTAATATTCTCGTTCTCAAAATATATTTATAAAATTATGTAAATAAGAAACGAATAATTTTGCGAATGATTAAAAGGCATAAAATTCAAACATTTCCTCAAAATTAAAGGATTTTTAAATGATGACAATAAAAATGTAGAACTAGAATTATAACAATAAAAGAAACGTTACATCAATCCATAATCGCACTTTTGTGTGTTTGTTAAAAACATATGACCCATAAAAATCATTTTACGCAGATGAAAAATCTACCATTAAAATAACAAAAAAACTATACGTTTTTTGTTTGTTGTTTCACAATAACCAAAAATATTTATGAGCTTATGAATTCATCTGATTACATTACCTTTTCCGTCATAATTTCCTATGAACAATTATATACATCAAGCAAAATCAATTCATTTAGCAACATCTGAAGAAATTTCATTCCTTATACGCATTCAAAGAAGCCATCTTTTTCTAGCATAAATGTGTACTATGATTTTGAACTTTAGTACTGAAATATTTGATAAATTAAATATTTGTTAAGCATAGAATAGAGAATACAAGTACAAATGGTCACGTAAATCTATTTGTAACTTATAGTGAATGAGTCTTCAAAACTTATATACAGTAGTTCACAAAATTATTTGCGCTCTTATTGTAGAAATTTTCTATATATTCTATGTGTTATATAAAACATTTTGAAATTTCATTAGCATTACAATGAAATACATCGTGATTGTTTTGTTAAAATTTCAAACCAGCCTGTAAATATAACATACTATATATGTATATTGGAAGTTACTTGAATTTAATAATTATATTAAATATATTATATTATTATATATTATATATAAGCTCGAAAACCTCCCAACCTCCACACCATCCGAGTAATGTTACGAAATTCGGCTCGCAAAACGTGATATGATGCTTCCGATAGTGATAAGCCGGTTGATTTCTCGATAAGCAACATTTAATCTCCGTAAGTAAAATACAATAGCGTATTTGGCCACGACGCGACGCAACGAGTTTCATACACGGTCTCCGTACAATATCCCGTGTAATCCAGTGTTCCGTTGGAGGTTCCAGCATCGAGTTATTAAGCTGGCACCAGCGGCCATGTCCAATACTGGAAAAGTGGTAGAATTTAATTTAAAAAATAGGTTTGTCGGTGGCACCATCGCATAGAGCGCACAGTTTTTTATATTTTTAATTTCCAGCGGAGAACGTCGTTTCTATCTGTCACTGACATACCCTCCTCATCCCTGTTTTGAAATGAACGAAAAAAAGAGAGATAGTGGGAGAGGGGGGAGAGAGAAAGGGCATCAGAGCTATTCTGTCGATGTATGATCTGGCCACTGATATATGGCGGTAACGTGAGCAAAAATGCGAGGCCGATTGAATTACATTGAGTTACGTGTCGTTACGCAACGTACCTATGGGCAGAGAGAAGCCTCGGCAAATTTATAGTACGACCTTTTGGTTACGTTTGATTTTGAAAAATCGTCGCCGTTCGAAATTACGATCCCACCCACGCCCCGCGCATTTTGGCACGTGCGCGTCGACCATATTTATTTGCCCCACGTGTTCTCTCAGGGAACCACTTGCTGTCTCTCTCTTTCTTTCTTATTCTCTTTTTCCATCGTTCGGATCATATAATCTCTCTCTCTCTCTCTCTCTCTCTCTCTCTCTCTGTTTCTTTGTCGAACATGGACGCGGTGTTCCCGATTTTCGGATGCCCCCGCTTTCCGGCAAAATATGCAGCCCGTGGAAACGACGCTTTATAATATCATGGCTGACACTTATCGTTATGCATTCTTAAGTGATAAATCTCGAACGAGCCGCGGAAATGTTCGAAATTTCGGAGCGAACGCGCGGTCGTCGCGACGCGGATCTTCGATGGTTGCAACTCGGCCACGCGCTGATCTATATCTGCTCGTGAACGTGTACGTCTCGTGTATTTTCATTTCATCAAAAATACTGATATGTAATTGTAGTTTCAGTAAGAGAAGAAATAGATATCTGTAATATATTTTTGGGTATATACATTTTCATTCTAATTGTAACCGTTTATATCTTCAATCTTGGCAAAGATAAGAACAAATTTATTATGCTATAATATCATTTAATGTATGTATTCTTCGTTAGGACATATCTAATAATAAGTTGGTATATGTAGTTTCGAAGTAAAACGTAATTGTGTATGTAATAAGTCGCACAGATCATGTAAACTTTTAGACAAATAAAGGAGACATATACACTCTTTCATAAATATTAGGACTTATGAAAAATAAGATGAAAGTAAATAATCATCAAAATATCATTAAAACCATTAAGAAATCATTAATTATTTTATACATCATTTATGAATAGTTCTATCAGATGTAATATCTCTTTCATAAGCATCACACATATCATTTAATTCTTTTCGAGAAAAGAAGCGTTAAATATAGAAAATGCATTCTATCATTAGTTTACAGATAATACAATTTTTCAATATCGAAGACTAATCAAGATAGTAATACAAAATTATCCAAAAGGCTCACGAAAGGATAATTTTTTTCGATATATAAAAAATATCTAAAAAATCGACAGAAACTTTTTAGATAACTTAGAATATCTTAATAGAAATATATTTTTGGATACATTATTTCTTGTGCATTCTTTTTCACTGCAAAAAACTCTGAGAAACAGAAAATATCGGAAATAATACGGTGAAAATTATGTGAATTACATCTTCTGAACTACAATACTGATGATTCGATATGTAAACTAACGATAGGTAAGTTCTTTGGTAATAAAAACGTCTTTGATAATAAAACTTTTGTTATTTTAATGTTATTAATAAGTGTTTAATAATATTGAAGTCTATATACATATTATTCTTCTTATTATAAAAATTTCATCGATGATTCGTTTAATGCTGAAATGATATCTTTTTATTAATATAATAATATCATGAAAAATGAGTTAAAATTTACTATGCATCATTAAGTTATATCCATATCTTCATATTAGAAATTTTTTCTTATTACATCGATAATAATATTGTGACGTACCCATTTCATTAAATTACATTAGGAAAAATAAATTTGCATCAAAATATGACTTGAATGATCAACAGTTATTGAAATCACGTGTTCGCGAAAAAAATTCGTCCTACAATTCGAAGGCTGGGACTAGTTTTTCCAAACGTTATCTTTTACAGAGCAAAAATTCGCCTCCAGCTGCTAAGAAATGCCTACTACCATCTCATTATACAATTATCTCCGTGCTTATCTATGGGAAGAATTTTCTTTACTCTGTATTCTTATGTTGATATTTCCGTATCTTATATTTGAGAAAAAATATACGCTTAGATTAATCAAGATTTTTATCGTTATCTTTTATTTTGCATCTATATTTCTATCAAAATTTAATAAAGCATTGTAATTTAATATTTTATACATATCTAATTATTTTTGCTTTTTTTATTCTTGTCGGAATTAGATACATATTTTAAGGAATACTTTATTTCCATAATTATTATGCATTATGTCTGAAACAGACTTGGAAGATTTGTAGATTATTAATTGCTAACAATTAAAACACATATTGAACATTAATATCCTCGGTAGGAACCTATTAACTCCCAGTAATAGAAAGAATGATTTGGCAAACACTAGATACGTCTATTCTTAGAAACATACAAACGATTAAGGGTTCTAGAGAGAGAATAACTCTGATTGTGATTGACATGCATAACGCGATGAAGGGATGCATTAGGCAAAGAATAGATCTGTACATAAATCTACATCATTTATAAAAAATTTTAATAGTTAAAATAATCTGCCATATCATAAAGATAGTATCTAATCCTTTCATTACAAATAATGATGCTGCAATATCCATAATTATCTAAACTTTTCTTTCCTTTTACTTCCTTTCCTACTCTTAATTCCATTAAACTGGTCAAGTATCTTTTGCTTTGATATATTCCAATAATTATACGAATTTGAAAATGCAGGCATTAGACTTAGGTGTACGGAAAACATGTACAAAAAGTTCTTTTAGTTTATTCCATTAAGAACTAAAGTAGAAAAACGTAAATTATGTATTATCAAATATTGTTTTCTCAGGGTATAAAAACTTTAATAGAATAATAAATGTTTTACGAAAGCTCACTGCATAAACCAGAGATACAAAACAATGATGATTTATGACTTAAAAAAATATTGTTTACCATAATGCTATAAATTACTCTTCAATTTATACAAACTCTACAAGACTATAGTAGCTAGGTAAAAAAATAGCAACGAAAAGAAATATTGAACAGGTCTTACAAATTTCTTTTTAGAAGCACAATATTAAAAGACAAAATTTAGTAAGATAAATTGCTTACAAAAAATTCCGAATTAAATGTTGCATTAACACAACATTGATCTTCAATGAATTAAACAAGTACTCCATTGACTAAACTTCTTCCCTTGGACATTACCAGGAACAAGCGAGGAGAATTTTCCACCTAGATATCCTCGACCAGTAATGCAATTACCAAGCGATAAGAACATAAACTGCTCACCACCCAAAGTAGATTAAAAGGAAAGCGCTCGCTAGCTCGTGGGAGAAAGAGAGGGAGGATAAGAAACAACCATCGTCACCAAACGCCACTGTTCCGATCGTTTCAACCATATACACCTTCACCACGTACCTCTTAAACACATCGATTAATTTCAGCAGCCATACGAGTCACGCGAAAGCGAGCCGAAAAACTGGGATCGGTTGTTCAAGTAACTATTACCCAGGGACCACCCTCTGAACTTACATATCGCACTATCCGCAAGTGCAAGGACAGTCAACGCCGAAGAAGAAAGAAGCAGTGCGATATCCCGACAATTCAAGATAGAAGTACGTGTGTGCGCGCTGACAAGGAAAGGGAAGAGGGAAAAGAAAGACGCGGAGGGTTAGTCGGTCTCTCTAGCTCAGATATGTGGATGCAGGACAGAAATATGTAAGTGTACATGTGCGCGTGCTGCTGCTGGGTGAATAGGTAGGAAGATATCTATGGGAGGGGTTGGCCACGTGGCGCCGCGGCGCGCCGTTCCGGCGCCGACGTCCCGCACACCCCGTGTGTTCAGTTTCACTTCAACCCCCAAGCGGCCCAACCAGACGATGGCCGGCTCTCTCGCCTCCAGGATTCGGCCTCGCTGCGAGACTAGGCTGCGTTTTGCGCCGATTGTATCGACCTTATTTCCTCCACATTGGCCTCCTTACTACAAATGTTCTATCTACCATTTTTCAAGATATCATTTACTTGCTGCAACAATAACATGCAGTGGCTTATGATATGAAAGTATTTGACCTGTTACTATAGATATATTTTATGTTATTGTACGTATTATGTAAAACAGCTTGAAATTTCATTAGCACTTGGAATGAGGCGCAACTGCATGAATCTATACATTGGTAAAATTTGAAACCAATTTGAAAATGAATTAATTGTAAAATGTACATGAATAGCCATTTTAAGCATATAATAAGTGTTAAAGGTGGTCCCACTAAATATTGGGGCTTATTAATGTAATTGACAATTGATTGTTTAAATCTTTTTATTTTAGTTTTGTGCGAAATTTTCTCCAAACAAAATAAATTTTTTTATCTGTTAAATTAAAAATTGGACTGGAATATAAAAATTCGAACACTGCAACAAGGTACACTGACAAGTTGAAAATTATGATGGTGTAAGTGATGAATTTAACAACTTGGATGTAATCACGTATTTTAACTCCTAAAAGTACCATCCCTATATTTTCATCATTAATTGAGTTATAACTTTATTCTCTGCCACGATACGTTTTCATGTCTTGAAAAGATATACAGTAGAACTCCGTTTATATGAACTTGTCGAAGGCAAATAGTTTATATACTGAATAGGAAACCATTCATCCTCCTCATCTATTACTTTTCATTCATATTGCAGAAGTTTACGTTCTGATAAACAAATTCAACAATCAGAAGTTCATTTAATCGTACACTAAATAAACTTTCGTTCAAATAAACGGAGTTCATATAAACGGAGATGTATTGCAACGAACCTTTTATAACAATAATCGTGGAATACAATTATGCGAAAAATAGTAGTGGAATGACTTACAGCACTACTCTCAGCTCTTCAACCAAAGACGATAGTGTAGTCGTGTTAACTACTCTAGCCCGACCTTCGACCTATGCAACCACGATTCCGCGATACATTCGCTCTTGTCTGTCAGCGATTCGATGGACGACAGCGTTACGTCGAACGCCAGAGATCGTGACACTCGCCTATTTCTTTCTCTCCTTCTCTCTCCTTTCTTTCTTCTTCCGAAACTTCATGGAAGATTCTTTGGGGGATATTATAATGGGTATTGGTATCGTAACTAGTTGGTTGATACGATGAGATAGATGTTTCGCAATGAGACTTGCTCGACCGAGAGAATGATTTCTTTGGATGTTAATGGGAGATTAGGATTGATGGAATTAAGGTAGTATATCAAGAGCCAGACATGAGTCACGTGTGTTGTTTTTCACATAAGAGAAATTTTAAAACTCAATATCTTGTCAATTTTGTCAATCACATATCACCAAAATTGTCTTTTTATTGAACTTGGTTGTGAAGTACTTTTGAAAAATATTTACGTCAAAAATATTGGTTTCAACTCTCTTGAAAATATTGATTTGAAACATATTGGTTATCTATCATATTTTAGATATTATATATGTCGTTTCATAAAATTTTTCCGAAATTTCATGGATTTGTCATCTATTGCTAAGAAACTTTTAATCAAATAGATTATTTCTCTTGTTAAGTAATTTTATATTAAAGTTATATTAAAGTTCCTTTAGTTTCATTCATGAAAACATAAATATCCATAAACATCCACAGTTTAGTTATAATATTCTAAAATTAAAGATTGTATGTAGACTTTTATAACTGACTGTCATTTCACATTTAATATCTGGGCATCAGTCATTATAATTATCTGTTACTTCACAAAAATACACTTCCAAAATATGCTACCTAGACGACAATGATTTGATTCGAGGACGACAACGATTCGATTCATCCGCGGATGCGCAGGAACCAAGTTCTATGCAGTATGACTTAACAAAGAGGACGGTACGGTTTCGAAGTGAACGAAACCGGCGACGGATCGGGCAGGTCGTGGAGTGGCCATCGAAGTGGTAGGTCGGGCTGAGCGTCGGCTGAAGCCACGAGTTTTCGTGGTCCGCCATCTTTATGGTTACGTCAGCATGTTTCAGTTGCCGGATCTGAAAGTTTTCGCCCGGCGACAAGATATTTCAAGTGGTCGCTCAGTCGCTATCGTCCCGCGCTGAAATATTGGACGGCTCTTTCTTGCAGCCGCATATTCTTCTACCACCACCTCTGTTTCCCTCCTACCATCGCATCTCCTCCACCTCTTCATCGGCAGCCTCTCTACATCCAGCACTAGTTGGAATAGCGGTGGAGCCAGCAGCATACCCTCCTAAGAACACCACCCACCGTCTTCGTCATCCACCGTCTCGGGCAACCTTCTTTTTCCTCTTCCACTTTCTTCTGCTTCTTTTCTTCTCTCCTCTCCTATCGTGCCGGGTTCGGGCGCCTTACAGTAAGAACTTCAGAACTTATGAGTCGCGTATTAAGCACACCAAGCCGGCCCGTCGTTAACTACCCATGAATGAGTTACGCCCGGTCGACGCTAATTCTCAAATTGTCCAAAAAGAATGGCAAAGTGTCTATTAATCCGCGCAGCTTCGTGCTGAGATCGGAGGACAGTGGAGTGAGGAGCATGGAAGAGCTATGAGGGCCTTTTCCGGTTGGTGAGGATGAGCGGGAATGGGACAGCCGCGAGAGGAAAAGGCGTTTCCGGTGAAAAACAACGAATTCGACGGAGAATCCTGCTTTCTGGAAATCTGGATGCCCAATGCTTTATTTCGATCATTCTTTTCCATGGTTCTCTCTGCTTAACTCCTATAATTGAAACTTTATGAGAAGGTGCCATGCTACGTACTTTACCATCCTTCTATTAATTAAATTATTATGGAAGATTTTAGTTTCTTGTCTCCTCAATTCCTTTGATGTATTCGTCGTATGTTTGATACATTTTTTAAAATAAAACCATATATAAATTATATACCTTATGCTTTAGTAATTAATAATATGATATATAAAAGAGAAACTCCATCTTATTTACTTCGTCTATACAGATTGTATAATAATTTTATTTGAAATTTCCTTGACTAAAGAATGTTCTAATTTAGTATGTTTCTCCCATTCTATATCAGTTTTAACATTAAGCAGAGTACATTAAAGAAATGCTGTTCAAATATAATAAATATGTAAAGAAAAGCATTTATGTGACTCCAAGAGATTTGTATCGTTTTCCATATCTTCTTTCGTACGAAAATAGAATAATTATCAAATTAGAGATTCTTTTAATATAGGTATTATTTATACGTCTGATACCTAACATGAAATTATATTTAAATTATACATCTTGAATTCTTAATAACCATCAGTGGTACCATTGCCGTGTTATAAGTAGTGTTATATAATATACATATGTTATGTGTGTAATATGGATAACGAAAAAAACTATAGTGTGTATGTGTGTACAAAAGAAATTCCATCTGAATTATTTCGTTTATATATGTCGTATAATGATTTTATTTGAATAGTTCTGATAAAATTATTTTGCAGTCTAATACTTATTCCATTCTGTGCTTTTGGTTTCAATTTTAAGAAGAATGTAGTAGAACATCAAGAAAAACGGTATTCATGAGATTCTAAAAAGTTTGTATCACTTTTAACGTTTCTGTGCATGTTAAAATAGAGTAATTAATAAATTACGTCGTTATAATATAATTCGTTATCGTTTCAATTGATAAACTTTAATCACGTACCATTTCACCATTCTTTGACATGAAAAATTAAATACGTCACAAAACTTACAATCTCCATGTCGCGGAGAATACATTCAAAATTCACAGTTCTATATATAACGCAGAATGCCAAAAACATTACAGTATCCAACCTCACAGTGACTCATGAAAGTATTCAGACACTTGAAGAAACCTTCTATGAATATACTGTGTATATTATACGAGACATTTTGTAATTTCATTAACACTATAACTGTTTTGCGATGATGCTGTTGCAATGTTATTGTTTGTAACCATTGCAAATATAATTTTTGTATTCTTTATTTTTCGGCAGTATAATCATGATAGTCGTGGTAATGAAATTTCAACATGTTTTATATAGCGTATACAACGTACAGCGTGACCGACGTAACTCTTCCATACTTAATTACTGCCCTTTGTCACCATACAAACAAATGTTTTGAGAGAAAGTTATTGTATTTCAAGGGAAAAACTAGACTATGAGAATGAAAGTCATCACAAGATCATATTTTCTGAGATTTTAATAATAGTAGCACTTGACACTATTGTACACAACACTGTTCTGGAATTTCGAATAGAGATAGGAGCCGAGGCTAAAAAGAATTCCTTTCCGACGTTTCGTTAGCATTGTAGCTAAGTTTTTCAAGATTAAAGAGAACGTTACTATTAAAATATACATAAAATATGATCTCGAAATGGTCTTCTCTCTCATAGTCTAATTTCCCCCTCGAAATGTAATAACTTTCTCTCAAAATATTTGTATTGCGACAGATAAAGGAGTAATTAAGGGTGGCAGAGCTAAGTTGGACATCCTGTATGCATAAAATCTTCCTATATAAGTGATCAAAAGCTTTCGGGAATCACTGTATATTTAAAAATTAGGATATTAAACTTTCAAAACAGATATCGAAACAATTTAGTTACGCAGGTTGCTAATTATGAATAATAAATCGCCAGTCTCCCAATAGAGGGGGCTGATTATGGATCTGTTGGAAAATAAAAGAAGAGATACGATCAAACATTCATGAAGAGGAAGAAGAAGAAGGTAACGTCTCGAAAGAGCGCATAGGCTCGCTATTTGGCTACGGTGAACCGGTAGTGGCGCGACGACATTGGAGGACTAAAACTGTCAGCCTTGACAAATCTACGAGCGTTGCCCTGATAAATTCAATTAAATAATTATACCTCTTCTCGCAGCTTTCCCTTTGCCAGGAACGCGCTCGCACGACACCAGAGCTACGTTCCTCTTGAGCCAAGCCGAGAGTCTTCGAGACGTCGGAGGGAACACGAGAGAAGCCATTTCTGAAGTTTATAGCCGTTCCTGGATCAACCGGGGCGGATGGGTAAGAAACGCGAAGGGCGGTTCGTCTTAATATAAAGCGAGTTGGTAAGTTTGGTGCAGCCAGCAGAGGCTAACTTATAATGCGATTTGTTTAATCGGCGCCAACTACTTTGTTCCGCCCAGCATTTTCCATCGTCCTTTCAAGAAGAACGAGCAGCTACGGCCTTTCTTCTTCTCGCTTCCTTCTTGCCAGAGACTCCTTCGACTTCTCCTCCCTTTCCCTTTTCGCCTCCCTCGTACACTGGCAATCCCCTGCCGCTACTGTATGCCGCTTCTCTCGAAACGATCCCAAGTATCGAACGACACCCCCTTCGGCTATCCTTTCTTCGACGGAGTCAAGGGTCGAATGCCACTTGGGCTACATACACCTAAGTGTGAGCAACTTCCCCCACTTTTCTGATGCATCGAAAACCGCGCTTACGATTCTGCTACAAGGTTACTTGTTTCGAATCACGCATGTGGATTTTTATGGTATATAGCAGGGATTGTAAACTTTAGTTCAGTTGATACGACAGTGGTGAATGATAGTTCAGGAATTTCTCTGCATAGGCTTGTTTTGATATTCTTTAGAAAATATTTGGAAAAATATGTTTTGTGATTGCTTGATAGCAGATGTCAATTGTTGAATTTTGCGTAAAGTATTATGATATGTCAAAAATTTTGATTCCAATACTTAATCTTTCTACGTCCACATTACTTAAATGCAACAAATATTTGTTTACAATGTTTCTATGTATTACAAATTAATGCAAACATTGCAGTAGTTAGAAATGTGAAATATAGAAATGGAATAAAATTTATCTATAGTTCATTATAATATACGTACATATGTTCTATTTCACAATTCCAAATATGTCACCATATGCCAATCGAGAGAATGAGAGAATTAAATAGTTCGAACATAAGAAATTGGAAAAATATTCAAGCTAATATCATAACTTGTTGTAAACGAAGAAACTTAATTCTTTCAAAACTGAATTTTTTCTAGCCTGTAATAGAAATTATTTCGTATTTTTATTTTTGTTAGTAAAAAGACATTTTTTAGATACATTCGTAACGAAGGCATAATATACTAAAATTTGAGACCATGATTGCCGGAAATAAATATATTTACGTCTAGTTAATTAACAATTTATTAAAGTATAATGTTGGGCATAAGCAACATTAAGCATCAAAGGGTTAAAATTACAAATGCGGACATAAACTTCTTTTCTCAACATAAATTTCTTCTTAATTTCTTATCTTAAAATATAAATTTCTAAAATCTAAAACTCTTTAACAATATAAAAGTTAGATATCTTCTTATATACTTTAATTTGCTCGAAGTAACGAGCATTAAGTAAATACTTACGTAACCAGAAAATACAAATGATCTTCAAGCAATTACCCATGATACAATATTAGAATCTAACGAAATTATTACTTCTCTGTTATAATATGGACGATTGTTATAATGGATACTATTGCAGTAGTTTTAGTGTCAGTATTTAATATTCTATATGTACAATAAATATAAAGTAATATAAATGTAACAGATTAACAAGTATCTACATATAATAAATATACCAAGAGAACCAATACCAACTGAGAGTATGCAACATAAGTGCATTATGAATAATTTTCAGTGATATTACATTCGTACAAAGAATGTGATTTGATGAATGATTAAATGAACGAAAATCATGCGAATATATTCAACGTTAAATGAAACCTGTTTAATTATAGTACCAAATAACATTTATCATACACTGTATATGAAGTTCAGTATCAATTAACAATAAATTACATTATTGTATAATCGCATCGGAATTTTCTACCTCGATTCTGTTAATTCGTAACTAAATACGAAATCCTTCACGGTGATTAAGCTCCTAACGTTCGCATGTATATGTATGATCCGTTTACAAATCAAGCTAGTCTCGTAAGTCGGGTGGAATCATCCCTCTTTCTCTCCTTCCACATAGATCTACTCTTAGTCACTCCGCATTCATCAGTCATTCTCTGACAAAGTTATACAACTCCTATGTTGCGGTAAAGAAGAGGATTCCACAAATGTATCGTTCGCGAAAAGAGGAGTCTTTTGTGTATAAGTTGTAATCGATGCTATTGAGATAATACTAGAATATCTTCAAAAATATTAAATATATACTTATAGGTATCTACACCATCGTCTATAATTACATAAACGACACTAATAGGTAATAAATATTTCTTTAATAATTTAAATTTGACATATATAATTCTTAGAACTAATAATACAACGAAAGTAATGTTGATTGTAAAGAATTTTATATGTTAAAAATAGCAAGAAGCCCTTTTAATAGGAGCGGAATAAAGTATAAAATTGTGTTGTCCGAATAATTATGTGAGCAACACTGTACATATACAATATATTATATATATATTACATGTAAAGAATAATTTATACAACAGGAAATGAGAAAATATTTCAAATGCTTTACAATTAGGGTAACTGAGCTGTAAATATATTGGGTTGACAACTAAGTGTGTTCATACAAATATGTACCTCTGTAGTGTTGTTAGTAATAATATAATATAGTAAGTATATAATACTAAAAATATAATAATAAAATAGTAAGTTGAAAGTGTCTTCGAGAATGATTAATATAATATTATTTAAATATATGTAACAAATGGAGAAAAGAAAGTAGAACAGAAGTATTAAAAGCGTGCATTTAGTACTTTTACTTAATATTATTTGTTTATTTACTATTTAACACTTTTTACTTTTATTGTTTAGTTTAATGCTTAACATACATGTATATGAAACAATTTCTTTCCTTCGATAGAATTAATTTCAAGACAGCTTTATAATTTTAACTCTATTGCAACGCATTGACCTTCACATAACATATACGTATATATGATAATGTACATTATAACGTCATACAACGTAAATACATTAATAACGTAAACATAATATATATGATTTTTAAGCAGATCTTTTAGTTTTGTTTTCTTTTAGTTTAGTTTAGTTTAGTTTTCAAACTGTTTTCTTAGTTTGAAATATCATTGAATTTTATTAAATACAAATAATGCTACCAGATTTCTCTAATTACAAACGAATATTATATCGACACAGCCCCCTTTCTACTCATGAATCTTTTTCAGTCTTTTTCGAAAATCTGATATAATATTGTCATATAATATATGTATATATGAAAAACAAAAGTAATGCCTTACATCCTTCCATGTCTTTCATACGATAAGTTTTAAAAAACTAAAATAATATCTACTAAACTGATTTTTTAACATAAGCAGGTTAATAATTTTTTATGGAGAATCCGGAGGTGTATTTCGACCAATGTATTAAAAAATATATAATTTCATTTAAAAAAAAACACCGATGACTGAAATACATATATATATATTTATATATATATTTATATTTATATATATATATATGTCGAGTTTGCATTAAGATTAGGAGCGTATAATGAATCTTAACTTGAATCGGCCATTGTTGTTATGCAATATAAATGATATTTACCAGTACGAACTATGATTATTACTGAATTTGACAAGTAACCGTGGCGATTAGATACTCGAGATGCTAATGACAATGATCTTAAGTTCAATAACGAATCCACGGCCAACGGGATGACAAATGCAATTTCTTCCACGGTCTAAGTCTAACTGAATTTACTGATCCACGATTTGGGTGTAACTCAACGTACTTGTCCACAGTACAAGTAGAACTTATCTCACTGACCTCAGTCCAAGTGGAGCTGCCCTTATATACTCCTCTCTGTACCTCTCTGTACCCCTCAGGTCAATCTTTGTTTTTAAGGAGAGCTATTTAATTACTCCATACCTCTGTTAGGTACACGTCCCTCCCGTGACCGTGGCTACGTTCAGTGATCCGTTATGTCACTTTGAGCCCAAGCCCACCGTCAGGAACCTCGGGCAGCCATACTCGGATTAAATCATAAACAACTATATCTCAATTTTATTATTTAAGTACAGTTATAATAAAAAGTCTGGACTAAAGTATTGGGGACCTTCCTAAACATTCCAAAAAGAAGGCCCCGATGTCCTTTAATCTCCGACATATATATATATATATCTTTTCTATCTCTTCTATGTATAGGATAATTCTTTTTGCATCTTGTAGGGCATGCTTTTCCGCTGATCCAAACTTTTTTACTTTCGCTTTTTGTAAACTGCTTTGTTTTCTTGAAAATTCAATTTTTATATTTGTCAGAATTTGATTGAACTATCACAATAAAACCTTTTGCATCTTCTAAGGGTAGTTCGCCGATTTGTAAAATTCTTCCAATTTGGTCATTGTTAACTATTGTTATTGCAAATTTGTGGTTTACCAATTTCATTTACGTGTATTCAGTGATTGCTGTGCAATTGCTAGACTGATATCGAGATAATTCCAAAGCAGTAGTCTAGCAATATAACCGCAATAATAATAATAAAGTAATAATAACAATTATTAATAATAATAAATAATAACTAAGCGCGTAACATTATAAAGCTTTCGACCCTTCAGAAATAGTTTAAGAAAACGACAACTGGTTATAACCAAGGATAACCCAACGACGCGCAATATTTTGGAATTCGCATACTTTTTTGCTTTCCTGAAACTGTGAGTGCTTTATTATTTTATTACCTGCGAACCGTTAATCGGTAATTAATGCTCGAACGTCGCACGCGGTCATTTAAGGGTCTGTTGTTATCCTAGTGTGACCGATATGTAGAAATTTCTCTTTCTTTGAAACATGTGCTCAGGAATTATTTTTTCTCTTCACCGTCCCCAACTCAAGAAAATGCCAAATCAGGAAATTCGAATGTCTACCCTCAGCAATTTGCCTAACTTCAACCATCGTTCCTATCATCACTCTGTAGTAGAACTTCATCAAGTAAACACTCATTTTTTTAACCAGGTATACTTATCTATTCTGATTTTGTCCAAACTGCCCTTAAGCTTTAAAGCGACTTGATTGCATTAAGTTGCACTCGAGGCAATCTGATAAAAGTTCGCGTGAACGATTTCTCACATTGTAACAAGCTTTAATTCGTGTTTGCGCTGTAGGAAACATTGTTCTGTGAATTTGTTTGCGAGTATAAGTATTAAGGATTGGAATAAATAATAAATAGATAGAAATAAATTACCGTCTTATTAATAAAAATGAGAACCATTATATGTTGATCCTATAATATTGATCGCTTTGCCAAAAAAAATATTACCTACTTCGAAATATCGTCTATTTATACCTTTTTATAATATCGAAGTAACTTCTATTTTATTTGTATTTTATTTAGACACATATGCAACAACGGTTAAGATTATTAATTCACTTATTAAACAGCATATTAAATATATTGCAACTATATCGAAGGCGGCACAAAATTAAAAATGCTGCTAATATTATAAGCATTTTTCATTGTATAGCATCAATAGTTGCAATGATTGTACTTTAAGCTAGTGACAATCTTATTATATATATAATTCAATTAACATGTATGCTATCAACAATTGAGCATAATTTGTATCTGCTCGAATGTAAGCGGTGTTTTTCAATTTGGTCACTATTAAAACATGTTCTTGGTGATTTTGTGTTACAATATATAGCACTTCAATGTAATCAAACATGTAAATTTGTTGAAACCTGAATAATATAAGTATAAACAAATTGAAATTTTTTAGTGGCGCTCAAGCATTGCTATCCTAGAAGCATTTAGGAGATTTCGGGCCGCTTTCGAGAAGATTTCAATAGTTTACTATGCTGTTCAGTAAGTATATATGTCTAAATAAAATACAAATAAAATAGAAATTATTTCACACTTTTTATCGCATTTCGAAGTTGGTAATATTTTTTTGGCAAAAAGTCTTTTATATTCAAAATATTTACCTCTCCGAATCAACCGATTTGTTCTTTTGGCACATTTGCGTATCATTAAAGGTAAAGATGATATCGCCGTGTAACAGCATTAGTTAGGAAACGCTGCATATACATATAAGTACACAATTTTTGATATAATCTATCATCTTTATTGGAAACTATTAATGTAAAAGGTATTTAATTCTTGTTTTCATATTTAATAAGTGATTCACTTCAATGGAACTTTTATATCGCTATATCTAAATTTTGTGATATTTATTTTCAGAAATTCCTTATATTCCATATATCGCCTCATTCATTTCTGAAACATCGTTTGTAAATAATAGGAAAATCACCGTAAAATGAAGAAATAAAGATTAAAAGCCTAGCAAAGAAAGAAAATCTGAAAAAAATGAGTACCATGAAAAAGAAACTCTGCGGTTGTCACGCTGCCAAGCCAACTGAAACATTTATCATTCACAAACACCGTGAGTTAAGAATCATTCCTTTCTTAACGACCCTTTGTAAAAAGCTAAGGCGTAAGATCACTTCGGGAGAATGTCTTTTAATGAAAGAATTTTTAATTCGTTTCTATCTTTACTTTGCATTCCCATGGAATATAATATCAATTTAGGATATACTCCGCTTAATCGGCCATTAACTGATTTTGTTAAGAATACCATACTCTAACAGGAATGGTTTAAATGAATGGCGGTGGATACAAGAAGGCAAAAGACAGGAGCAGAAAAAAGAGAAAATGATGTAACTAGAAAATGTGCCAGGTCGAGACACAAACAAACAGGGATAGATCGTTGTTGCCATGACAGTCTTTTCAGGCGAGGGAGAGCGAATACATCGTTGCTGCTGTGGCTATTGATTCCAAAGATTCCTCGCCCTTTCATTTCCGACAATTACGCAACGATCTTGCTAATTTCGAGCTTCACGAAGCCTGACGCATTCACCGAAATGCGATAGTTCTCTTTCTCGCTTCTTTTCTCTCTTTCTAATTACCTCTAAAAGACGGTAGTTCATTGTTCTGTTGGAACGACTGAAATCTTACAAGTGCATTTTACATTTAGAAAAGAGTGCAGTAATTCCATCGAAATGTTTCTCCGAATATTGTAAATAGATTTATAACAAAATCAGTAGGAAGGTTGTACATATTAGATATTTAGATTATGCAATATTCATTCTTTACACACAGCGATTTGTTAAATAATTTATATATATATAAATTATATTAATTGAATCATTATTTCCAAACGATATACGTTTATCTATGAAATAATTATTAATATCGGAAATAATTTCTAACTAAAGGTCTTTCAGAACCAACTTTTTCTAAGCTTTTGAAAAAATGTTATTCTATCATTTCAGTTTATCAATTATTAAGAATAAGTAAACATATTTTTATTAAAAAAAAACATAATGTATTAACATTTAACAAATCAGATTTAGCAGTAACGAATACATTTATCGTTTAATTAATGAATAACTTGTTTAACTATGATATTGTCTACAGAGATCATCTAACGTGAAAGATCAGCGAAAAGTTAACAGATGTTTGGTAAAAATATTTTATATTACATATATATTTACGTACAAACATAGATATTAATTATACTATACGCATATTAGAAATCACGTAGAATCTATCAAAAACTATTTCGAACCACATAACCTTTGAATTCATAAATCTCTTTATAATTTCTAATCTTTATACACAAATATGAACTTTATGTACTTTATAATATCTAAATCCAACTTATAAAGATTAAACCATCTCAATCGAATTTAATGGGATAGTACTAGATAGCACTACAAGCGATATCAAAACGTTGACTGATAGTTGAATATCCTTAGGGAGAATAATGTGAAAGTTACTCCATCTGACGAGTAACTGACTACGCTTTAAGGACCTATGAGCTTGAATATCGTTTGGAAAGCTTTAAAAGTGAGTGAGTGGGTAAACAACCCCGGCGTTTGTTTACCCTTCTGAGAACGTGGACGAGAGCAGGTTGCTCAATGCCGGAACATCCGTTGATACTTTCGTCTCCCATGACCTATCCCATTTCATTCTCTTCTCGATCTCTCGAGTATTTTCTTCAAAACTCTCCCACTTACGCTACGTCACTGGAATCGTATTCATCGTATTCTTTAGTTCATACAATTATACAGACTGATCATCAACTAACAGTATTCGTTATTCGGTTAAATATTTTCAGATATGAAAATTAATTAAATATGGGAAAGCGAGTAACATGTTTGTCTTTTACGGTTTCTAAAACTAATTTTGTTGTTGTAAGAAGTGATTGATTATTATTTTATTATTATTGTTCGATTATTGACAATTTAAACTTTTATGTACCTATTTTTTTATTTATATACAGTATCTAGCCATCGAACTACGACCACTTAAAATTTGAAGTATTTTTCAAGCAAAGTTAATAATTTCTGTTTCTTTCCATTGCTTTCATTGCAGCTCATATACCATGGTGACCTATTTGAAGTGATACACGAAATTATTTTCTAAACTATTCGTTAATATAAAAAAATGTTTTAATACAAATTTACTTTATTTCAAGGAGAACATCTCATGATGGTCGCAAAACTTATCTAAATAGACGTGCTTTGGAATCCTCAAGGTGACCTTTGTTTTCTTAAGCGAAATCATATGTCTTTTTACACCATTCGATGCACTTTTTAATTCTCCACAAAAAGGTACTAAGATATTTGGATCGAAAAACAATTAGTTTAGAAGATACTTTAATGTTGTAAAACTTATTGTATAAAGGACAAAACAGGACAAGGAAATACAACGCAGTACTTTCATATGAGAAATTTTACGACATTTAAAGATAAAATAAATCGTTTCTCAACCCAAGTACCTTAATACTTTTTTGTATAGAATGTACACAACTAAAAAATGCATTGAATAGTGTTGTGTACGAAACGCTCAACTTCAATAGTAGGAACTATCCTGACGAGGATATACAATGACTGCCTGGTCATAAGTGCAGTATCACGAATCACCCTAAGAAAAGTCCCTTTATTAACAATTTTTAACACTCTATTAACACTCCGGACACAATAATCACTGCGGTAGATGGTGGAGCTATAATACAATAGCCGAAATTGGGAGGCAATGGAGCGATAAAACGGTTAATCATTAGCGATTGACAAAGGCGATAAGCATGCATTGCTCGTTAGACATCTCGCGAGAGAAGAAGAAAAAGAAAGAAGAACAAAAGAAGATCGTAAGAAGGCTCGTCTAACAATCACAACAATCAACAGCGGCTATGCCGCGACACTCGCTCAGCACCGTATCGAGTCGCTATGCAATCGCAACCGCGATCCACGCAATTCGAGCACGACAAGTCGGATTTTGGTTCGACTTACTAACATATAGTATATAAAAAAATATATAGTTCCATTTGAAAAACCAAAGGACACTTTGAAATTTCGAAGGCACGTTCACCTAAATAACATTTATGACTATCACAAGATTCTATCTATCATCTTATCTATCATTTTATCAGAACAACAGTACAACAAGTTAAAGTACCAAAGTTGCGTTATTTGATATTATTTACTTCTATTTCGACGTAAATTGGAAATTAGATGTTAAAGTATTTTGCTTATCGAATTTCAGGTATTAAATGCACATCAAAGAATTGTCGTTCTAGGTATTACGGCGGTTCAATTGAATTTTATCAAATTTATTCATTTTATCACTACTGATACAGTTATGTCACACGCAACCACGTACAAACTTAACATATTTGAAATTTTCACTTCCTCAATACTATGATAATTAATCCAATTATCTTACTTAAAAATTATTTTACTATTTTATCTGAAAAAAACCCACATCAAAATTAAATCAAATATAAGTATTATAAAAAAATAAACAAGGAAAAAGTTGTGACATAAAAATTATCCTTGCTTCTATTTATGACGTTCTGATAATTCTTATTTATTACGGACTCTGACAGAAAATTTTTCTCTCAAACCTTTACCTTAAATCACATACCTAAGATGGAATTTGGATCCATTGTAAATACATTTAAATTACAAAATTATACGTATCCAAATATCATCCACTCGGATTTCAAAACAATAAAGTATCTGTCTCACGATATTTAACCTTTTCGCGTCTATGGACGAGATATGTATCTCACAGCGCGATATCGTTTATGCAATGTTTGGACGCTATATCTCGCTTCTGTTTTTATTATGAGACGAGATATTTTTTTCAAAGAGTTTGGTACAAGATTAATTTCCCTAACGTCTCAACAGCAAAGAAGTTAGCAATATAGGATATAATAAGTTAAGTTAAATTAAGCATATAAGATAGTTAATAATATAGAAACGTAAAAGTTATACTTCTATTGTATATATATATATATATATATATATGAAGTAACATCCGGTACCGAATATGAAGAAATAAATATACGAAATATTTCGTCCAAAATGTTACGCGAGCGATATCTTATCAGCAGATACCTACTATCTTTTGAAGATAATGAATAACACTAGTAACACTAAATAATAGAAAATAACATAAATAACACAAGAAACATTATATACATACTTTTGTAGATGCTGCTTCAAAGAAACTAATTATATACTAATATCAATATGTCTGACTTATAAGTATCTCACTAATTAATTTTATTCTAATTTTGAGGGCTGTATTTCATAAGAACTCCATGGTTAATAAGAATGGAGCAATAGCCCTTTGTACATACTGGGAATTTTTTACCAAACTGAAGAATTTAGTTCCATTTATTAATAAATTGCGAATTTTTATGTATATATGGGAAATTTATATATGCTAGGATGTACGTAATACGTAAAAATATATCCAGTATTCAAAGTATAGTACTCGGTATAATATTTGATAGGTAAAACAAGTTTCTGTTTAAATTCCATTTCTGTAATCACATTCATAAAACTTTAAATTTGCATAAATATCCGCACTCTACCTACTACATTTTAAAATCAACAGGGCATATTATCCAGTAATAGCTTGTCCGTAGATGTAAAGAGTTCAAGCAGTGCGTCTCGAAAGAGACTCGGGTAAGCCGTTGGAGATAGTGCTATAAACTTCACATGTGAAATGCAATTACTAATATTTATTTATAATTAAAAGTTTGAAGTATAGTATTTCTTAGATCTAATACCAGAAATGCGGAAAACCTCGAACATAAAGTAATAATTATTTTCATTCTGAATTCTTTGTTATTTTATTACACTGTCAAAGAGTTAACAATGAAAATTCTAATTCCCGAAGCAACTTATGCCCACAACTAACCTAATTTTCTAATTTATCTATTTTCGCGGTTAAAAAGCAACAACTCTTATCATTTACTGTCTATTTTGAATATGTATATATGTATCGCGTACAGACAAATTTGGGAAGCAGACTAATCAGTTTGAAAACAATTGCAGTAATAATTAGTCTCTGAGTAGAAAACACACTTATTAACGAATCGTTCCGTCTACGTGCAGTTACGCAGGAATCTGGTGAGAGAGCGACGACGACGACGACAACATCGCGCAAGACGGCGTCGTTAAGGGGACAAGAGGAAGTGTCGCTTAGGTGGCTACCAAGCCAATGTAATTATTTCAAGGCCACTGAATACGCGATCGAGCAAACCCCTCGCATCGGATCATACTGCTCCAGTGATCTTGAGGCGTCACTAATCTCCGATCCTTTCTAGGAAGACACATAGAACCGCCTCGTACGCGTTCCCCGTCGATAATCGTTCATGCAAGCACTGGTAACGACAAGGGTGCGCATCGTCGAGAGGCAGAGTAATACCGATTTGCCTGGGGAGAGAGTAGCAGAGACACGAGACGAGGCAACAGAATGCGATTCGCGTCGGAATGAGGAAGTGCGCTTTCACGCACCGGTTTCGAGGAATTAACCACCCGAAGATCGCCTGGTCCCGTGATCGTCGCGATCGATTGATAAGCTCGCCTAACAGATCAGCCGCACCGACAAGTTATCGATGAGGACAGAAGAGATAAATTTCTTTAGCTGCCTGAGCTTCCTGTTCGCTCTACTCGCTCTCTTTTACGATTCGCTGCACCTGATACGACGTGATAAAGATCGGACGAAAGTTACGCTACGCTACGGTTTGTCTTGAACGTTTTAACCCTCTATAATACTGTGTATATAATATAAATAGATGTTATATTAGTGATGTGTTTATATTTTTATTTAATTTTATTCTCTTTGCAGATCGTTGTATGCAGCCAAAATCATTATTTAACACTTTTTCATAGGTATCACTCAAGCATATTTATATGCTTGTTTATATATATATATATATATATATATATATATATATATATATCAGTGCTTTATATAAAATCTTTAAAACAACAAGACTCTTTATAGAAAATGAGATAAACCTAAGAAAATATTAGGAATTTATTAAAATCTTTATGATTATTAAATCATTTGAAACCGTGGGCTATAAAGAATCTATGTATGTATATGTGTATTCTACGTTATAATAGGAATCTCATAAATAATTAAAATAATTTTTATCTATATTTTTTTTTATGGATTTATTCTACTTAATTTTGGCATTTGTATTATTAGATACTTCATTGTATTCGTTGTTCTTCGGTCCCATTTATTTTATAAATGTTTCCATGAAACACATTTAAATTTTTGCAGACTTTACTGAATTTCTTACCTACAGAATTTATTTAAAATCCTCCCAAAATATAAACTTTATGTTACAATATGTAATTAACAATACAACATATATAATTAAATTTACTATTCTTCTGGAATTCTTGCAAATGATTTTCTTTAATTTTTATTGTGTATTGTAGATAGTTGTCTTGTATGAGCAAACTACTACTACTACTACTAAACTACTAATTTACTAATCTAAGTCAATTATTATGTTTTGTATAAAATTAGACAATTTTGTTATCGTACGAATATATGTATGAATCACACTTTCTTTTTGTTTTTCAATTTTGATTATTATAAATAAGGGTTTGAAATATGCATAAAATACTAATTGATATCGTAAGATTAAAGAATACTAATTTTTTAAGTGCTTTACTATGTTATTGAAACAAAAATATATATTATCAAATACTGCAATTTTCGTGAAATATAATAGTGAAATGTTATTATATTAATTGTGATCGTATGAAAAATATGAATATTTTAAAAAATCTTAACTATTATTTTTAATGATTATTGTAATATATAACTTCGTTAAATCGTCGAGCACAGTATCAACTTCTAAAATACGTTAAATACGTCTAAACTTATAAGTTACAAATTACAAACCCTAGTATGCTTGGTTGAATTTCCACGAGACAGTAATTAAAGGGCAAAATTTCTATCTTGCTGTCTTGCTAAGAGATAATTACACGACTGACCTATTTTTCAGTCGTCACCGTTTAATGTTTCGATATAGCGTTTCTTTCGATTTATCAAGATAATTTATTCTCCGTAACTTTTTACTCATATAATAATTTCAGGAAATTAAAGAATAGCTTTAATAATATCTTTATACAAGCTATACATTTATGTATATCACGCTTTTAATTTATTATTGTATTAGAATTACCAGAGACATATTTTACTTTTAAGATTAATATTTTATTTTGAACACGTATAATAGAATTTTTGTTGGGAAAAATTGTTTTTATGAAATTATGTGTACATAAGTAGGGAAATTACATAATGGAACTTTCCAATTACATAAAATTTTATGCAATAATAATTTAGTATAGCAAATGAAAATACTTTAGTGGGATATTCCAAAATTAGTAGTGAAGAGAGAGACATTTTCGTCTTGCATTGTAGACGTTACAATAGAGGGGCTTTTTGAAAAAGAGCCTATGGATCTATAATAAATATTTATATAGGTCCCGAGTGCATTTGCTAGTTAAATAGTTGGATTATTATGAAGTTTTCATGTGTCTTGCAAATACAATTAGAACTTTTTGAAAGCCATTATAATTATCAAATCAAATATATTTAATATTAAAAAATTGGAATTAAAACTTATTATAAACAATTTATTCAACTCGCTATTTTATCTTGTGGATTCCGTTTACAGAAGAATTCTCAATTGTATATTTTCCATGAATAATATTCCGGAATTCAATACATGTAATAGTAATTAAAAATAATAATTAGAGTTGTATATACCTTTTCCTTACGTCTGGATATTTTAAAATCAATCCTATCTCTTTCGTAATAAACACAAGCATATATACCTATTTCGAGATAAATAACCTGAAATGAAACGTCACATTTAACACTGTAAATTACAAGGAAAATGTTAGGTTAAACACTAAGATATATTTGCATCCACTCATAAACTATTATACAACTTGTAAAAAGATTCGATCAAACGAGTTATATTCCTCCTCTCCCAAAAAAGAGAACGAAAGGAGAAAGAGCGAAAAACGGAAAAATGTTGGAGGACATAAAAACGCTCCCGCCGGTGAAACAGTAAATCCATCTGTAACCATCGAGACCGAACTACGGGTAGGATCATCCATTAACCTTTGTTGCTACGACCCGTCAAAGTCCTCGAACGTGAGATTTTACACAGGGATGACTGTTCCGGGGACCATTTTAGCGGCCCGGTCGAGTGAGGAATGGCAAGATACGGTTCCCGCCATTGATGCGTGCCAATCACAGAAACCGGCTGCAGCACGGTCGTCAGCGGTGAAATTACGACGTCGAAAAAAAAAATACGCATGTATACATACGCAGATACACAATACACGCGTACAGAAGGGGGAGGACGGGGATGGAAACTGTCAGGGGTTACCACCGCGACAGTCGCATCAAACAAATGACCCTCCTCAATTTGGCACATTCAGTGTATAGCTTGTTGCGTTTCCATTCATTCCGCGATACCTCATCACAACGTCAGGTTATATACTCCTTTTCTTTTATTCTCTATCCCTACTCTCTTAGACGATTCTCTTACTTTTACTTATACTGTTTCTTTTCATTTGCTTTGTTTGTATAATCCAAGTTTTCGTTTCTTATATTATTTCCTCATGTTCTCTTTCTCATTTCTTTTCTTTCCAATTGCGTTTGAATTCTATAGCTATGTAAATACATATGTACATATATACGTTTTATATTTATTTTTAAAACTTTTTACATCTGTTATATAGATTTGCGGCACTTTTGAAAAGTATCCTTTTCTTTATATTTTTCTGATTTTTTATCTTAACTTACATTTTTTAACTGATGGGCCCTCTTATATACACGTATATATATATATATATATATATATATATATATATATATATATATATATGTCGGAGATGAAAGGGCAGCAGAGCATTTTCTTTGGAATTTTGGGCAGATCCCCGACACTTTAATCTACACCTTTTTTCATAGCTGTACCTAAATAATTGTTTATGAGTTAGTCTCATTATGTTTGTCCGAGATTTATGACAATGAGCTTGGGCTCGGAGTGACACAACCAGTCCCTGAACATAGCCGCGGTCACGAGATGAACGCTTTTTACCTAACAGAGGTATGGAGTAATTGTATAGCTCTCCTTAAAAAAATTTAGTTGTAGGGGCACTCAACAGTAAACTTTCCAACGGTTTCTGCTCGTGGCTCGCCACACACAGACCCTATTCTTCGGATAAGATGATTACCAGATGTCGAAACACAATACATTTTCAGCTAGCCTAAGGACCAGCTATAAATCTTAGAATTTAGTTAACTAAGGTCCTTTAAACGGACAAATATTCTTTGCTTAACAGTCCCTAAATCTATCAACTATTACGGAAAGATACAGGAAATCTGCTTTTCTCAGGAACGACGCTTCCCGCTAGCAACTTTCTTTCAAGGGCGGCTAGCACCCTTCTTCAACCACCAACATAAGAATTAACCAATTAACAGCAACGTCCATTCCCCTCACTTTCCGAACAAAGGCTTTTCTGGGCGAATCCGATGATCTCGTGTCCTTAGACACACCCCATCATAGTTTTCCTTTGCAGCATCATCGTGACGGAAAGTCATTCTCGTACGATCTCATCAGCGAGTTACACAACGTCTTTACGATCAGTGAATACTCCACGTTTTAACAGAGTCCGACTTTGGAAGAAAGTACATTTGCTACCCCGTTAACTGCGGATTCGTTATCGAACCTAAGACCATTGTCATTAATATCTCATTTGATTAAATATCTATTCCTGTCACTCCCCTAAATTCAGTAGTTTAAGACTATTGATTATTGTAATATTAGATATTTTTCTTTTCATTTTATTTGGATGCACATTACAATCAATTCTCTTGAGAATTTTAAATAAGTTTTCTTGGTGTGGTACTGACATTGTGGCGGCATTCGACAAGCGTCTACCGGCACTCAACACCAGCTAGTGGTCGGACGACGATAGTGTTGTGGTTATAAACGTTCGGGACCCGGGTTCGAATCCGGGGCCCGTAGTCCGATTTTTCTTCCAAATTAGGAAGAAAAGCAGCAGTACCCTAGCAGCACCATCTACACCAGTGACGGAACATATCTCAGCCTCTACTACAGCCAGCCAGCAGCATGATCACCTATCACGGATCTACAGTCCACCTCAACATGATTAAAAAGTGTGTTTGATTCTAATTGAATCTAGTGCTTAATTCTAAAGGATATTGTCTTTTTATCCTGCGAATTTAATCCGAAGTGTCAAGTAATTGAGTAACTAGAGGGATAATATTAGATACGATTTAGATTTTGATACTTATTACTGAATTTTAGAAGTCTTATGTTTGTGAATTTAAAAAGTTGTTCCACGTATTACGTATTTCTATTACATATGTCATATCAAAATATTATTATTTAAGCAATAAATGGTATCAAAATCAGGAAGTTAATGTTTTTATGATTTCCTTCTTTATTTCTCTTATCATTTTCTATACCTTCCTTTATATTCTTCACCTCTTTTTCTATATCCAAGATATACATTTACTTACTCACTTTAGAACACTCACTTTATCTTTCTATCTCGTAATTTTTCTGATTTCTAACCCCCATGCACACACGAGCACATACAAATGCAATAATATTCTCATTCTTTAACCGCCTACACATTTATTCGCAAGGTTTACGCTCACGCGGGTATTCGTCACGTTGATTATGCGCACACACGCGACATGGAACATGCTTTTCATCCGTTTTCCACAAACCCCCGGTGGACTCGTTACTAACCTATGTACGAGAACGCTTTTCCCACTTATTACGTCTGTCCGCTCATTTATGCTCATTGTGCGTACAAACGCACAGGGGGCACGCATTTCACCCCACGTATTCTACCACATCGTTTGTTTATATCTTTCATTCACGACACACGAGGAAACATTTACTCTCCGCGGTTCGCCTGTATCGCGTACAAGCGTGCCAATATTATCTCTTCTTTTCTCTGACGTTTTATTTGTCGGCAAAATTATTATTTACATGTTCGTATGAATATTCATATTCGTTCGTTTTATTCTTCCGCACATATTTATTTACGTCGCATCAGTTGTATTTACACGATTATTAACGACGATTGCTATAGAGAAAAGTGATCCATGAAATATTTACAATGTGTCAAAGAATCTTTTAAAGATTATAAAATTCGTGACGATTCATTGTAGCTTAAATTATCTATAGTTTTACAGAATTCTTTATTCCCGAATTTTTTGTTTAATCTGCATCAAATGCATTATGTACATCTTTATAAATGATATCTTTTTCTAAAATTATTCTCTACAATAACACACAAAACTTATTAAGAAAGATTGAAATTATTAAATATTTACTTATCATATATACTTTTATGTTAGTTATATTATACTTTCATTGACAATTTATTGTTATGAATGCTCTAAACAGTTCATTAATTAATAAATTAGGTATACAAATTTGATTTTCGCTATAAAACAAATATTTCTACAGGGTGACCCATAAGTCACTTTCCTATTTAGAAATTCCATACTTTTTTTCTATTATATATTTAAAAATTTTGTTTCCAAATTGTTAAAATTTGCTTCTTGGAAATTTATAATAAATAAATTCACAACGGAGCAACGAGTAATAATAATTGAATAATTGAATCGCTTAATTTCACGAGTTTCCAATTTCAACTGATCTTCCCGGTCTACGCTTGACTTTTTGCTGCGGAGATATTTGAAGGATCAAATGTATATTAATAAGCTCTGAACAATACAACGGATAAAGAACAATATCGAGGAAGAAATTCAAGCTTTGAAGCCGGAAATATTAACAGCTGTGATGTATAACGTAGTGGAAAGAGCCCACGCTTGCGAAGCGGAAAACGGGGGTCACTCATGCGGCATTATTGTTCGTTTCTGAATTTAAAAAATTTCCATTTCATGTATTTTATAGTAAAAAATATTATTAATAAATATTATTATTATTAAAAAGGATATACAAAGTTTAAACGGGAAAGTGATCTGTGAGTCACCCTGTATATAGGTACATATACTTTTATTGAATATCTGCTTTATGCTGAATCTTTTAAATTATCATTATTTCATTATTTTAACATACAGTATGAATCATATATTTATAATGATTCCTTTTATTACTGCTATAATACGAATCTTTATTACATTAAGTAGTGTTTAGTACTAAATAGATATTATAAGTTATCGCTAGATGTAAAATGATATGAATGATTGTTTAATGATTATATATGTATCTCAAGATATTCTACATCTATTACCTAAGAGTTAATTTTCTATTTTACAGCTATTACAAAATATAGCAGGAATCATCATCGTCGTTCGACAAACTTGTTTGAAAATGTAATAGACTTATAATGGTTTAATCAAATTAGTGATAAATAAAACGTACATTAGCAGAAGTGTCAACATTTTTTCACAAAAGTACAAACTTTTTTTTTATTTGGATGCACATTACAATCAATTCTCTTGAAAAGTGACACATACATAACGTATACTATACATTCAATCACATTTTATTATTAATACATACATACAGCACTAAATACCATCAAATCATGAATATTTTTGACACAAAACTTATTAAGAAAAGATTTAAATAATTTTTAACTGCGTAAATACCATAATCTAATAAATAGAAAACATGCAAGAAGGGAAATAAATAAAATAAAGCGCACTTTATCACCTTTGAATTTACGTATATTATTTTACTTAAACAATATACATACTACCTTAACTTATTTGATTATAAGCAACCACATTCCACTTCCTAAATCCTTCAATATATTGTCATGTAACAACGCATATGGATATATGTATATTGTTTAATATAGCTGACATACAATGCGAATGCAGTATCAGCATAAACGAATAGATGTAATATCTATTCATTTTTTATTTTACCATATTTTACTATATTTAACTATTTTTATTTTACTATATTTGCATGTTGTAATATGTAATGTTTCAGCATTATTCGTAGAAATTACTTTCCTTTATATTTTGGGTAGATATTATTATGTTAAAAAGCTTTGGAAATTATACTGTATGTATAAATAACATGCTCTAATCTGTCCCTCATATTTTCTATAACTAATTTGTGTCTTCATATATTTCATATGCATATGCATATCATAATCATTTAGCAACAAGTTTGTGTTGACAAATAAAAGAAAGCAAAAAATAAAAAAATAAGTAAATAAATGCTAAAAGAACGATATAATCCCCAGAATTATTCTTGTAACACGTAAATCGTAAATTCCAAAATGTGTGTTTTAAAAGTTAACTCATCATGGAAAGATACGTGTCATAATTCAAACACGTCTCCAAAATACATCTCAAATTATACAAAGGTGATATTTTCTGTATGCTACCGAAATGTGTACTTTCCAGTATTACACCATGATTATATATTACTAGTCCGCAGGAGCAACAGGAATATCCGGTCGCGACAAGGCTTTGTGTGTTGGCGTTCACGGGAATTGAGAGGGTGGAATGTATGTAGGTACAGGCTCGCGCATCGAAAACACCGAGGTGAAGTGAGCTGCTCGTCGACACCGGCGGTATATACACTTATTTAACGCGTAAACACTCAGGGGGGTTGCCAGAGGAGCAACAAGTGCCCACCGGTGTACCCAGCAGCTCTCGGTTTGCATCACACGGATACAGTCCCGCCCCACACTCACACCTGACCGTCAAGGTGAACGTGCGTTGATACTTTATATGGGTCCGAGGTCCCTCAATAAAATAGGGGAAAGAAGGCGGATCGAAAAAGTAGTTAGAATAATAGGAAATTTTCGGAATCGACGATAATAGAGGTAATGGAGGATAAGTAAAGACGAGATAAGGATAATTACTATTGTAATAGCAAAAATTATTTTGTATGAAATATAATAGCTCACGAAGATATTGGAACACTTGTAGAAATCTTTTATGAATACATCGTTTATGTTATACGAAACATTTTGAAATTTTATTAGCACTATTATAAGACACGGCTATCATGATTATATTAATAAAGTTTGATACAAATTTGAAAAATATATAAGGAAATTACAAAATATTTAGTATAAATACATATTGTATAACTAGTGGTAAAAAAAGACAAACATTCAATTATCCATTATATTAGTAAATATCGATAATTAATAAGAGCATATCTTTCATACTTGTTTATATGTTTAAGATGGTTATTCATGCTGCATACTACGCTTTTACTAAATGTATGTGTTTGTAGTATACCTATATATCTTATATCTTTCATATATTTTTTTCAGATTGATTTGAAAATTTATCATTATAACCATGATACTTGTCTCATTACAAATTTGAAAATGTTTTTGTATAACATATGCTATATACGGAAATTTTCTACGTTTCGAAATTAAGATCTTGGATGTGCCGAACGTAGAAAAAGACAACGTGAGTTAAAGAGAAAGAAGGATTGAGAATCGAAGCGTTCGGCAAGCATTAAAGCTATAAATTGAAACCTTTAACTAAAAGATCAAAATTTTTTATTTAATGATTTATGATCAGTGAAATCTTTCCAACGTGTTTGTTACATTTTTCTGATTAAAATGAGACCACATACGATATATTTTGAAGCATATTTGCTTACTTAATAAATGATAATTAAATAATAATAAATATCAATAAGTAAATATAATCCAAAGTATTTCGTAGCTGGTCTCATTTTAATCAAAAAGATCTTACAAATACGTTAGTGAAGGTTTAATTTAAAGCAAGGTCAAAAATAAAAAAGTTAAACGCGTCGTTCTCGCTAATTTGACAGCACCCTCCCCGCTGTTCTTTTTTGGCAATTATCGGATGTTTCTTATAAATAAAAGTTGGAAAATGCTTGAAAAAAATTTCAATATAAAATTTAAATGAAAAATTACACATATCGATAATTCTTTTATATTTTATTCAAACTTAAGAAATTTTGTAAATAGAGAAATATGCGATTAAAGATGACCCAAAGAAAGCAGCAGAGTTAAGTTTGGATTGTATAAGTATGTATTTGAATTTGTAATTTATCAATTCACTAATATTCAATACACTAATTGACAAAAGTGTCCTAGAATCATAAATGTATTAACTTTCAATTTCTTCATTTTTTTCTCCTTCCTGATTAAGGAAGAAATTAAAATAACAAATATTTAAAGTTTAAAAGCAACAGAAATAATTATTTGGCCATTCAGCTATAACAAACTAAATTTTTTATAGTATGACATTTTTTCTAAATTATGTATGATCGTTTTACTTAATTCTCATTTGAGGAAATGATATTTTATAAACAAAAGTGCGATATATAAATGACAAAGGATGTAGTGAAATAGAAGAATAGAAATTTACAGAATTAGGTGATGTTGTAATAAGTCAAAAGTATCTTATTACGTAATACAGTGACTTTATTTATTTGATAGATGGATTTATTTACAATGATTGAAACAGGAAATTATGCTATTTCTTAATGTAGTAATGTAATACAATTAAAACATCTAAATTTGTACAACTACTCAACTTCTGAATGACAACTCACAACTCACAACTCACAACTCACAACTCACAACTCACAACTTACAACTCACAACTCATAACTCACAACTAACAATTCACAACAACTCGACAACTAACAACTCGCAACTCACTCGCAAACAACTAACGACCAACTCGCAACTCTCTCACAACTCAATTGCCTTCCTCCGCCAAAACTCTTTATCACAGTTTTCGTACTCCCACCACACGTACGTGTTCCGCAGCCGTCCATGACCAATGATGGTCACGTATGTCCTTTCCAAGTAACAACTTTTCTGAAGGACCCCGGACATATTGATGGGCCAGGTGGCCCATTGGAATTTCCCGTCCCCTCTGGTCTGTCAGCACTTCCACTTTCTATCTGCATTGTATTTCATGGGGTTTTTCTTAAATAATCTTTCCATGATACTACAGTAATGAAAGCGACAATTTTTAACAATCCTGTAAATTTAATGAAATTGTATGGTGTCGGTTATGGAAAAAAAATGTATTTTCATATATTTAATTAAAGTAAATTTACAATAATTTTGAAATTTGATCAGAATAATCAAAAGCAGCAGTACTAAATTGAAATCTTTTGGAATAACTTATTAAAAAGCATGTTTATATACTATCAAACATAAATATCCATTAAGGAAAAATTTATCATGTATTTTTACTGATGATCTTATTAAAAATGTATTATTTCCAATTATTATTAATTTTTCTGAGAATATATTTTATTATAATAACGTCGGGTTTCATTATCAACTTTAAAATTCACTTTTTTAAAGAAAAATTAATTTTTTATTTTTATTAATCTGCGAGAAAGGGAAACAAATTCCGCAAAAAAAAAGATCAATAATTCCAGCGAATAGAAATGGTACGTATCATTCAGTTTCGTGACAGGTGGTTCGGTATATAAATCTAACAACAAGGTACCGTCCGTTACTAATTATACACAATTAAACTAATCTTGCCTTAGTCTTTTCCTCTATTCGTTTTCCCAGTATACAGGAGATAGGCGCAAAAACGCGTCGCGCAAGCTTGCGTGTTGTTAAACGCGGATCGCTGTTCAGAGCAGAGATGCCGTTAAATGCAGTTGAATCGCCATGAAAGAATTCTCTTCCTGGTCTTGGCAAAAAGCCGCGTTTTAAGGCTACTAACCGGACAAGTGGACACGCAAGGACCGACTATACTGGCCATGCCAGCGGAGTACTTTTGCGGACCGGAGATACGAGATTCTAGTGGACAGAAGACGATTCAGAACTTCCCTTTCTACGGCGTTTACACGGAAAGAAAGCATCCACCACAGTTTGGAACTTGTGATACATATGAACTTGCATTCTATTCTGCACGGATAATTCTTCTGATATCATCGTTGCTTTTTTATTATGCTTTCATCTTGTTGACAAATAGCACGAAACTGTTGCAGGGGAAATTAATTAAGAAAATTTATGGAGGATCTGGAGATGAAATTTATGTTAGTAGTCTTGGAGAAATAACTGATAAAGATGTTGCTGTCATTTATACTTATGATTCGATATAATTGGATATAATCCGATTTTGGATATAACATTATAAAGTACTTAATTATATTTTACTACTAAGAAAAGGTTTTCTTTTATAAATAATTATGAATAAAAATATTTTAGTTTCCATACACATTACACAACTTATTAGCAAATATAAATCAATAAATGTTTCTATCACTTTTCAGGCATTCCTTTATCTAATAGAGTGGTGTAAGAAATTTTTGTTTTCTCAATTTCTCTATTTTTTAATATTAAATTAAAATGAATTATTATTGATAAGTTTGATCAAATAGCTAATTTTTATCAAGTCACAGTATTATAATTTTGCTGTGTATTCAGCTACTATTGCGTATCTAAATATTAAAATATTCATTAAAACGTTTTTAAACCCGCATATTTTCGAAGATCACCCAAACTCGATAATTTTAATTCTAGAGAGAAAAATTTGAGAATTGATTTAGTATAAAGAAACTTTAAGTTTAATTACTTCTAGAATACATTGTTGAACTTATGCTCGAATAATATGCTCGAATAAAATGAATAATATTGAATTGTATTACGTTCTTTGAAAAATTCGTAGCATTTCTAACAATTAATATTAAATTTTATTGCATATTTAGTTAACCTGCAAGAAGGCTATTCATTACTAATCTTTGCCAAATAATAAAATGCTAAATTCGGTCAAGTAATACTCCTAATTGGACATTAAGTAATATAATTAACGAGAAACATCCAAAAATTTACAATAAAAACATTTATTTTCATCTTTTAAGAAAACGATCTTGGATTGAAAAATATCGAACCTCTGTTGGAATATATTGTTTCATTGTATTTGCATTATTCGACAATTATTTACTTTGTACAAAATACTTTCAACCGAACACAACCAAGTTTACCTATGAGTACTAATTTATGTATATATTAGAATTAATACATAATAAAAATGTACCGGACATTACAAAAAATTATGAAATTTGTTTAACTTACCAATAAACAATATAAAACAATAGTTGTCTCAACATATATTAATTACGAATTTGTCGAAAATTTCTACAAACTTTCTGAATAATTCAATATTTCATGGAAGTATTTCATTCCCTTGAGCTGACTGTTGAAATGAGTCTGATATCTGTGACTCTTGTAAAGAGTTTGTCTTCTAATTTCTTTTATTAGGTTTTCTTGGGATGTACGATGATTAGATAGTATCGGAAACGTTAATTTCCAATTAACGGCAGTCTAAGTGCTGCGAACTCCTTTCTATGTACTCTTAGAGCTTCCTTTACTGATAAGGGAATACATGTTAACTGCTCCAAAGCAAGAATCGAACGAGTTATGGAACTTTCTAATAAGTTCTATTTAAAACATGGATCGTGGAACTTTTATTAGAAAACTGCTCATATCATAAGTTCCGATGAGAACAGATAAAGAAAAGTTTTTGAAAATAAAATTTTTATTTCGAAAAGAACTCATAAAATATAGAAATAAACATTTTTCTACAACAGAAATAAATATTTCAGTCATCAATATTAAAAGAATTCTCAATTATTGTAACAAATAATGAATACTATTCAATGAATAGTATTAGTACGATATTAAATAATTATTATAGTTAAATTGATATTATGAATATTATTTATTTGCAATATTTACATAGATATTTCACAATCCAAAGCTTGTTTGTTTCTCTTTGAAATAAACTGTTAGGATGATGAGGACGTTACTGAATACATATGTGATATTTATATATTGTATATATTATCTATACATTGTATTTGCCATGTATTTCAATTTATTTAAATTATAAAAAGATGATATCTAGGTATTATTCTTGACGTCCTCTTTTCTGTCCAATACTTCTTATGAAAAATTATTTATGTTATTATTCTCATGTATTTTATTCAATAAACATACGAATAATATGATATTATATCGTTAAGTGAAGGTAGTACTTAATAATTTCTTACTTTTATTTATCTTATGGGACCTTTTTTAATTCTAATATAACTTGTCTCCATGGAACTTTTATTACACAGATTGTAAAATATCTGCTTCACGAGAACACTTCTCAAAGAAGTTCTTAAGGATAACATTTCTTTCTATAAAAATCCTACAGAAACAGATATTTTCTTAAACGAAACATAAATTCGAACAGAATTAAAAAAAAATACAAGATAATTGTTTAATTCTATTCCCGCTCTAAAGTGTGGCAAATACCGTTACAAATCGGTTTCAAATTACGTTTTCGAAATACGGAGTTTATAATACTCCGATATGTTTATTTCGGTTTTCATAATACTCGTATATATTTACGCATCCTATATTTGAGAGATGAATTTAAAGTGTAAAAATGCATTCAATGTATATAATATGCAAAAATATACAAAATATTCAAAATATAGTATTTGTTATAACATTACATGGACAAAACAAATCTCTACTTGCGTTTCATTTTTTCAGATGTTTTTATAAAAATATAAATTTGCACAAACATCTGAAATTCACTAATGGCAGTCGCCCCTAACATTCTACAATCTTTACTTAAAAATAGTCTTTTGCATGATCGTATTATAAGCCTTGCCTACTTTAAGTGGGAAGTTTACGTGTTACTTTATGTGTTTCGAAACGGAACAGTACCAATAATTAGATGAACGCAGTGCGAACGTCTCGTAATAGATAATAGAAGGGACAGGAGATTTATCATTCATATAATCCGAAGAATCGATTTCTAAACGGACATCATTTAAATATTTACGGGGACTTAAAGTTCCGCCTCAACTGTTTCTTTTGATAAGAGTGAAACTTTTGGAATATTTACGATTACGGCAATTTCGTACTTATGTAAAAGCTGTTTGAGTTATCGCGTTTCCATTAAAAACTGAAATTGCGAAGCCCGGCCGGTCGTTCTAAAAGCGGTACAGTTTCTTTTTATTCCCGAAGCTAAGAACTGGAATGAAATTCGTTTGAACGAAGTTTAAATTACCCCTTTAGTCCATCCGATCCTCGACCGCGGCAACCCTACCTTCACACTAATTGACTTAATTTCTGCACTGATTACGAAGGTTATTTGCAGCTGCTTTAAACGTTGTAGAATTGGATCTGTATCTTTTCGAACGATTCATCCGCGGCCCCATGAAATACCAAATATCTTTGATAGAATTACTCTCGTGCCGATACCAATTTCTCGTCGTTCGTTGCCTTCTATTTTAAAAGGTATTAATGCGAATTAATTCTGTCAGAGGCAAGATTGCAGTTTTATTTGCAACTCCGTGGCCAGATAAATGAACCTATATTAGAATGTAGTTCTGAATCTTTTCTTTAAAATTGTATTAATTGTATTTTGAAACAACCGAAAACATCTTACAATATAATTGGTGAAACGAAGGATAATGGAAGAATAAATTTTGCATTTAGTTAGTTTGATTAGATAGTCGATTGACAAATATGGTTGTAAATGTAACCTGATGTTTCTGATGCGCACTTTAATTAAACCTTATGTAATTTGGACGTTTTAGTCTATGTCTCTGTTTCGCTATAATTTATATTTAATATCATATTTTTATATACTATTATTAAAATGTTTATGGGCATTGACTTGCTAGAATGTAATTTAATTATAAGATTACAAATAGGAAGATTCTAAACGATTTTATAAAAACTGTAGTACAGAATATTATAATACAATTTTTTTTTTTTACAAGAATTTATTTTTAAAGGTTAATATTCGGAATGAGCAAGAAATAAGTGACTAAACTTTGGTACCGTATTCTATTGTTCCTAATGCTGGAAAAAGATCATATATACATAGATCCGAAAGCTCTTCCTCCTCGATATAGAGACACACTTTGCTTAGATCGAAACTTTGCTAGAATAGCTGTCAGGTGTGCAATTTCAAACACTGTCATCATTTTTTCTGCCAGAAGTAAATATGTTAGAGCAAGATATGTTAATATTGCAGGCAGCATGTCTCATAGTATATCAGTATGTATCTGACAGTTTCATAGTGAAAAGGGTGCTATCAGAATGATTTATCCTAATTTCGAGTAAACAGATATTCACTTTACGTATGGACAAGCTAACCGAAACGCCGCAAAAGCTCCCATTTTTTATTAGCAAACATTTCTTGCTAAAAATACTTTTACTTCGATGCATCGTAGGCTTAGAGAAACTAGACATTCCTTGCTTATTACAATTAATCGAGGACTAAACAAACGTGTTCGAACAACTGAACGTGTAATAGTACGTTAATTGCTTACTACGAGTAATAGTACATTAGTTTAGGATATTTCGGAATATTTGTATATAGTTTTCACGGATGAGCAAAATTTATGCAAGACGCTATTGTTAATTTTCATAACAAACATCTATGGATGAATGAAAATCCACATGTCATTCATCAATCTAGAGAGCAATAAGTAAAGTATGGGCTGGTTATTGAAGACTTCTTTATTGTAACATCTTTCCTTTGTCTACATTTAATAGTAGAAATTACATACAATTTCTGTAAAATGATTTTTCTACGGTATTAGATGACACGCTGTACGCAATACGCAGTCAAATGTGGTTTATACAGAACGGAGCTCCATCACATTTTAGTTGAACTGCAAGGGTATATCTTAATAGGAATTACACTAATCGATGAATTGGCAGAGGAGGTTTAATCGCCCAGAATGCACGCTTTCCTAACTTAAATCCTTTGGATTTTTATTTGTGGGGACTTCTTAAAAGTTTAGTTTATGCTCATAACCCTATTGATAGCCTGGCAATACTCAAAAACCGGATTATTGTTACATGTGAAGAAATTCAGAATACATCAGAAATTGTTGAACGTTTTCGACAGCCTTTGAAACGTCCATGCGGAATATGCATTGTTGTAGAAAGAAATCATTTTCAACAATTTAAGTAAGTTCCAAACATTTCTACAAATACTCTATTATAATCAAAGTGTCTATATCTCGGAAAAAAGGATTTCTCGGACCTCTGTTTATATGATCTTTTTTCATCCTTAGGTAGATACCAAAGTTTGGCTATCTATTTCATTGTCACCTTGTGAATACAAGATGAACAACGTAACTTGATCACTTGAATACTTCGATTGTTTTTGACGATAGGAAGAAACGTCTGAGGAAAAAATGTTTGACCCGAATATTATGATATTCGATATTACGAAGAATAAAAGATTTTTCTCAAGATCATCGATGTTTTTTTAAGTGAAGGTACATATAATTGTTGCGCCATTATAGCATTACGTTTATGTTTGATGAAAATTAAGAGTATTTCCATTCTTTCTTACTGTAATGATTCACGATTACAAGTGCGTTCTTGAAAGCTCGTAATAATACTGAATTATGTCTTTTACAACTATAATACTATGTAATAGCGGATATGAAACGTTTCAATGTTCATAAACAATATGCAAAAGATAATACCACTTTAATCGTAAAGTAACGTCATGTTTATGTACGAGTATTTTAGTAAATGTGTTATGTATGTATGTTGGAGTTATTTCTACTCCCCAAAAAATCTCTAAATTTTTTGTACTCAAGCTCACGTGGAGGTCATGGTACATATTATAGGTCATTGGTTTGGTCTTTACGTTAGCTAACACGCCATGATGATAAAATTATGCACTCTCATTTAAAAAAAAAAGCATTTCCCGTCATTTGGTGAAGTTAATAAACTATTTTAAGCGATTTCTATTCACTTATCAATATCTATGTTAATAGATATAATTTATCGACGTGATAATCGTTCATAAATATCGCTATGTTAATCGATGATTTATCTGTCTAAGAGTTTTGAAGAATCTTCTTTATCTGCTTTTTAATTTAGGAACTAATAAATTTGGAAAAGATTCTCAAACAACAGGCATTTTTATAAAGTTTGATAATCGTGAACATTAATTTTACATATGTGTATATTAACGTTTAAAAATCAATTTTACCAGCCGATAACATTCTATTTTAAAAATCATAAACAATGATCATTGTAGGTACTTTTATTCATAACTCTATAATTAAACTACATTGATTCTTCATATGAAAGAAAACTAACAAACATTCCACACAAAATAGTCTTTATATCTCCAACATTTTATCTACCCGTCAATTAATCATTGATTCATTAATGGTCAACATATTTTCAATCAGTTTACATAATTAGTAAATTCTGTTTTTTAATAGTATCATTACGGAAAGAAATTCCGTCTATTTGTCACTATTTCTTCTTTCGATTTAAAGAATAAATTATTTTCATTTTTAAATCGTGGACAACTTTTTTATCTTCTAACGTCTGTAATTTGTATAACTTCTGTAAAGTCTATAGTATTTTAATACATTTTGTAGACCTTAATAAAACAATATACCTACATATTACTTTATTTACATCGTCCAATAACGTTGTATTTACGCAACTTTCATCTAATTTCTATTGCTCGATCCTTAATCGGTTAAACGACGTTACTAGTGGATCTTTCGTTGAACGGGGGGAACAAATCGGTGGCAAGAGGCAACGAATCATTTTAATCTCTGACGATAGAATCGCTCGTGAGGAAGTTTAAATTACGTTCGAAGGAGAGCAACGTGCAGCTCGTCATTCAACCCCCGCGGCCATCATTGCCTTCTTTAACTTTCACAGAAAGGAAGACTTGGTCTGGGCTGGTAGAACCGGCAGTCAGCCGAGTATCTCTGGAACTTAACTTTCTTCCTGATTGACGTTCGGTTATTGTCGCATTTGCATAACTCACCCCAGCGTCGCGGGTCAGGTTCCTTTCGCGTCTTCTCTTCTGTCGTCGCGTCTCGAGGATGCTAACCAAGAGACAAGGACGTGAGCGCAAGACGGCAGGCTGAGCCAGACGAAGTCAGTAGAAAAGGTCGAGGGAACAAGCAACCGGTGAAGAGAGGAGGGAAAAGGGAAAGACGTCGTCGAAAGAACGGGAGAAGAATGCGGGAACGGCCGCGTGTCAAATCGAATTTGCCTCATTTGCCCTGAGCGGCGACTCTGCCGGCACGAGAATCTATTAGAATAATTTTTATGAATCTAATTTTAAATTCCAGCGAACGAAGTTACTTTACTGTCACGCTGTCAGCGGCTCTTTATTAAGTGGTCCTTCTTGCACAGCCGGTCCACGCAGCCGGAACTCGCAACCCATCGGAAACGAATAATTTAAATAATTTCTCCCGTCTAATTTCCCACCGCGTGGTCAATGTCGCGCGGGGAAACGAGATTTCGCCGATTACTGCCCGGATACGCTCGATTGTATTATTCAAAATACTAGCGATCCGCGCGAGCTCGGCCACGCGCAACTGAATCACGCCGCATCGGTTAACTAACTCTCCTCGACCAGTTGTATTCGATTAAAGACCACCGACAATTATTATCTGCTTTTCGCTTGTCACCAAGATGTCCTAACGATTTAACTTACGTTTCGCCGTTTCGTTATGATGTAAAGGTATGTATTTTGAAATTGTTTTGCAACCACGTTTGATGCTATCGATAATCTTTGCTTTACCTTCTATAATGAAACGTTACTAGAAAGTTCGTATACATATGTAATACATATATAATATGTAGTATATATTATTATATGTATGCCATATGCAGAATGCCTCGGTTCAGGTATAAACCATAAATATAAAACGTATAACGAACATATAAAATAACGATCTTTTGTTTGCGGTTTCGTTTTCGAGAAAACGAGTTTCAAAATTCTTTGTGAACGCGTACATTTGCTACGCTTTTGATTTAATCGATTGCACTATACGTTAGCATTTCGACAATATTATGAAGAATTAATACTACATTTTAACGAAATTAAAACTTACATTCACGAAGAAATTGCTGAAACTGTCGTTTATCCTCCTGTAAACAAGTTATTGCTCGTTGAATCACAGAAACGTAGATTAATGCCAATGAATTTTGAGCCCATACTTGCTCAAATGTCTGTATAATTCTTTGTTGTAACTCACTGTCTGTATGTTCTCTAACATACACAAATTCATTAATGCGACATTATAAAAAAAATCCTATGGAATGTGTTTTGATGGTCTTGCAGGCTAAATCACCATTTCACCAAGACCAAGCTTGACATTGTTAATGTTTACATGATCATAGATACCGTATCAAGTTTGATAATCTAATACCATTATAGTGCGGTTAAGTCGAAAGTGTGGCAAGTGCAGTCGTGCACGGAGAATGTTCAAACTTAATTTACTGGGAAACGAAGCCGCAAATAAAAAGTTGCTATTCTATATTTTCGATTAATTTTTTCATAAAGAATCCACCAATGCCCGGTTGTACTACCTATACCGACACACTTTATACTATAAAGTTCTATTGGGTTGTTCTATTACCACCTAATGACAAAATCCGCAATCACTTAGTTGCCAACCCAATATATAGTACGTATACTATATAGTACTCATAATATATAGTACTCATGCATCTATATTTTTTAATTTTCCTCTTATCTATTCATCACTGCATTTATAGCGTATATTATACTATTATATTGATACTTAACAATCTATTTATAATAATTATTACTTCATAATAAATTACGGATATTTATACAAATCCATGATGCACATATATAATTTCATGATATATACATAAAACAGTAAGACCTAGATCGTCATTTTGTTCATCCATTAAATATTATAAAGAATATTATACTTTGAAAGTTTCTCTATATATTTATGTTTCAATGTTTATAAGATAAATAGATGAAGTCTTATCTGTATTCCACGTACATTTCTGTATAGTACAGAAACTATGCCTGGCTTAATGTTGCAACATTATGTGTCGTATTGCGCAAAATTATTAATCCTTTGTTGTTCATCGCATCCTTCGCACTCCATTCCTTTAAGAAAGTATTCATAATGTATCTATACCTTTACATTTTCTAATTAAATTCTGATATAACTGAATTAAATATTTTCACATACCCAAGTTGTCATATTTTTAATGAATAAAGTAGTAATATTTTTAAAAACCGTATGTTTTGTCCATTAAGTGCAAAAAAAATGTGAAATGAAATACAGTCTCGATTCCTACATGAGGTATAACCACAAAAAGTTTGGTGCATAATAATGCATGCTTTACAATGGTCAAATTTTTTCGTGAGTTAGGATAACAACTGTATTAGTAACTTTGATTTGCTATATATAATTTGTTATGTGCTTTCATTTTCCATTTATTTGCAAAAATTAATGTAGGTGTGTAAATTCAGTTAATAAATCTTCAATGTATTTTTAATATAAGAATATTATTTATTTTTAAATTATATTCTATTAAATAAGAACTTATCGATTTAAAATAAATAATAATGATAATGAATCAATTATTTGCATTAAATATCTCTAATAGATATACATACACTTTTGTGCTTCAAGACATTAGTTTATTCTTAATTGAACACTTTCGTTATACCTCACGATTTCATTCAAATTTTTTATTCCGTCGCTACTTAGACAGTTAAGAATTTTTAAATGATTTCGAATAGTATCAATACAATATAATTTTATAATTGTATAAAATCATAAGATATCCATTTGTAATTTAAAAAATATTAGGATTAATTCCTTGTATTAACATATTTAATACTAATTATGTAAAAATTATATGTTATAATAGTATAATTATATGGTATAGCAGTATTATATATATATAGTAGTATTATATGTATAGTATACATACTCTTATATTTTACTGTTTATGTAAAGTTAAGTCGTTTTTGTATAAAATTTTTGTATATCAGTGCAAAATTACATTTAAAGGAATTGCTTTAATTGAAACAGTACACAATATCAGTACAACAGAAAACAACTTTACGTAATCGACATTAGAGTGAAAATTAAAATTATTTTGTGTTGGTATGAAATCAATTTCCATCAATCGAAAAACGAGTTCCTACTATTCCTACAAAGAGAACTGGAAAACAAACTTCAGTCAGACACTATAATAATTCCCAAAATTTCGTTCCATCGCTTTCTCTATCTGCACGTTATGAGTATCCATACATTATTAACTCTTCGACAGTACAACGTAAGAGAAATTCAAGTAAGCTGTCAAATATAGTATTATAAATTTCATATGTGAAATGTCATGATAGCGTAATTTACTGCCCATAAACAGTCGAAACTGCACATTCCTTGCATCTGATACCAGGAATGCAAAAAATCTTAAGGATAAATAAATACTTATTTTCTAAATTCATTCTGAATTTTTTCTTATTTTATTACAATGTCAGAAAATTAATTTGATCACTAAATTTTTCAGAAATAAGAAGATAAAGAATCCCAGAAAGAGAATACCAAATATCTCGAGTCGTAGTCGAGTTTTACAACAGTCACCAAGAAGCACCTGTGGCAAGTGCAGAAACCCATCCAGAGACCCCATTTTCCTCATTCCGCAAGATTTTCGACGATTCTCGAGGAGCAGCGGGCCGTGACGTCGAAGGCTCCGCTCCTCGGAGCACCAATTACGATTACCAAACGACCGTCACTTGCCATTATCGGATAGTTAACCCGGTAAATGGGGGAAAGAATGCTCCTCCTCGAGATGATGATGGCGATGATTCGATTCGCCAGCCTCGAGGAAGCAAGAAAAAATCGCGATAAGGCGCGGACAGCCAGCGAAGCATGGAATTCCACCAGGCAGATGGAGTACCTCGACGCGGCCTATATTCGTGGTTTATTTTAGAACCACATTGAGTCAATCTCGGCTATGCACGCGCAAGCGTCCACCCGATACACCGAGGAACGCGTACACCGATTACAATTCGCTGCACATCATAGGTGCACGCGCCGTAAGCGATCCGCGAACTATGACATAGAACTTTCTCGCCCGTACATAAGTACCGAGCCAAACAACAGAAGGGCAATTAGCATGTTATAGTACATCTTGTAACTATATTACAGGTATTTATGCATTTATAAGATATTTAAAGGGTCGACAATGTGTATGATGCACATACAGGACGTACCGAGGGATGGATTCTGGTTTATGTAAAGTCACCGTACGTAACATAAATATATCAGCAGATTAATATCGTTATTCATGGTTGCTGATCAATCGTTTTGATATTGCTTTTATATACACAATGAAACTATTGAGTTTTATTAGAATAATGGATTAAGTTTTTCTATATCATCTGAAGATTTTTACATTTATTTTAAAATTATAATCATTTAAAGCAAACAACTTTCAATTTATGCCTTTATATATTGTTCTCTTGAGGTACTCAAGTATAGGTACTTTTGCTATGTTCTTACTATATAAATAATATATTATATAAACGATGCACGTTTATTTCGACCGTTCGCGGAGAGACGCGTTCAAGAGATATCACGTCAACGAGAGTCGTAAATTCTCGTTGCGATTCTATAATCGACGCCACGAACTGATCGATCCCCTATTTCTTTTACGATAATAGAGGTGGTTGAAATGATTGTACACTGGATTAGCACGTATAAATTAAAGTTTATTCAAACAACTTATTTGCTAGATAGATATAACCTGAGAAAGTATAAGTAAATATCCATTGATCTACAAAATTACAAGGTCGAGAACGCGACGTAAGTGTGGATGATGATTATTCCAAGAATGTTTTTTGACTGACTTTCAGCAAAGATGATGCTGTGAAGGAAAACTAGCGATGGGTGGGTCTAAGGAAACGAAAAGAGCTGATTTGTTAAGGGCAAGTTTTCGTTGGTAGAGTGAGGGAATAGATTTCGTTGTTAATTGGTTATTGCCAGGTTGGTGGGTGAGGAAGGGTGCTAACCTCTCTCGAAGGAAAGTTGCTAGTGGGAAGCATCCTTCCTGAAATAAAAGACCAACTTTCAGGTGTCAACACGTATTAGACAAAAATGTAAATAGCACTGGAAATCAAAAATGATTGTTTTTGGTCTAAAGGACCTTAGGTGTGAATATGCCAAGATTTATGATAGGTCCTTGAAGCTATTGAGGATACGCAGTGAGGGACCGTACATCTGGTTGCTGTCTCTCCCGCGGTGAGTGGCCTAGTCTAGGTAGAGAGTCGCCAGACATAATAACGTTAAATAGTAGAAGAACCTCAAATTTTACAATTTTTTAATATATCCCTTTAATACAGGCATTGCTTGGTTAAAGATGTAAGACTTGTTCAATATCACACAATTATTAAAAGTGAGGGCCTCGATTTTTTCTTCTTCTTCGCTCCTTTGGACAAAATTTACAAATTATGTTTAATAAGATTATAAGGAAATACTTTAAAATTTCCTTCTAATAAATACGGTTTACAAACATAAACTTCAATCCTCGATACTGTTTAATTGAAGTAAGTAACAAGAATCAAAAGATAAAACGTTTTATTGATTCGATAGTATGACATTGTGATAAAAATGTTTGTAATTGATGTGATAATAGAATATACAAATATAATGTTACCAATTCTTGTTAATATAAATAAGATAAAAATAATTTTTACATAATTTGAATAAAAAGTATTGCTATATAATTGTAAATCGAGATGTATATAACGAATTAAAACTGAATTATATACAACTGATTTACTTAAAAATGAATATTCAAATAAAAAAAGGTCGTCTCGTATTTTATATTTGTATTTGTTATTTATTGTATTTATATTTGTATTTCGTATTTGTATATAATTGAAACACTTACTTTTTTAAACCAATATATACTATGTTGTGTAAGTTTCTTACTGTCGTGAATAAGGTTAATTATTAATTAAAACTAATTATTATATGCATCCGTTTCGAAACAACTTTTATGAAATTTTGCATTTCATTTAATTTCTTAGTAATATTATGGCAACCTTCTACTTTAAAAAGACTGATATTTGAAAAAATTATCAATTTAAAAAAGGGCAGGTCAGTAAATATGTACACATATTGGGATTATAAGAAAAATGGATATTTCGTTAGATATTTTAAGATTTTAAAGTAATTTTCTATTATCTTCTAATCTAATATACCTAATATATATCTAATTTACACAAATTTTCTCTATTACCTATTGTTTAATATAAATTGTCTATTACCCATTTTCCAAATAATATATTTAATAGTTAGAATGCTTAAACAGTTTGAAAATTTGCTGTGAGAATGACTAAATACTTGTCGCTATCAATGTCATCGTAGTTGTAACATTAATACATTAAATGCGAGAAACAAATTATCTTGTCATGTTAGCATGTCTTCAACAGGTCCGTAACTAATTAATTTACTACATGAATTTGGCAACTGTAATTACATGTGAAAATATCAAACTTACTTATTTTCATTAAATTCATAACAAGTTGTATAAATTAATGATACATTACTATAACGCTATTAATACACGTTATGTGATCAATGTCATATTGTTAATCGAATATTACAGCCGATTGTTGAATTTGATTCTTCTTACACAAATATATTCATTATTATCTTTTTCAATTTCATATACGACAAGTTTTGTTCCAAGTTAATAATACATTAACTATTTATTATTTAATAAAAATTTTGTATACATACCGTATATGTTTTTGGAAAAATATAGAATTCTAATTAATTGTTCAGCATTTATTCATACACAAATTAGAGCATATAATGAATATACGATTTATAATGTGCTTGATGTAATGTGTATAATGTAATTTATAAGGAAAATAGATTACTTGATAGATTAGAAAAATTGTAAGAAAATATACATGAAACATAATTTTATATCAGTAAAATATAAAATATATCTATAATTTAAATAGTTGAGAGCAAGATGCATAGTGTATAATGTAATATAACCAGAGAATTACTTATTCAAACGACTTTATTATTTTGATAAATGATAAATGCTTAGATGATAAACATTTTATTCTGAATGTTGGAAAAAATATGCTCCCTGTATGGGCATGACTATGACCACGACCAAATCGGCAGCTGGGCCGATGGCAGTAGCAGGTCCGCTTCGCGATGCGGCGGTAAGGCAACTGGAAAATAAAAAATAACCTAGACCTAATCCAATGCTCACGACTCAAATGCACCCAAAGTACCAGGTCTGTAAATATGAAACCGGAATTTGCCCATATGTGGCGATAACTTTTAATGTAGCTAACTTCAATACGCGTCATTGACGCCATTTCTTTGTTTTGACATCTGCTAAAGATTTTCAACTGTTTGCGATACAAGTTTAGTGCAACAACATAGGTTTTAGTAGAATTTGAAAATGTCGAATTTTGTGCCTACANGCGAAAATGGCTTGACGACTGGTTTGCCTCAAAAGAGGAACAGTTCTTTTGGCGTGGCATTCAAGAATTGCCAGAAAGATGGCAAAAATGTATAACTAGCGATGGGCAATACTTCGAATAAAACACTTTTTATCATTTTCATACAATAAATGTGTAATTTCTTTGCAAAAATTCCGGTTTCATACTTACATACCTGGTAAGCCATGCAGTTTAAGAGTAGCAAATTTTAGAAAAGGTGTCGTCAAAATCCACGAGAACGTCGCACATCAACAGGTTGATCGAAATTTTTTAGGGTTTATTTTCGTCAAAAACGGCCCTAATTTTCGGTTTCAGTGATTTTAGAAATCTCTAAAAAGTGTCATTGTAGGCGAGTATTTTGCGGCCCAGATAATATAGTAGAGTCAAATTTTCATTGTTAATTTTGACACATAGAATAATCTTCGTATAAATTCTGCCATAATTTCTAAAATTCAAACTATACATTTATTTAGGGTGTCCTCCAAGCAACATACAGTTTTTCAGTTTTACGAGTAAGAGGGAAATTGAAATATGTAAATCTATGCATATTCTATTAAAATTAGCTCTCATATAACTAATAATACTGTAAATCCCAAAGTAACTTTTTGGAAAATTGCTATTGTTATAAATTCAATTCCGTAAAGATTTATTGGTTCATAGAATTCTATTGTAAGTGGAATAATATACCAATTTTAAAAATTATGATTAGCCCACATTTTTCCAAACATGAATATATTATAATCTCAACTATAATATTATTTCTTTCATGGTTTAATAAAATCCGTTTTGAAAGAATTAATACACTTCTCGTCAAAGAGATAGTCATAGTCCATGTGAGCTATCTTTAATTTCTCAATAACGTGTGTAAAGTTTTTCGTCTGTAACGTAATAATATCCAAACATTATAAGTTCAGAATATGCGGTTCATTGAAAATAATTAAAAATATTATGAGGTTTAGTGTGTAACAAAAGAAAAATTGTTTTATTTTAAGAACGAAATGATAGCACATGTACAATAAGAAAATAATAATCAACATAAATTGTAAAACTAACAATAATTACTTATCAAACATATATACTTATTTAATAATGGGTACATCCCCCTTTATTTTCTGTTGTTTGTATTTTATCTAATTTGCTATCATTTTATATAGTTTCTGGATGTAATTTTGACTTAACGTATCCTATTCGCGTAAAATTGCATTCTTTAATTGTTGTACGTGTTGATACTGCTCTCCATTCGCGTATACGTCGTGAACAAGTTCTGCCCAGCAATTTTCAATAATATTAAGGTCTGGGAAACATGCAGGCCACGGAAAAATAGATATATTATTTTCATTAAAGTATGATTGGACCAATCTTGATGTGTGGTGCATTATCTTGTTGAAAGATGTAATCAGGTCCGGAAATGCGTTCTGCATGATTATTTATTTGTTCTTTGATTAAATTTATGTATCGGACACTATTCATTCTCCCAACGATGAACTTGATACTTGTCTTGCCGAAATAACCGATGCCGGTCCAAACCATCACGCTGCCTCCTCCCATTTGTCGTCGAATTGCTGACATTGCCTCTTTTCTTGTGTCATGAAAATAATATTGGAACCCATCAGGACCATCCAAATTGAATCTTTTTCGTCTGAAAATAGTACCCTTCTCCATTTCTTTTTCTAATGCATTCTTTCTTTTGCAAAGCGTAAACGTTCTACTTTGTGCTTCGTTATTAACGAAGGTTTCTTTTTCGATTTTAGCCTCTTGATATTTTTGCCGTATAGTAGAACTCGACGAACACTTGAAACACTGACATTGACACTATATTTCTTCATTATTTGCTTCGTTGTTAACTGCGAGTTGGAAGCTACACGCAAAATTGCTCGCTTTTCACGATCGGATAACGATGACGGCCGACCAGTGCTTTTCTTTTTGCCATAATCTTCAACATTTTTTTAGAAACTGTATATTACAACTTCTTCTTATTACTTATTACGATATTTTTGCTACTGATAACCGTTGATGTTTTAGTTCAAAAATTTACTTTCTTTCAGATTCGTTTAATCTTTTTCCGCGTCCCATACTTACGAATTTATATAATATTGTACTGTAATCTTTACTCGTTGATAGATCATGAACTACTGAACAATTTCTAAACATACTAACAGGGTGTGCTATCATTTCGACCTTAGTTTGGAATAGTTTTTCTTGGTTGTATAAAAACATCTACGATATTGTGACTTATTTCCAGCAAGCCGCATATCCTGGGCTCATAATGTTTTATATGTTAGTATTATACGTTATAGACGAAAAACTTTACACGCGTCATTGAGAAATTAAAGATAGCTCACATGATTTTGTGTTGGCGTGGACGATATTGAAATAAATCATACCGTTACCAAACCTACTAGCAAACTATATCTTATTTTTCTATAATATTATATAATATAATAATAAATATATCATAATAATTATACTAAAATTTATTACAATTATAATAAAAATATAAAATGTAAAAATCTTCTCTAGTGACATATTTATTTTCATTTTGAAGTAGTTTCTCACCTCAGTTAACATAAACCACAGATCTACATACTATTGAATTTATTACACAAAAGAAATACTTAATACGTATATTTTGCATTAAAATTATTTATCATTTTTGTTCTGTGCTACCTTAATATAGGATTAAATTTTTATAAATTTTTGCTTATACTTATAACTATTGTACATTATTTTTACCCATACATCATTGGGTTAAGTTTATATGGAACAAAGTTTATATGGAAACTGGAGGAGCATTCCACATCTATTTGAAAATATCACTCCTTAAAGTTGACTGTAATGTAACAATGTAACAATATAATTAAAAGAAAGAGATTCTTAAATCGCGAATTTTGATAATATGAAAACATATAAGATTTTCGTTTGTAAGCAATATACTTTTCTGATTGTATCGGAATTTAGAATAAGACTGAAGAATGTAAAGATATTTTATCCTTATCTTATTTAAATATTTCATATATTATTTTTAAACGAAATTTGACTGATTTTGCGATATTAAGAATCACTTCTATTGTAACATCTTTGAATTAAAAAATAATATTTACTATTTCTTTAAATTAAATTGCATAATGTATTTGTTACAAATGACTAATTGAATTTTCAGAATTTCCAATTTTATATGATTTTAAATCAACTTTATCGAGATTGTGAAAACTGTATAATTTTATGATAACATAACTTATCTTTGCTGATTTGATGTCGTGCTGTTGACTTTTTACAACGTTACTTGAAAGTTATTTATGCGACTCAGAAGCCATATTAATCAACTACAGAATCAGAAAGTAAAGAAATATGACAATGTTACAAGTATTTCTTTTTGAAATTTATCTTGAAATTTACTCCTATTTTTATAATACTTTATTATGATAAGCTAACTTATGAAAGCAATTCATTTTTTGAAAATTGGACATTCATGGTATACTTAAATAGTGAAATGGGAAATTTTCAAAAAGTACAATTAATTAATTCGGTTTCTAAAGACGTCAATTAACGAGTATTTTGAGGGCTGAATGTTACTTTGTACCCATGTATAACGAAATTGCGAAACTTATAAAAAATTGAGTTGATCAGTATGATCCTTTGAAAGACTCGTTTTACAATTTAGTTAAACGATTTGGTTTAGTTTAGTTTATCATTCGATATCATTTAAATTGCTTACGACTATATTAATTTACGTATTCGTTATATCATTGTACTGCTTATTATACAATCCAACCTATTTATAACAATGATTACTTCCTATTTCAACTATCAAACGTGGAGCTATAACCATCAGTCTAAAATTTTAAACATTTTCATTACCGAAGAAAATTCGAATTTAAGCCAATAGAACAGTTTCTCCAAGAATCCTGTACGTATTATATTATTTAGAGTTTAGAAAAAGTGTCATTGGCGATACGCGCGCTAATCGCGGCTCGCAAACAGATATGTATCACGCGCAGACTACTGTACGATTTATCGTAACGTGTACATTATAATGCGTATATTACAATCAATAAAGATAGATTGGATATTAGTTAGCTATTATTTCTGTTATTATTCGAGCATATTTTTCTATTCTTCTTATATAGTGTATAGTGGCTCAGATATTAAAAACTAAATATTATTATTAACCTCTTAGGTACGATACACCACTATAGTGACTTTCTCGGATGTCATCTTACATTACGACGCGCCACTATAGTGGCTTTCGCGGATGTCATTTTATATTACGATTCGCCACTATAGTGGCTCACTTTACTGACTCATTCGCTCACCGTTTGAACTAAATGATCTTCATTCATCTGTCTTTCATTTGTCTTGCTTCACACCCTTTTTTTTGCCCTCACAATGTTTTATAGCAGTGTTAACAATATACTGACAGAATATATAGTCTTTATTTTTGATACGTCATTGTCAGGTATCAATTGTTGCCTTTCGTTAAAATAAATATACCATTATTAGATGTTCTTTTTAATATGCCGATCCGTATCCTTATAATTTTTTAGAACCTTCAACCTCAAAATATCGCCTCAAAATAAAGAACGAGGAGCAATTTGAAAATACTATCGCGCTATAAGTGTGAAAATTATAATGTGGATTTATGTGTGGTACGGTGCTTTAAAATATGTCACACTCAATTGTATTATTAATTATTAAAGTAAATTATTAACGTTAAAGTATATGCGTCATATCTTTAAGAAAAATTATAATTTAATTATCAAGAACTTCATTCCAATGTGCTTGCGTAGAGAACAGTATTGCAGTGCTGTATCGTTTACGCATAAGTCGCGTCAAACTTTGTTGTATAGAGAAACAGCCCCCTTTTCTTTTTTTTCGTCCATTCAGAACTGTTGTCGCGGTGTGAGGTTATGACGCACCGATGCACTTCGCGGGGGGCCGCCGTGCAAGGCAGTCCGGATAGAGAAACAGCCCCACACAAAATTCAACCATACCTAAGAGGTTAATCTTAGATACTCTAGAAAAAGAAAAAAAAAAAAAAAAAGAATATATTTATCTACATTCAAGATTAGTTACGTTTCTGCGTTACCTGCGCATACTTTACGCTGAGATTAGAAATTCTAATCATGCTATTGGGAAACTTAGTAAATGCGTGGCTTAGATTTCAGTCCTCTGATGGTAGGATGGAAAACTATTGAAAGTAGGCTTGTCGGTCTTTTTGTTCATTTATTCAAATCAGCTGATTTATTTAATTACTGATACTCAGTAGCTTTTAAATAAGCTATTCTAAGATTTTTTAAACTGAAGAAATGTTCTTTCAGAGCTATTCTATACAACAGTCCTTCCTGTTGTTGAGAGGCTTAAACAGCTGTTAATGTATTTATTAAGTTCTATATTAATCGAAGAGCTTGGAAGATTGATTAATGCAATCGCTGTGTTCTAAATAACTTTCTTAAAATTGGATTAAATGACTTGAGATTTTTTTTTAAAGTAGTTAGACGAATTAGTTTACCGGATGAGATGTAAAAAATTGTTTGAGGAATTTGAAACTAGTCGGAATTGTGAAGAAAATAGTAAAAGTCTTTTTATAACTTTTTAATCTGAGCCTCTAATGAAAATTTAAATAGTACGTTTTGTAAATTTATATCAGTTATATTCACGCCAAAAATTTCATCAAGATCAGTTAACATTTACTATGAGCTACAAACGGTTAAATGTTTTCCACGACATTCGACCTATAACTGTAATAAATTTACGTCTTTCGATAACTGTCGTTTGTTTCTATATCAACTAATTTCGATCGAATTTTCAACGTGTCATAAATCTTCAAAATGTGGTATTTAAAGTTTCATTACAGTTCCATATAAAAAGTTGTAAAAAATGACCTTTAATTTTTTTCTTCGCGATTCCCAGCAGTTGCAAGTTTTTCAAAAAATTTTTATGTGTCATTTAGTAAACCAATTCTTCTAATTTCTCAAAAATTCTCAAATGGTTTGGTCCAGTTTTAAAGAAGTTATTCTGTTTTAGAAGGTGTCTGAATATATATTAATACTAGTATATTAATGCTAGTATATTTTACTTTTATTTTTTCTAAGAGAAAATTCCATTGCGTAAATTTTTAGAACCGCTTAAATGATTACATGACTCTTATTATACTGATTAATTTAAAAGCATTAAAGTTTGAAACAAATATAAAAACACTGGTTTTTTACGTTTCCATTTAAAGATTGGTGATTATATGGATACTCGATCTACTCTCAGCAGTTTAATTTTTTGCCATTAGTTGGCGTATCGAAATTCTCGATTTCTTAATACAACGCTCATGCATATATCTAACAAATACGAATTCACTATCAACTAATTATAAGTTATCAACTAATTATAAGTCACTTGCGATAAACGAATTTTCCATCGCGTGATCGTAATTGCATCGACGATCTAAGTGTAAACTGTACAACTGTATAGCTAAACGTGATTTTTCCTTTTGTTCATGATCTGTGAAAATTTCTAGAATGTCGATTCATTTTGAGTAATGGAAATGTCCTTTGGGTGAATATGTAAGATTGTGACAAAATTTCTGCAAAACCATGCGCTAAAAATTTTTAATCATACTTAGATACACAATATTGTTCTTAGTTTTATGTATTTTCTATAACTTCATAGCTCTAACTCCTAAACATTTGAAGTACATTAAAATTAAATGCTTGTTACTTGCTTTATAGCGTTTCTAATTTTGTAGTCTGTTAGAGGTTCTGACATGCCGGATCGATGAGTTTTACCTTTTATGTTTTATTTTATGAAACATAATCACGGTCATGATGTAGCAGAAGCAAAAGGAAGAAAAACGCCTCGAAAACTCCTGTAATTCGTTTTTCTGTACCTTCCGTGTTAAATAGACCGTGGTAGTTCAGCGTCGCGCACCACGGACGACCACTACTTTTTCACGTTACCTTACAGATTTTATTTCAGAAGTTTCCCTCCATCGTGTCGCGACGTTAATTTACCCAACAACGCGAAAACGATACTCAGCTGTTCACCCCTTTAACTGCCACAACCAAGCTTTCAAAACTAATTCTGCGTGCGCTGTTACAATATACATAATACACTGTAAAAGTACTTTCTCATGTTCTCCCTTATTCTTTATTCTTTCTATCAATTAAATAAATAATATTGTTAATTCTATATAATATGATGTATGCATTTCCTTTATTTGTTGTTTTATTTTTTATCAATTGAGCTATATTACATTATTAATTTTTTGAATAATTACAAACTTTGGAATGTATAACGTATATAATAATTTTAGCACATATTTAATACCCTAATTGACATTTATAAATAGTTATTATTTATATAAATAGTTATTATATAAACACTTATTTATAAATAGATGTATTTGCTAGTGTTATTAGAAAATGATTTTCTATAATTCTTTAAATCGAATCATATATCTGTTACGTTATTTTGAACTTATGATTTATTCGGAAAAATGAGAAGTGACAGATTGAGAATAATAAGTAATCTGTCTGTTAACTGAAATTACACTGGAATTTATATTAAGAAATACATAGCTTTTTTTTTTAAAAAAAATAATGTGCTTAACCTAAAATTAATCTACTGTAAAAATTAACGAAGTCCAGAAATAATAAATAAACAAAGAAGTGAGATCTAAAAATACATATTTACAAATAATTCATTTGGTTTCGGTGGATACGGTGAAATATATACATAATTAATCAACACTCTCGAAGATTCGATGACCGTTTTCGCAATTTCGATACCAAGGTATTTGTAGCGTAAATTGACTTTCTTAGAACTTCTTTGAAATTTCCACAATACGTTATTTAGGATATTATCTATAAATGATTTAGTTTTCAGAGAGTTTAGCCTTATCGAAATGGAAATATTCATCTTCAAACTTGAGTGTTGTGACACATAATCCCTATAGTAAGCCTCTGTAAAAATGACTTTTTATTAAATATAGAAAAGCCGTTCTAACGAAATTGTTAAAAAAATAATATGTTATATAAAATGGCTAGAAAAATCCTTTTTTAAAGAAAGATATAGTCCTCGCCTCACCGCTTTCGAATAAAAATAGTGTGAAATAAATAATATCAGTAATTCCGCTGTTCTCTCACCATTTCTGAATTGTTTGTTAGTATGTGCGCGTATAAAGTACAGATAGCCAAGAAATATCTTCCTGGAGGAAGAATCTCAGACATACGTGAAGGCATGAATTTCGAGTCCTAGTGTGTTTTACTTTTGAGGGATATTATCGCGCTACAAAAACACATAATAAATTAGATAAAACTAGACAGTATCGATAAAACTCGTATTCTTCGATAAAGCAATAAGACAAAGTCTGATCTCGCGGTACACATCTTCACCCGATTGGCTGATCACGGGAGGACATTGAATAGATATCGTGCACAGTGGCCTGGTCTACGCACTTTGATTATGTAACACGACCGCTCTATCATCTTTGTCAGTCAAGGCGAACTTCGCAGATGCGTAAGTCAATTTTCATACGTATTAAAGCGAGTACAAACTATTTGACTAGAGATGATAGATTGATCGTTAACACGTTTTTCACGTACGTCTTGGAGTCAAGTCGCATTTACTTTTTAGATATGTGGCACGTAAAAAATAGAAGTCGTGAAGTTTTAAACAAAGCTTTTTCATTAATTCATGGTTAAATTTGAATTATGTAATTAAACTTTCGAGGCTTAAATATTATAGTAATGAAATTTTAAATAATATAATATATGCAATAAATAATACAAATATTATATATTATATATATAATATATATAAATAACATAATAAATATATAATTTTATGGTTTGTGGTTGAAATAATAATTAAACTTCATTTTTCTTTTACGGCATATAAAATGTTTGATTGATTCCTATATGAAATAAACATATTGTACAAGTTGATAGGAAACCTTATGCAAAAGTAAACCAGAATTTTAGAAAAAACTTAAAATAGAAGAATTTTTGAAAGAGTCAATTTTGAAAGCTTCAGTTATACTGACTTGAATATGCATGTATTTATATGTTATATGATATAGTTCGTTTAGAAAAGACAAAAAATAATTCTTTACATAAACTGGTAGTGTAAGAAGAGAAAATGAAATTTGTTTACATGAAGCATAGTTTTAGGCATGATCGATTTCGATTACTCGCTGCGTACATAATTAATTTACGTATGTAGCTATTATAAAATATACAGGTCATCAAGTAACACTATAATAATTATTTTTTTTATATACAGTTTTCAATTATTGCAATTTACGTGATCAGGTTCAAAAAAATGCAAGCAAGCAAGCTTATATTATGTAGTGAATGTTCAAAGTCAATCTTGTTAGAAATGAACTTTGAATGAAAAAATATTATTGCATATTTTTTACTTATTTTTGTACGATATGTTTGATTATATTCTGTATTGACAATACTCCGATATTACCAGCTCCAAGGTAGGAAACTTCCCTTTAATTCAACCTTATTTATTTATGTTTATGGCTCAGTTTTCCATACTTACTTACTATCAAATTAAAAATCACGAAATTTGAAAAAGTTTTTGTAATAATAGATAACCAAAGTATATGTATAAATGCACATAATATGGAAATAGATTTTTGATGAAAATGAGTTGTTAACAGGTATCATAAATAATGGAAATTTGATAAACAGTGGATGTGTTAAACGTGTTTTGTGCATACATGAGTTTCAGCAGTGCTTGAAAACACGTTATAAGCAATAGTGAGACGTATTCGAAACGTTCGAAAATAGTACGAAAGAGATTTATTAATGTTGATTTCAAACTATATTGTTATTTCGGGATTAGTATTTTGATGTTTTGTAACGAAATAGTTTGTATAAGTGCTATTCAAACTCTGTTATTTAGAATTTATTGAGATCTCATTTTAAATTTAGCAAACCCTTTTCGGATAGAATTCTAATACGATATTTGAGCAACTGTTTTAAAAACTGATATTAATTACTTTTTCTGTTATTTCATTTTTTATGTACGTATATGCAAATAACATAAATTACTCTGTCCGAAATTGTACTTGCAAAATGATTAGAATACATGATAGAGTTACTAATATTAAATAATTCAATATTTCTCGAAAAAACGAATGGAGCACGAAAATTATTATGTTCCAAGATACATATGACGGAGAACAGCGTTTGTATTACTTTCCGTACAAAGTCCATTCAAGAAGTGGAACAGGTATTACGATGTAATTTATATTTCGACATACGAAACGAATCTTCTCGACCATTATTATCTCCTATACCATATACAGTGACGAGCAAAAGTGTAAACACACTCCGCTGATTTTATGTAAAAGGCGATAATACGACTAATTTTTCAAGTGATCGGTAAAGATTAGTTAACAGTAACTACAAGCTGCATCTGATTAACGAAATGCAATAGTTCATTTTCATTAACATTAATAATATACAGAACATTTTACAAAAATGGACATCTCAAACCATGTTTACAGTTTTGCACTTTAATTATACTCGTCGAATGGTTTCAACCTAGTATTTCGTCTACTTTCCTTTACTTTTTTTTAATGCTTTTAATCTAGTCAATTAAATTTTTAATCATTTGTGGTTTTAATTAGTTGTAGATTATTATATTTTGCCAGCCTTCTTTTTAAAATGGACCACAAATTTTTGATCGGATTCATATCCGGACTTTGTGCTGGCCACTTCATCACAGAAAAATTTTGATTTTCTAGCCAGGTTTTAACTATTTTTGCAGTATGCTTAGGATCCCCGTCTTGTTGAAATACTACTTCACGTTCATTATATCCAATAAAATTAACTACAGAAGGTAAATTACTTTGTAGAATGGTAAAATAATGCTCTTTTCGCATTATACCTTCGATTCGAACTAAGGGGCCAACACCTCTGTGAGTAAGGCAACCCGAACACATAATTGAGCCACCTCTAAACTTCATAGTTTGTTTTATACCACCTGGTTGATCATTACTCTCGGATGAAGTCCAATACCAGGACCTTCTGTCGGATTCGAATCTGTTAATTTTTGTTTCGTCACTCCATATAACTCTCTTCCAATCTTCGATCGTCCATTCTTTGTAGGTGTCAACAAATTGTTTTCGTAATTTAATATTTTTTTTTGAAAGAGCTAGTTTACTTTCTTCTTCCTTCGCTCGTAAACCAATTTTCTTTAAAGAGCGACAAATGGTCCATTCGCTAGCACTTATTTCGATTTCCTGAGCAGCAATTTTTAGTGTTTTGTAATTATCCGACCGCATACAGTGTGCAATTTCACGTGCTGCTCTATCCGAAATAAGTCGCGGTCTACCGTTTTCTGAAGAAATTGGTGCACTAACATACTTTTTTCTAATTCTTGCAACTATCGTATGACTGACACCACATTTCTCTGCAATTTGCTGCAACGACAAACCTTTATCACACAAGCAAATAATACTGTTCTTTTTATTTTCACTAAGTAGCTTCATCTTGGATTAAGCATATCAAACTGAAAAGTAATCTAACAATGGTGTGGAACAGTTGACTGCGAAACAGTGGACAATCAGTGCTTATTGACAGTTTCGTTTCCCTGATATTTCCATGCTATCATAAACGTTTCTGACGAAAAGTGCAAAACATAATTATTATAAAATATTCTGTACATTATTAATGTTAATGAAAATGAACTATTACATTTCGTTAATCAGACGTAGCTTGTAGTTACTGTTACCTAATCTTTACCCATCACTTGAAAAATTAGTCGTAGTATCGCCTTTTACATAAAATCAGCGGAGTATGTTTACACTTTTGCTCGTCACTGTATATCTCCTATTCCTATCTGGAATCATTTCTGAAGTCTTTTTATAATAGCAAGACTTGACTTATGCTAAAGTTATGCTCATATGTACAAGTAGATTTGAAAAGACTTACATTTAAAAGAGAACATTTATGTAAATAAATACTTATATGTAATATTTAGTATTTATAATATTAGCATGAGAGAATCCCGGCACATTATTAATATTAAATTTAGAACATTAATGTTAATATCAATTAATATCATGATAAGTATTGGTAAATAGTCAACTAAAACTTGAATATAAATAATACCTTCTGTATTATAGAAAAAGAATACTTTTTACTTTTTATTTTTATTTTTCAGTTTTGTGTTCGTTAATATGGTTAATATGGCTACTAAATTTTGAAAAAATATTCCTTTTAAACAAAAACGCTGTAGGAGAAAGATTTTTGGCGTCTCACAAAAGCTAAGACATTTCTTTAATATTATTTCGTTTTTCCTATACATATCGACGTGATGATATTTTTTCTAATGTATGTCACGGCTCATGATGTTTACATTGCGTGTTGTTTACATTGCTCGTGGTTACTTTTAGTTCGTAATTTAGAGTTAGTTGGCCGATAATGAATACTGAGTACAAACGTGTATTTCGCAACTTGTATTTCTAAAATGTTGGATCATATATATTTATTATCTCTTCCCAGAATATTGAGGAGTCATAGAACAACGTTTCAGGATTATTGTGGAATTGAATACAAGAGAATGCAGAGAAATGCAATTAATTCCAAATGAAAAATGATGAGCAATATATAAGAAAAAGATGATTTATGTCGATACAAGAATAGGTTTGGGTTAAATTTAGGAAAAAGGAACAAGTGTCTTAACTCCTGAATCGTCGAAAATCCTTCTTTTAAACCTTTGTTTATCCACAAAGATTCTATGTTCAGCATTTCAGCCGAATCAGAGCACGAACGTTTACGGAATTTTCGCCGTCAATATGTAGATAAAAGTAATCTTACCCTATATTGCGATAGATAATATAAAAAATTTAATATTAAAAATCGATTTAAAAGAACTTAAAATGCGTACGCTCAAATTATTTATAATCTAGTTAACTTATACATATTTTGTCAATATAGTTATGAGACTGGAAGATATTTTGCAACCTGATTTTGAATATTATATTCCATCAATACTTGTAATCTAACGTATACAGAGCTTTTAAGGCTTTGATCATACAGATAACGACGAACGGCAAGAGCGGGCAAACAAGTGACGACACAACGGCAGAAAATAAATAAAACTCATGGAATTACATGAAATAAGCCATACAGCAATTGAGCAGCAACGCAGCGATGCGGTGACAGCTCTGCCGCTCGCAGCTCTCTGTATGATCGAGGTCTGAGGTATAAGTACAAGATATCGTTGTGAGACATGATCATTTTATGAGTATGGACTTATAGTGAAGTCGATCATTATTACTACCAAATGACAAAATCATTCGGAGATAAGTTCAATGATAAACCATTCGATGATTCAATCAAAAATCAAAATCTTTTTATTGCTTGTTTCTCTGTTAGAAGTAGTACACGTAGATAACTTTGATATATTTTTCAAGTAATACCCAATTTTCAGAATGAGTTGAAGAATGATTTGTTATTTGCACAGCATCTTTCTTCTATTTTATAGTGATTATGTTATTACTTATAGTATCTCTATACAGTGTATGATATCGATATAAAGATTTTAAAAGTATGCGCCCGAAAATTAAAAATATAATAATTACCGAAGATTAATGATAATTATATCGAAAATTAATACCAAAAATTAAAAAAATTTTACCGAGATTTTTGATATTAAAGCATTAAAAGAATTTCTTTTCACGAGTACCCACGAATTTGAGAACTTATTATAAGTGAAATCTGATTTCATAAGCTACTATTTTTTTCGAAACTTAATTTAATTATCTACCGATTCAAAACTTTATTTATTTTTATGAATTTTACTATTCTCTCTTCGTATCAAATGTACGAGTGCGTTTATATCTTATAATCGGATTCTGTGGAATTCTCCGAAAGCAATCTTCATGTAGAAATAAAACAACCTCAAACATTTCCACCTAAATATACCACATAGCTATATCTATACTCAATCGTAGTGAAGTAATTGTACATTGAAAAGGTTAAAATTTTTTCAAGGAAAATATTAACTAGATTCATTTGCAGTAAATGCTTGAATCATCTGTAGATATATATTTCTTTAATAGAACCACATTTCTGACCTTTTATACCTATACCTTGAACTATACAAGATTTGAAAAATTAACACATCAGATATTATTCTTGAACGTATTTCCATACAAGAATATATAAGATCTGTCTGGAAATATTTCATTTAATTATCTTTCCTTATCTTCAATAATAAAAGAAATAGAATTTAAATATTCAATTTAAGTGAGACGCCCTCCGTGTGTGACTAGCTTCGTATTTTTAGTAGTAGTTCTTATAATGAATCATTTAAAAGATATTCAAAAGGTTATTTAAAAGATTTGCAATGTAACTTTTCAAATATAGAATTTAAATAATTCCTTGCACTATATATTACTTATTAATATACACATTTATACATATATTTATACGTATAATATAATATTTGTACATTAAAATATATACAGGTTTCAATGTATGTTAGTCAATATTGCGATTTACAATTGTAAAAGTATTGAAGAGAATGCGATGCCATTGTACATATGTGTCAAATTAAAGTTTCACATTTAGAGGGTCAAATTTAAAAGTACAACTGTTTCGTATTTCCTCTTTTTAATTATACAGTGCTGTAACTTCGCTCAGTGTAGCATTAAATTCGAGTAGACGCGGGATACATCATCAATGCTCGTATTACTATTATTGAACAGAGTACTTTACTAGTAAACAAAATTGTACATTTTTATGTGAAAAAAGGAGATTGTACCATTCGTACTGCCTCAACTTGATATTTTATATTTATCTACTTCATTAAAATGTATCAATAACTTATACAATTACTATATAACTAAACTTATAAAATAAGATTGTATCATTTTTTTATCACCTGAGCTTGGTACATTATATTTATTTATTTTGTATAAATGTAATAGGGAGGGAGCAGACGATACTAACTTGCGTAATTACGTCATAACCATAATATTTAGCAACTTCATTTATATCGTTAAAGTCACGCTTCAAATTATTCGTTACATTTAATATAAGATTATTCGGTACGTTTATATATAAGGAAATACTTAATTAATTCTAAAGCATCACTTATCATGCTGACAAGAAGCTTCCTGACAAGATGTTACTCATTTTACCAAAACAGTTTTCATTAAATTTGGGAACATCATGCAATCTTAAGAGTGGGTAATAAAAATAACTTTTATTTTTAAAACGACCAACAATATTATAATAGAACATTTCAGAAGGATTTTCAACATGTATTCAATATCGATCTTATTTAGCATACCACGTTTGTATAATTTTCACTTTCACGTTTCCTAATGTTTTAAGGAAGTAACTAAAATATCGACAATTCTATCAGAAGTTCATAGTCGAATCCATACCCTGAAGATTGGATTCCGGAATTCGACATGCAATAATCGCAGCCTATCCGGTTTTTCTAATATTGATACAGACTTCAGAGACTCACAGAAATACCGAGTCCCACAGACTGAAAATTTTCTTCCTTGTCACATTTCGACCTCGGCGTTCAAGTACACCTACAATCTAAAAATATATAATACCTACAACGTAAAAAATTATGTTTCTACGCCAGAATTGGGCGTAATAATTTGAATATAAGATAACGAATCGCTGTTTGCAAGCAATCAACGCTATCCAAAGCAGTTCTTTACTCAAACAACAAGTCCAAGTACAGGATAAATCTATGGAGCATTAGCACACGACTTATTTATGAGTAATCACTGACAACCAGTAAATGTTGTAAAACTAGTAATTGTAATCAAGATTTTGAGATACATTGTTATATTTTGTTAATAACAGTTATCAATAAGCATTAATGTTTAAATTTTGTGAGAGTAATATTTCTTTAATTTGGAAGTAATTGTGACGAGGATTTTCAATACCACATATTTATTTCGATATTGCTATAATACTACATTTTATTAATAGTTTTATTACTATTATAAAGTATTAGGTATAATTACATAATATTTACGTAGATAAACTTAATTTTTACTCTGATGGTTACATAAAGAGGAGGAGAGTGACAAATTGTTTGTAATAGAGTTAACGAAGTATTCCAATATATTTAGAAAATATGTACATTTTATACATATATATATATATATAATTAAATATATATATATATAATTTAAATATATATATACACACATATATATATACATATATACATGTATTATATATATATTATATACACATTTCGCAGAGATTATATAAGTATTTAAGCAGTTAATTACATAACTATTATATTAATAATTTCCCATATTCAGTAAGACCATATTTGACACTTATACATATGTTTAAAGTGAATATTCATGCTGCACTTACACTAGTTCTTTATTTTTTAAATATGTTTGCAATTAATATCTTGTATCTCCTATATACGTTTTTAAGTTGGTTTTATATTTCACCAATATACATGACAGTCACGCCTCATTACCGTGCTAATGAAATCTTAAAACGTTTTATATAACATACACATAAACGTTTTTTTTAAGTGTTCAAACACTTTTGTGTGAGCTAGTAAAGCAAGATATAAAGCTTAAAGTTCTTTTACAAAAACATATAAAATGTCATTGAATACTCGAGCTACTATTTCCTTTATTCCATAATCTCACAACATTTCAATATCATCTGCACGAAACAATCACGATTAGTTCGATTCGACGATCAATCATCTCAATAACGTCCAATCTGATTTGACGAGGCATTTAAATACCGTGACGAACATCTATGGAAGTTCACTTCTGCATACGTTTCTGTTCCCTGAATGTGTTCTCGGTCTTAGTTCCCCCGATTCGAAAAGTAGGCCAATGTGTATCGGGTAGCATGGCAAAAGGCACGAAACGTGGTCTACGATATTTCGTATCACCCTTCTTACACGCATCTCGGCGCCACGTCACTCCTATATATTCGGTGACCGGTCGTATCCGCACGAAAACGAGAACTTTCCCGACGACTATCGGCGCGTACGACTCGCATCGCCGACGATGACATACTTTATCTTCGACGGGGGTCGAATCGTGGGATCGTGGCACGAATTTATTGCAACCGTCCCGTCGATTTCACGAAGGACGGATTAATTGGTTCTCAGTTCCTTCCACGAAAGGATATCGCATCCCTCCTTGTTCCGGAAACTGCTCCTCCGGAATTTTTCTTGCCGAAAATGAACCGAGTTCCTCATTAAACTACCGACTGAAATATATAAATCGCGTTCAAAATACAAATTGATTTTATTGCAAGGTTCTTAACCCTATATAATTAGAATTTTGTTTGCTATTTAAGAAGGAAAATTGTAGTTTCTTAAGTAGGTTTTAACGTCACGTCGCATCAACTCCACGTACGTATGTGGTTAATAATGACGATAATGAAAACTGAAAATACTGTGGGATTAGGCATTATTATATATATAACATCGTGTTTTTTCAGAAAGGAAACTGCTTTTGATACTCATTTAGAATTTCTCTAATCTGGAATATAGGATAAAATTCTCTATAATTACTGCACTTCAAAAGGATTTGTTTTATGATGAAAATGATTATAATTAATTACAGTTTCTTGTTCTGATTTGAAAAGTATGAAATAGTAACAGTAAATAAATTATTTGTCGTCCCCATAATGATATAATATTAGCAGAATACCGCGGTATAACAGATAAGTGAAAGAAGCTTTCAAAAATATAAAAATATACATTTAAGTTTCATGACGTTTAATAAAATTGAATAATGTTCTGTTGTAGTATTATAATTTGTTTAATGTTATTATAATATAAGGACTGATCAAGAAAAACTACATTAAGGTTATCATGAAATCAGACCAGAGCGCAAGCTTGTATTTCACTTATACTATCAAGACGTTATCCTTAGAATGATTTAATATTTGGAATATCTTAATAAAAAGTTTTGGTAGAGCACGTTAAGGAAGCGAATAAAAGCTTAAATATAATATTCTTTCTTCAAATAAGTGTTCCGCTATTAAGATAATGAATCTTCTTTAAATGAAGATATTAACTTCATTAATTTCATGTATTATTATATACATTGGATCTTGGTTTGTAAAAGTCGACCAGAATAATTATGTTTTTAAATTAATAAAATCACATAAAAAAAGTACATTTTGGTAGGTAAAGTTATAACGGCTTGGATAATCTCGTCATTAAGAATGAGATGTGGTAATAAGTACCAGTCAAAGTATTTGAACTCGCAGGATTTTCTTCATCATTCGATTACCACGTGTCATTAAATAATATTAAATTACTGTATAATTATGAAATGGCATACTATTACATTATTATCCTTTTTACTTTATTGAACTTTGAAATGTATATACTTACTATCACTTAATGTATACGAATTATTAAATACGTTTAAACAATATTATTTACTGTTGTATGCGATTTACCAACCAGTACCCAAAGATTTAATAACAAGTTTGTATGAAACCTAACAAATATGGTTATTATTCCATATTAATGACGCCGATGGCTGATCACGACGAAATTCGGTTTATATCATTGAATGGGTTAATAGACATGAAATATAAAATTTTAGTTTCGGGAAATCATGCGTTTCGAAGATACATATACGAAGATCTTTATATATGATAGACCTTCGGTACTATTAGGTAGTGTTTGCGACAGTGTTTACAACTGGCTTCCGACGGCTCTAATTTGTCTGATCCAAACTAATACACATACATCCCTCTTTAAAAAGAACTTGTCGTTTTTTCCCATCATTTAGCATTTTTGAGCTTAATATACATACACTTACATATATTTATCTATCAGCCATATACATTATTCATACGCATATTGTTATACTAATTGCTGAACATTGTGTCCAATAATAGTGAGAGATTTATTGTGTTATACATGATATCTCCAAAGTCATGGTGTAACCAGCCAAATGGTGATTCTACATGTAAACATAAGTCGAAAAAGACGAATAACATTTTTTCAATTAAGGCTCCGTTTCCAAAAAAGTTAAGTTTGAAAATCCGTCAGATACCCGCGTATTAACTACAAGTTTCAAGGTATGAAGCTTCTGCTTTTGCTCGTGTTTGTATTATAAAACGATTTGCATTCTGTTATTGCTGTTATCTACGTATTCTACGTCTATACTGTACGTACAATATATATCATTTTACGGACATACAAATGAGTTTCAAAACTCATATGTGTTGAAAGGTCTCAACACTGTAGGAAGAAGGATAATTTCTTACCTAGTGATCAATATGCGACTAATGCACCACCGTTTCATTTCAAAGAATGCATTCGCATACAGCAATCTAATTACAAAAGTAATATAATATAAAGCATAGCTGGTGTTTCTTTCAATAATAACAATCGACCCAATATGGGGGTGCAATTTCTACTGGAATCGCGGTTAAAATTGCCGCTTGTTTCAGGGTAACAAGTTTAGCGGGGTCGTTCCAGCGGCAATATTTTAAAGAGGCGATCGTGCATCAGAGTATAGCGGTCTCCAACCGCGGCTAATAATATTATTCGCTGCTGATTATTGCAATTATAACCGTGCTTGCTTTATTTTCGCAATACGCTATTCATGTAACTCAGTCGGCGTCTGTAGCGCATGTATACCAATGCGTACAATATAAATTCTGACTGCCTAAGTATAGCGAACACCAGAGTAAATATAGTTAGGCGCTAGCCGATTAATGTTACTCCGCGATCCGCTAAATAGTACTGATCGTAAACAACGTGACTAATGAAAGTTTAATGGCCTCCTTTCGCGCGACGACGCGACATCGAGATTACTTGTTAGTCGATTATTCGTGGTTCTATATGAATGGAATCGGTGCTACTGAAATTATTGTCGATATAGTCAAAGTGGAGTAGTACTGGAAAGTCTTAGAACACACATAGTAACATTTTATACAGATATAGAGACTGATGAGAGTCGAGGAAATATTTAAACAATATATTCATTACGTTACATATAATTGTTATATGTATTACCGAAGAACTATATTTATTTAACTCGTGAAGTTGTGTACTTCACGATAAATATTTGTATAGATCCCGTTAATTTTCATTCAAGAATAAGTCATCATATAGATCGATTTTTATAATATTACACTTGAGTAATGATCATTTAAGGATTTGGGTAAGATGTAATCAAATATCCTAAATTGAAGAAACATGGGCAAGTGTATGCTCGTAGATTTTTAGTAAAATTTTGACGCTTTTACGAACATTCGGAAACAGATAATAATATTGAATTAATCTATCGTAATATTATTGAGGGAACTATCATAATACCATTAGGTTGTAACATATAACATGTTAAGTTTTGTTTTAATTTTGAACAAAAACTAATGGTTGATAATAATATTTAATAACTTAATATCAGGGACATAGTAATGAGATAAATATTAGTTTGTTCGAAAAGTTTCTTTCGTTCCATAAGGTAATAATAAATGAACAACTTATAAATGAACAAATTACTGTTTTATATATTTTATTGAATTAGGTATGATCCATTTCGTTCTATTTCTATTATTATGTTCGCGCATAATTCAATAAACTAATATAAAACAAAAAACACTGTGCGTCTATTATTTCCTTATAAAACGAAAGAAACTTTTCGGACAACCTAATACATGATTCAACTATAAGAAATTATTTAATTTTACTGCTCATATGTACGTATTTTATAGAAGACAATTCTGATAATAAATCATCAAGATACTTGTATAAGATAAGAAAGAAAATAATGTATCACACGTATTTATTACCAAAACTTTTTTCGCAGTGTACGATATAGGAAATTATATAAAACAAATCCAGTAAAAAATACGAGTAGACATAAGGCGCTACAATATTAAAGGACTACTAAAAAATACCGAAATCTTTCACAAATCCGAGTGAAGCTTCAATTTCCTGTGAGGAAGATCAATTATATTGGCAATTCAGTTGTATACACGCATTAATGATAAAACTTTGAGTCCTTCAACGAGTATCATGGCCCCCTCCGTGAATAGAACCATATCGAACCGAAGGACAACATCGTATTAGTCGCATGATAGAAGTCGCATGAATTAAAGGAAGGGTGACGCTGATAGAAACAAAGGAAGGGAGAGAGAAGAAGAAAAACATAGGACGCGTGAACACGTGTAGGTTTAGACGTAAACGAAAAGGCGTAAACGCGGATTGGATAATGAGAATAAACGCCTCCTTAAACACGGTCTGCCGTGACAACTATTAGACACTCAATCTTGAATAATTCATTGAAAACGCACGCTCGATTAAGCAACTCCGCAAGCCCGGTTGCCCCTCGTAAGAACGAGCGTCGTCGCCCTCCGATTCTCCATCATTTCCCACCGTGCTGGAGACGTCGCGACGATACTTGAGATACTTTACGCAGACGAACCGTTAAAGGCTTGATTTCCTATGTGTGTCCGATGTGTGAATCTACGTCAAACGCAGTCTTACTCTGCATTTGTACTTTGTACCACCACAATGGAGAATCATGCTTTTCTTTTGGCCGCGCGTTGGACACACACAGAAAATCTTACCTTTAGTCTCGCGACGACAGCCTTTAATTTTTGGGCAAAAAAGAAAATTTATTTAATTGATTGAATTTCTCACGCTCGACGTAATTTTGATTTTCTCATGTAGTACGTAGTATAGTACAATATATTATATTTTCTTTATAAAACCATTCGAAAAAATAAGTTTCTACTATTAATAATTAGTAAAACTGCAGTTTTCCTTATAGTCTAAAAAAGATTCAGACCTGAGAGGATTAAGGATAAATATTGCCTATTAGTAATAGTAAACATTTGTACTCAATTTTCTATTTTCTCTTGGCAACATAATATAGTATTTGAGAATGTCTTTTATTATTATATGGTTCAATGATATGTGATTCAAATTACATAAAATAGCCACACGCAAAGTAAAATATCCTGATATTATACAAACACTTTGAAAACTTTCAATTTCATGTACGAAATATAAACATTAGCTCTCGATCGTTATTACTGAAACAGATACATGTTATATTTTTTATTTCTTTTAGTTTGCAAAAAAATTAGAAAGTTTCAATTTACAAAATACAAATGGATGCAAGTTGAAATCGTGTTACAGAGTGAAAACAGAACCCTGCAGCTATCTTCACGTGTACAATGTTAGTGGAAGTTGAATATCACCACCAATCTATGCACATTAAATATATAATGTTTTTCAAACTTCAATTTAAATGTTGTATCTAGTATTACAAAGATAATAAATAGTACGAAGAGTACTAATTATTAAAACATTTAATAATTTCAATTGAATGTAGTAGTTCACACAAATAGAATATAAGAAAGTTATATTATACATCAAATTAGATCGACTAATCGAATAATGAATTCTATAATTCACTCTCAAGAAATCATATCCATTATAATGAATAAATTCATATCATTCTAAATCCTTCATATCTTTTTCTAACATAATGGTTATTTTGTATTACAGTTTTTTTCTATAATTATAAAATCAACATCGTGCATTTATATTTACAATCACCATTGAGTTTGTCTTAATAAAGAAGTCAATGAAAACTATCGTCCTCTAAAGGAAGGAATTTGATCAAAAAGAATTATCATGTTCTTACCAAAACTTTTATAAAATAAGAAAAACAAAATGTTTCTTTACATGCTGAGTTTTATCTCGACAAATTTTTTTCTATTTATCCTTGTACTGTTTTTCTACCAATTTTTCCATACCATACTCTTCCTGGTTGTTCCCTTATTATATATATCATATTTCACCCCCTTTCTTCATTTTTAGTTTGTCTCTTATTTTAATATACGTGCATGCATCCTTTTCTTGTATTTACAAACTTCTACAATCAGTGCCAGTTATACACAATATGCATTTGCCAATATATTCATCGCCTCAATTTCTCCTTTCAATTCTTTTTTCACCTTTTATTTCTTTCTTAACTCATATTTGTTTCTCATTTCCCCTTTATTATTTATCCACCGATTTTTATCACTATTCATACTACTACATTCACATCTTCTATTTCCCTTTTTATGTCCTCTTTTCTCATGCTCTTTTTACTCTCTTTGCCTTTTCTCGAACATTTACCGTGAATAAAATACAAAAATATTTGTACTGCGTAGATATATGTATTAAGACACTTACTTTTCCTTTATTAAGTATTTGAAACATCAAGCGAGGTTTGCTTTAACTGTAGAAGTTTCTACAATATTTGTATAGATAAACAGCACATAATTACAGTAGATTATAGTATTTGTATAGACAAAATTCACATTATCGATAGTTTGAAATTTTTGGATTGCAGTTCTTTAAAAAGTTATATGCAATATACTGAATGCACCGATATACACAGTATTTTTTTGGATGATTATGATTACTATGTTTAGAAAGAAATGAGGTTTAGTTCTACTCATTACATTTATTAAGAAACGATAATAAGTTTTTCTTACAATATATTATATTGAGGCAATATGAGACACATATAATATGATGAAAATTACAAATTGATAATAGATAAAATGTAGATATTTATGCAAATTCATATTTCTATGAATATAATTAAAAAAAGAGACCTACAATAGATGGAAAATTGTGTTACCTACTAGGTATTATAAGAAGCGCTATTATATTTTGAATATTTCATATACCCTTGCATACTATGTGTGTACAAATACGCAATCTTTATTAATAATTTGGAAATGTAAACAGTGAAAAGCATCCAATTTATCCTAATTATCAACAAATGCTCTAATGTTTGTGACTGGTGCCATAGCTATGTAAGTATTAAATTGTTCAGATAGCTCACAATGTTTTTAATGACTGATATAAGTATTTCGTTGTGTATTTCTTGATATTAAATGAAGATTATTACAAATTTCTCGAGGGGAATGGAAATTGTACTTATTTTCAATCGGTGTCAACGCGTAGTTGTACAGTAAGCATAGAAACTAAAAAAAAGCACACGAAATAATAAAAAAACGCGATTATGCTAGATTTAATGTATCGACAAAAAGTTTGCAAAAGCTGTTCTTCCTTAACTGTATTGTGCAACGCGCTATCATTTATTCTAATCATTTTAGAACTTTTTAATATGAAATAATTTGAAACATCAAAGATCTTCAAAAACTACTTGAAGAAATTCACTTTCAGAAAATTTCAAGAATTTGAAAAAAGACGTAAACGTGTATGATTGTTATTAAAATACACCGTATTTAAATTTTTCTTAAATTTCCTTATAAACTTTCGGAATAATTGCGAATATCACACAAAACAGTAAAAGGGAGAAGATCATCTTTTCAGAAATGTTATCAATTAACGCATCAAAATATTAGTATTATTTACGAAATTATCACAGTGATTATTCCATTCTGTATTCCCTCTCCAAAACTTATAAGAATACCTACCTAGTACTGTCATACCAACTAACCAAAAAGGAAAAAGGAAAAGGGAAGTAGAGAAGGCTACACGGTAAAGGATTAAAAAAGGGAGTAATAAATGGATCGCATTGTTCATGAATCCGGCCGAAATAATTACGTTACCTGCGATCCAGATTGCAAAGACGGACGTTGTAAAAAAAAGGAAATTGATAAAAACAAATAAACAAGACTATTTTCCCGTTCTCAATCAGTGAACATCCTATAAAAGAAATGCGATTGTTGCGTGTTCCCCTCTTCCCCAATCGCGGAAACGTATGGGTTACATAAACGCACATACTCGGTCGTTTGTACAATCCCAGCGCCTCTCTTCCGTCTCGATTTAATCGAGGCTTTTTTCCACCAGGCCAGGCGGATCACGACATTTTCTGTCGGCAAGAATGCGTGCTTGCCGGCATTCCTTATTGGCATTACGGAGGAATCGTCGAGGTCGCCTGGTTCGAGTACCACTCCCACAGGCGACATAGGGGAACAGGTACGGAAGGTAGTGTTAGAAGGCGCGGAGAAACGAGTATTGAGAGGGAGCCTACCTTGGCGGACGTTTCTAGCGACGAAAGAGGTGCTGGTCGGTTATCTAGACGCGAAAAGAGGAACGTGATCGACTGATCGATACAGACTGTATCGCGTTGTAGCTCGCCCAGAAGTGGGTTAACAGTCCTTTACCGTATATATGGAACACGGGCACATGACCAAACGTTGCGCAGAAGTAAATCAAAAGTTTTTTCTCCCTAGGGCTGTAACGTAGTTTTATCGTTACTACCGGTTTGCTTGAGTTATCGTCCTCTTGCTGTTACATTCACCGGTTCTTCAGGATCGCCATTGCCTCATGCGTTGCAACCCTTTAATCCATTCCACTTAATACCTCCTGCCATCAGCTCAATGTTTGAGATCCGAATTATATAAGAACGAAACAATTTCTGTTTGTATATTATTATTACACTATTTTATGTACTATGTTATGTATTATTACATTATTTACTCAGAAAGCACATTAATTAATTCTATAAATTAAAAGACAGAAAAAGATAATGACGTTCCAAATACTATGGAAACTTATGCAAGTAAATCATTTGTTTCTTGAGAATCGAACATTAATCATATATTTATATTGGTATTTTTAGAGGCTCATATATATAGATATATGTATTAAATGCACGTTCACATTTTTAGTATTTTAATGATGATGCAAAAGAGTAGTTACGGGAGGAATTCATCCTCTTTGACTTTAACTAAAAAAATTAATAACTTGTACAGTGAAATGTGATATAAACTTATTGAAAAGACTACGATAGCTGTTGGTTGACTGCTTGAGTTGTTGTTATCATATAATTTTCACATTTGATGTGTAATTTATTGTGGAATTTATTCAGGTGAGAATATTTCTGAAAAAAAAGAAAATTTTTGAATGCAAAGTATTTAGAAGACTTACGTGGCGTTGAGGAAATCGTGTCCTCATAACTGGTATTCCAACATCAGGAGTAAATCATTTTTCAGTCATCGAATATGACAAATTCCAAATCACTTTAGTTTTAACTGGGAAAAAAACATTCAATGTTTTAATGTACTGCATACTAACTTAATTTTTATCACAGGTGAAATTTCATGTTATGCGAATTTTACCTTAATATCATTGTCCTGTAATAATACCATTTCAATGTCGCCAATCTTTTTGTGTTTAGCCTGATATTAAATATAATGATAATAAAAATTACATTTATTTGACTTTACTGCTTTCTAAAATAAAAAGAAATTAGTAGAATGGAATTTTTCTCCTGATATAATTAACATGATTTCCTCTAGTGATAGCCTGTAAGGACTAATTTGGTATCTGCTGTCTCAGAATTACTTATTTGAAAAGCAGAAAATTATCAATTTGTATATTTTATTAACAAGATTATGACATAAAATCATTATTAGATATCATTTTTAATTCAGACTTAGCGAGTTCATTGTAAGCAGTCTTTACTTATATTACTTAATAATGAATATTATGATACATGCGATAAACTATGATTCAGATAAATCATGAATGTGTTTAGTATGCAATACATTAAGAGAACTTTAGAATACAATTGAAATGAGAAATCATGCATTTAAGAAATGTTCTACCTAAAGGATGCAATAGGGTTAAGTTTTGGCCCACTTGTCATGCATTCTTTAAGGGGTATATCAACTCAGGGGTTTTTTATCGAAGCCGATCGAAAATTCCTTCAACGGGGAACTATGTTTTTATATGTCGTAGAGCGCGTACGATAAATAGATAATTGCGAAGATCTAATTGCAACCAGGAAGATACTTTATTAGAGGAGGTACATAGTTTTTAGGGAAGAGTAATTGCGGTATGGCGTTTAAATGTTGTTTTGAAATATGATGATAATAATATGAATTGTAAATGATAAAACTACTATTTAGAGGAAGCTGTAAATTTTTTCAGTTGGAAAACATGAATTAATTTTTCTTAAATTATTGTACATTAAATTATATTATCAAAAAGTTGTTCAAAATTCTTGAAATAAAATAACTATGTTAACATACGTATATTTCTTGATTCCTCCGTCTTATATAAGAAATTCAACATTTCATTGAAAAATACCAGAAATGATGAAATGTAAATGATAAAACTACATCGAGAAACGTGTAACTATTCGAAAAAATCGAGTTATTGTTCTTTTTAACAATAACAGCACTTATTATATAATCAGTATTTCTTTATCAGATTTTCTTTTGAAATATCGCAGCAATGTAAAGATTGAATAATCAGACATAGCATACATAATTTTTAAAGGCTGAAATAATTAACAATATTTATTAAAAATTCAACGCGTATGGTGAACTAATAGCAAATTAATAAAAAATTAAAATTAATAAAAAAGTTTCATTTATATTATGAAAAATTACTTACTATGGTTTAAACTAAAATATGTAATTATATATATTTCTCGATTCTCATTCCACAGAAATTTTATAGTATACAGTTAGATCATCTACCAGAAAGATTAAGGTTAATAACAGAATACTCTGCTTATATAACGAGTCAATAGAAAGGTACAGATTATATAAAGGAAGAAATCAGTACGCTGGAAACCAAGAATATGTAGAATCAATTGACTACATTTAAACCTAAAGACCTTTGTCGAATGTTCAAAATCAGATGCATCAGATGTTCTATTAAATCAATAATCACAATCAGATCTATTTTATGGTCAAGGCATTTAGCGGTTTCATACAAATCCTCATTTGATTATTAGAAATTATAGGCAAATTTTGCCCCACAAATCATTTACAATACATCGTACTTTTGACAGTATAGTAAGTGTGTAAATGAATATAATTTGAAATGCCCATTCAAAAATATATTGTTTTTTGTTTTATCGTTATGCCTTTACATCTCCTTTAATATTTAAAACATCATTATGTTGAAGAAGAAATTTTCGTCGCTGTTAATGACTGTTCTTACAGCCAGTAATTCCCCGTATGTAGACCGAATATGAATGAGAAGGAAAAGAAAAAGAGAAGAAGAATCATGAATGAAAGGTCAATGTTGCAACGATACGCTGGAAGGTCTCGTAACACGGGGTGCAAATGAGAATTCAATTAATCCCAAGATCAAATAGGACATATATAATTAACCAAAATTTAGACGGGAATTCTTTGATGAACTAAAAACACCACAAAACGAAAAAGCGTTGAAAGAAAGTGTCAGGTGAGGATTCATCGACATGAATCAGAAGAGTAGCAGGCAATCGTTGTTCAACAGCTTCGAACAAGGAAAGAACGATCGGTTTTTAGCGATCGAGAGGCTGCAGAGAAAATTGCACACAGTGATTGGTCATTAGAAGAAGCTGAAAGTTTCGGTGAACGATCGAACGACGTAGCATTTCGAAATCACGCGGTACATGAGTCTAATTGAACGACTTCCTGCGGCGTCGCGTTAACGGTTAACAGATTTCGGATCCTGACGTGACTCGCGACCGACAATCCGAAACGAAGCGTCGACCAATTTTCCTCGCGTTGGAAAGTTCCAAGTGGGAGCAAAAAGAGCATGCTCGGTGAAAAAGAGCAAGACGAAAGAACAGAGTAGGAGTGTGGAGCCAGTTGGAATGAGATACGTAAAGACAAAGATAGATATCGAAAAAAGAGAAACATCGAGAGCGGAGACGAGACGGAGACACAGTGGAAAGTACGGGAAAACAGAAAGAGAGAGGAGGGTGGAGAGAGAGAGAGGGAAAGAGAACAGGAGAGAAATGGAGTCGCTAGGTCGAGGTGGCGCGTAGGTAAAGGACGCGGGGGAGAGAGACGAAGAGGAAGGAGGTTGTCTAACAAGGATAGGTGGTGAGGGAAGAAGTCCCCCGGAGCTCTCCTCTACCAACTTTATAATTCTTGCGACGCTTTTGGGGAATGAGATTGTCGGCGTAGGAGTAGGGGTACAAAGGGGAGGTTTAAGGTAGTCTGCTGGCGCCAGTGACGTCTGCCGAATAGCTGCTGACTTCCAGACTCCTGCAGTTTCGGCTAAGTGGTTCCCTTTTGCCCCACTTGAACGTCTGTACACCTTCGACCCGCCTCCCCTTATACCTATCCACTGTGAAGAATCACCGATTTTTATCGATTCATAACAACACTGTCTCAATTCACGTTTGTAAATACTAGCGCACCGATAATATTGTAAGGAATTAAATTTACTTTGAAGCATGGATCGACTAGAAATAATACATATACACTGGTTCATCAAAATATTTGATGATAGAAAATTTTTTTGGTCATATTGTACGTGTTCAATATAACACTTTGAAATTTCACTACAATGGGACACGACGATCACGATTATATTTCCAAAATTTGGAACCAATCTGAAAATGTATATAGAAATTATAAAATATTTATTGCAAACGTATATTTAGAAAAAAATTAGTGCACCATTTTTTATATATAGCTTAATAGCTAAATAATTAATAAGCCGAGGATAGTGAACTCCTTTAATAACAAGAACGCTCGATAATATTTAATGCTTATACATATGCATGCCAGTTTCTCCATTCCTGAAATATGAAATTAGGATTCACTATAAATACAATAATTTAGTTTAGATATAATTGTGCAAAATTAAAGATTGAGAGTACGAGAAAAGTAGTGTTTTCGTACAATAGATAAAAAAGAATCTTGTTATTATTATTGCTAAATTGAATAAAGACTGTTGTTTCCTTATAGTATAATGTGCATAATATTTCCATCTTCAATGCTACAAAAACCTGAAAAAGACCCACATTCACAATTCTACACCAATTTGACTCGTATCAATCATATCTAAAATTCTAGAAAAAATCATCCACAAAAGACTGAAAACAATTGCAGAAGAAAAGAAATTTATTCATGTTACAACTCAAAAAGTGCTCAGAGTAGTTAATAATATCTTGGCAGATGTGGAGAATAAAATATACTGTTTAGCAGTATTCCTTGACATCGAAAAATCTTCTATACGATCTGACATCAAGATTAATTATACAAAATAGCAACGAACTTCCCACTGTCCTACTACTGCCTACTCAAATCGTACTTAACCAATAGAATCTTCATAGTAAAAATCCAAGACGGAAGTAGTAGCAGGGGTTCTTCAAGGCAGAGTGCTAAGACTAATCCTGTATATACCATATATACACAGATATGTCTACTACCCATGAAACTAGTCTCTCAATATTTGCTGACGACACGTCCATCTTAGCACTCCGCGAAAGCCCAACAACAGCATCAAAAATACTTCAAGACGCACTGGATAAGATACAAGAATATTTTAAAAAATGAAAGATAAAAGTTAAAAAGGAAAAACCTAACCATATCACATTCATATTGAAAAAGCAGATACCCTCCGGCTACGCTAAACGATAAGAATATATAATAATCGAAAGTAGTAAAATATCTCGGAATATACATACTTAGACAAGAGACCGATATGTAAACAGTACATACAAAAGAAGATAGAGCAAATAAAAACAACAAGGGAACACGTGTATTGGCTTACAAAAAGACACTCGCAACTAAATTCTAAAAACAAACTATTAATATCAAAGTTGTCATAAAACCCTTCGAGACGTGCGACTTCAAACAACAGTTGATAGCTACATTAAAAAAGTAGAATCACTGCAGTCGATAATACTTTGTACACCTGTGCCTCGTGGTATGTTCGTAACGATGACCTCAGAAAAGACCTAGGTATTAAAACAGTCAAAGAAGAAATAGAATGCTTTGTAAACAAATTTAAAGCTTGACTGGAAAATCATTTAAATAGCCTATCTAGTAACCTGTACACATTAAATTTAGACTGCGGAAAGCATAATACCCAAATGACCTGTCCATTATACAGTAATTTAATATTGCTAGCAACAGACTCAAACCGAGACACTACCCAATGAGACAATCAAACGATCCTACATCATATATCCTACAGCTTAAAACATTTCGGGTTAATTTTTGAGAAAAGTGAAACATGACAAATCATTTAAATCATTCCCCAATTTCACCCAGCAAAATAGTTTCACTCCTCACCGACTAAAATGTTCTTAGTACAATCGCAAGCATGTATTAGAAAACAATCAGAACGGTCGTATAGACATTGATTTTCCTAACTTCAAACTTTATCCTACACACAAAGCGATAAATGAAATGGTGTTGTATGAAAAATTTTTATGATATTAACAAGGGTCGCAAGAAATGAAACTCTGCCCTTTTGCCAACAAGGTCTTTCCGTTCCGCTTTGTCAGTGTACTTCGCAGTTTGTACTCTAAGAGTTAATTTGCCTGTGATTGTCGAAGAAAAGAAAAGATTACGGGATCCAGTGGGTCAGGCGAGCCCCGCGAATTTAATCTGTAACCAGAGAGAGGATAAATTTGTCGGTACGACAAGCTAAGCTGCGAATAGTTATGAAGTTGAGTCAAACGCAGGAAAACAAAAACGAACAATGCAAAAAGAACATCGATCCGGAACTAACGGAAAACGGCATTCGCGTTTCATACACCGAACAAACTGTAGGAATGCCGGAGGCGCTAATATGCCAGGGCGTAACAGAGGGGAGGTAGTGTGTTTTTTCGCCACGTCCACTGCTGAAAAATATTTTGCTGAAAGCTAATATCTATCCGGTCCGATATTCATCCGTGTAAATACTATCCACGTTCGTAGAGGCAACAAAGTAGCCTCTTCTGGTTTGCCGAATCTGCCGTAGAGTTCAGAAAAATGAACGCGATCCCACATATGTCTATGTATCACCATATTTTTCCAGACAGAACACGGCAGTGATAAAACATGTATTACAATCGGCATGATAACGCAGTTTCGGTTACTCAACTTGCTATTTCCCTTTTTTCTTCTTTGTTTTAGTTTTCCTTCTTTAGGCAGTGCAACTTCCGTTTGACGAATCACACTGACTTAGAAGAATACAACGAAATGTATACAAGCGTGTGAAAATAAGCTCGAACACTTATATGCACCTTTTATGAATATACTATAGTATATGTGCTATGCGAAATAATTTTAAATTTTATTAGCACGGCTGCGGGGTTTGGCTATCGTGATTAGATTGGTAAAGTTTGAAATAAATCTGAGAAAATATACAGGAATTTCAAGATACCTAGTGCAGGTATACATTTCGCAGAGATCACAAAAGTATTTAAATAGGCTACTATTTATTACATTAATAACTTCCAATATTATTATTCATAATTTCAAGTGACACCACATTTACACTTATTATTTACACTCCTCAATACAGTCCTCCCATAACTTGATATTTTTATAACACGGTTCTGACACAACACGGAACGAATTAACCGGGTTATAGAAGGATTGACTATATATGTTTGCACTAAATATCTTATAATTTTAGATTTGCTTCTATCACAGTTTGTTTTAACCCGACAATTTCATCGTGATAGTCGTATCACATTATGGCCCTATTGAAATTTCAAAACGTTTTATGTAACATATCCAATATGGAAATAAAGGCTTTTTATGGTAAATGTTCAGAAACTTTTGCGGGCTAGTGTCTATATTTTGATAAGTCAAATGAGAATGTTTTTATGAGAAAGATTCTTATAAGTTTAATTTTTGAATATTATAATATTTCATAGAAAAAAACCGTTTGTATTTGTATAACAATAATATAGTACTTGACCTTTTTGTATGTAACTATGTTTATTTCTAAGATGGATTTTAGATCTTCATTGGTCTAGAATTTGCAAATGTGTTTTTTGATATATTGTACAATGACTACAGAAGTGAATTGTAAATATGGGGTATGCAGGACGATTATGATTGTGAATAGAAATAGACGTATAAATGTGCTTTAAACTGTAATGTTAATAACCTTTGTTAATGTCATGTTAATGTTAATAACTTTCCTTTTATTTGGGTTATAAGATAAAGAAAGGGATTTATTTTTAACCAGGATTAACATTTGAAATATATTTTTCTGTTTTACAAAAATATCGAATGAATTAATCTGATCATATATATAAATTATGCTGAGAATATTGTATTTTATGTGTATTATGATGCATTTACCAATATAATATTATTTAATAATGATTTGACATTCGCATCTACATTTTTAGTATTAATATACATAATATAATTGTTATATTTCTAACTTCTTACTCTATTTTCTTATTTCGCTTTTTGTTATATTATTTTTTTAACGTGTATCTATTTTATTTTCTAGTACTGGAAATTATATATTATAAAATATAATGTTAATTTTATTGGTCAATTTTTAGAATTGTAAATTAATGTTCAAGCAATCACTCTCCTTTCCTAAAGACATTGCAAATTCCACCACTAAAATAATGTATGCATTAAACAAATATGAATTCGCATCTATTGCTATAACCGAAGAAATTGCATTGCATTATGAAAGCACGAACAGTGCCTAGAAATTGCTAAACTTTTAAATTAAAACCATAAGTTAATGCGTTATTTTAAGAACGCCAAATACATTAATGCAATATGCATTAATATCGTTGAGTCAAATAGCACTTGTGACCAAGTTTCAATGAATTCCTAAAAAAACTGAACACTCAGAACTGCCTACGACTTTTCATTACTGAAACGAAACTTTTAGCGAATTGCTTTTCCTGTTCCGTTACTTCAGAAGGATAGTAATAAGATAAACGAAATTGTGGTTTCTAAATCACGGTGAGTCAATTACCAAACGGTTGTAAAATTTCATTCAAACAATAAATAATACTCTTTTCTTTCACTTTCTTTCTCTTTCTTATACAGTAGAACTCCATTTATCTGAATTTGTCTAAACAATTCATCCAGCAAATCTGTAAATCGACCATTAAATTGAATTCTATTGCACTATATATTACTTTATATCGACATGTGTATTTTCTTGACAAAATTTAATTATGAATTATATTAGGTGAGTAAAAGTATTCAATGGTTTTACATATAATCACTCATTTTACTCGTAATTACTTCTATCCTTAAAACATAATTAGCTTGAAAAATAGTTAAATAAAATCATTTTCACGAGAACAAAATAAAAAATCCAAATATATGTAAAATAAGATTGAAATAGCTCCAAGATCTGAAATTTTATAAGTATTAACTTTTTCATACTAATGCTATGTTACGTGTAACATGTCATTAGATATGAAAATGTAGATAAATCATAGAAAAGCCGTATTCGTTCGAATCAAATATAACAAACGATATCCTAAGATCCATCTGCTTTTATTTGAAGACAAAGCAACAAATAAAATCATACGACATTTTTAAATTATTTTCATGCAGTGAATTAAACTGTATTGTATTTAAAGCTTAATCATTTTTTGCATGAAATCATTTCAACACGATAACTCAGATCCTAAATTATTCTCTTTAATCAAAATCTACTGAAACGTATGCGACAGGAAAAATAATTTGTTTATTTTAGTTCTTTCATTATTTGTCTTCAATCGAATGATTTTTTATTCCAATATTATACCTGAATAAATATATTCAGAATTAACTGCGCAAATAATTTTTGAAATGTACGAAACGAGAGCGTATAATACGGATCACGAGGGCGAATACTGCGAAAGCTGTTACACGTTCAATTAGAATAATGGCACTTTTGTAATATTATATGCGACGTTTAAAATTCGTGTGTAAATGTATTACGTATTATTAGGTAAAAAAGTATATTGATACAGCTTAGTTTTGATATAAATCGAATTCACTTCCAACATGTTAACTTTAGGATACAAATAGTCAAATAATCTATCGATATTGTAATTTAATACTCAAAATAACTAATCTTTAATTTTATGAAACAAGTTTCTTTACTTAGAATAGATATAAAATATTTAAAAATTAAACTTATAATATTTTTATTAAATGTAGATTTTATTTAGCGTATATTTTGTATAGCGTACAGAATCAGTGCTTCTTGCTTTATTATTCTTTATTATTATTTTGTGTTCACAATTGAAAGAGTACTACATCTTTTTCAGCTTTTAATCATTATCCTTCGTAATATTATTTCACACCTACATTCATAATTTAACATGTCCACGCCGTCTACAAATCGCGAAAGTCACATTTTCTTAATTTTAACCATTGTTACAACTTACCAAAGTTTCAAAATAATTACCACCTATAGTAACTTATTTATGGATAAACGGATAAGAAAGACGAAAAATAAACTAACGATTATATGGGAAACAAAGAAAACAGGCAGTTCTTCCTGACATACAGGATGCGGTCGAAGGTTATGTAGAAGCGGGCACGAGGTGATTCCTTGTGAAAAAAAACTAAGAAAAAAATATAGAACAAAATTTTTTCCTCTGAAATTTGGTTTCTGAGAAATTCAAGTTTGAAAATTTGCTAAGTATGCTTATACTTGGCTAACTACCGGCTGGATATGAGTAAACAATTAATAGGATATTGTTATAGATAAAAAAATAAATAAAAAATGTGGAATAAAATTTTTCCGTTTAAGACTTCATTTTCATGAAAATAGAGTTTGAATATGTTTTGTTAAGAATCGGCCTAGTACATGCGTACGGTAAATTTTCAAATTTATTTTTCTCGGAAACAAATCTTATGAAAACATTTTATTCTATTATCACGTAGAATAACCTTAAGTCGATTACTTAGTCCTATCCAGTTCGCCCACTAAACCATGTTCAAATATACTTGATAAATTTTTAAACTCGACTTTTACGAAAATCAATCTTCGAACGAAAAAATTTGATTTTATATCTTTTACATATCTTTTTATAAGAAATCACTTCGTGTCCCCTTAAGATAACTTTCAGCCGCACCTTTCATGTACAGAATATATACATACATAAAGTTACTTACACTCATATTCTTCCACTGTTTAAAACACTATAACTTTTTTAAGATTGGACCAAACGACTTCAGTTCTTTTAAGAAGCTAGATAGATTGGTTTACTCATGTCATGTGTGAAAAAAATGTTGAAAAAATTGCAATCGGTTGGAATTGCAAAAAAAAAAATATTAAAGATTGTCTTTTTACAACGTTTCTATTTATCTGCAATTAAATTTTCATAAATTTGAACAATACGTTTTGTAGATTTCTGTCAATTATATACTTATATGTTGAAAATCTCATCGAAATCGGTTAACGTTGTTACGAACTAGAGTATTAAAAATGCTGAAAATTGCAGTTTTTCACGAGTTTCGGCTTATAACTATAATAAATTTCAAGATTCTTACATATTTCGATGTCTGTCGCTTGTTTCTGCATCAACCGATTTCGATGAAATTTTCAGAATGTATACAACTAACATTAGTCTACAAAACGTATTGTTTAAATTTTCAGGTTCAAATAAAAAGGTTGTAAAATGTAATTTTTTTACTATTATTTTTATTATTATCTTTACTATTTTCTTTGCGATTCCGACTAATTATAGTTTTTTCAAAATTATTCTTACACATGGTCTAGTAAACTAATCCTTTTAACTTCTCAAAGAACCTCGAACCGTTTGGTCCAATTTTTAAAAAAATTATTCTGTTTTAAACAATGGCCGAATATGAGTGCAAGTAACGGTATATCAATAGACAGGTTGTCTCATTTGAATCTTCTAAAGCAGATATCTCGAAAAATATGAGAAATATAAAAAATTGTTTCAAAAGATAGTTGTAGCACATTGAGCGGTACAGATTGTACTGTCACGTATTTCACCTTGTGATGACACTAAAATCTTTCATAGAGTAACTTTGAATTTTTTAATTGGAACCTATATTTTTAAGTATAATACATTTTCTTACGGTGGAAGTCGTATATTTTTAAAATTCTATCTAAATACAAATTTGAAATACCGCCGGCATTAGCGCAACAATATATACATTGCAAAATGATCGCGTTCGGACCTTGTACATCATATCTTCTCTAAAAAGAGCAGATTTTGTTTGTATGTGTGTGTTTCACTGCATTGATATGGATTCTATTGTAATAGCTATTTGAATTCTCGGTCATTGAGATCATCTCGATCACATCCTCATTAGTGCACAAGTTTATCCGTTTTCATTTGATAGCTTGTTTTATATGAGGCTATTTAAAGAATCATATTTATCAAGTTGAGCCAACAACTCTTGAAGATATGAAACGTAGGATTGTTTATACGTATCAAAATCTGTCAGCTACGGCACTGAACAGAGTAGAAAAATCCTTCCGAAAACGGATAAACTTATACACTAAGGCAGATAGCCGAGGAGATGTCCTTACCTCCAACAAATTCAGGGGAGATATTGTTTCTATATTCTTCACTCAATTTTATACTTTATGGATAAATTCAACGTGTTCTTCATTTGTTTTAAAGCGGATACTAATTGACCACGAATCAGAGAATATTTCTTTTAGGATGTAATGTACTAACGTTCGGCTGTATGAGAAAAAAAAACTACTAAAAGTAAGTATACAGTGTATTCATATAAATATTTTCATCTTATCCATAATAAAAGTACTTATATATAATACCAATCAAAAAAAAAAACTAGATTTTTTTACTATACTTCCCCATTTTAATATAAATTTTTTTCTAGATTCTCCCCTTTCAGTGAACACCAAAAGGATTAAAAATGACATACAACGCGATATAAGTGACAAAGTTCACAATTTAAAATCTTTTAAAAAATATGTAATGGCACCTCTTTCCGTCACTAATAGCCATATTGTTTATGGAAAGTTAATCTTTGAATAAGGAGAAAAAGTAATCTTTTAGGATAACCAGTAGAAAAAGAAGGCAGGTCATGTTCTGCTTCTTTAACACAGGCAAAGTCTGCACGGCAAAGTATTGTTCCTAAACAAAAGGATGGCGAGAACATTACTTTCGTATCCATTAACGCGACAAGCAGACGCAGAATGCTATAATTACACAGCACACTTGTGCATGTCGGAGATTAAAAGGCGGCACGCGTATCGACCGAATAAAAAATTGTGTTAACGCATAGCGACGAGTAACAAGAAACGATTTCATCAAGAAATCATGTTAAACCTTTCTTCTCTCTAATCAGTAAGAGAAAAGGATGGTTATGCAGAAAAATGAGTTTTTAATCCTCCTATTTTACGTGTCAGCGAACAACGCTGGCGCGTTTTCGAGCCTCTACGCGCGACGAAATCACGGTGGGTTACAAAAACAAAATCGCAACAAATTCCGATGCGCAATCAGCGTACGTGTTCCGAGTAAAAAGCGACCGAGTCGATCGTAACATAAGCCCCCAATGTGTCATGATTTTCGGAATTATACGAACGCTCGTTTAAAAGCAGCCCGATTAACGCGAATCAACTTATTAGTGCTCGATATTCGCAAATCAGAATTACAATTCGTTGGCTCTTTTTCACCTTTCTTTTTTTTATTTCGGTATTCTCGATGAACCTAGTTGAATGGAGCCCAGAGTACAAATCCGTCGCATTTTTCGCACCCCATGTGTTTAACCACCTTTCCTCAGATATCGCGCTCTTAATCTTGAATCATTGATTGAGCGAACAGTATGGATAGAATGAATAGAATGAATCCTAAGTTTTGGAAACTTAGGTTTCCGTGGTATTTATCAAAGTATCCTGTTCTTTTATAAAGCATTCTCGCTTCTTATTAAAAACAGAGTATAATTAAATTGGCTTGATAGGAAGACACGAAGAATAAACTCAATGTGTCTAATATTATAAGTAATTTATAAGTTATATTTATTTTATTTAATAAGAGAAGACACAAATTTTATTTTCATATGATTTATATATCTTTTACATAGCGTTTTTTAGTTGAAACAACTTAATATTTAGTAAAATTTAAGCGGGACGAAAAAGTAAATTAAATATTTACTAGCTTAAGTAAAGCTAATGGTTGATTTATACAAAGTTTTAAGATTAAAGTTCTTAAATGGCGATATCTGCATTATTTAGTAATCGTTTTCGCAACTAATATTTTTATATAAGAATACTAAAAATTATGTATTATCATTTTTTAGGAAGATAAATGATACATTTGTTGAAAAACAGAAACTTTCTTTATAATCAAACAATAAGGACTTTCCTCTTTATTGTCTTTCCTATGGGGTTACAAGACTTTCCTTTACATCTAATACATGCTTTAACACAACTCCATACAAAAGAATTACGCCTTACAAGTATCTTTACATCATACATCATACAAAGTCACGGAGGTGTTTGTACACTCTTAGAAACTTTTTATGTATATACTATACAAAACACTTTGAAATTTTACTAGTAGTATAACGAGACACGACTATGGTGATTATATTGGTAAAATCAGAGACGTATTTGAAAATGCATATATGTAGAAATTAGGAGACGTAATATATTCATTGAAATATACTTCGCAAAGACTATCAAAATATGTTTTTGAACAGTCAATTACTCACTATATCAGTAAGCCATAATATTTAGTGAGACTACTTTTATCAGTAATTGTATGTTTAATGCTACTATTCGTAGTGAATATACAATAACTTTTTATTAAGTTAAAATGTACGTTTGCAGTAAATGTCTTATAACTTGTACATACATTCTCGAATCGGTTTCAAATATTACTATAATGACAATAATTGTATCTCATTTCAGTCCTAACGAAATTTCAAAAAGTTTCGCATAATGGGCATAATGTATTTATAAAAAGTTCTGTGGTAAGCATTCAAATACTTTCGTGCTCCATGTATATTCAATGTGACATAATGAAAGAGGTGAACATCTTTCTGAATTACATTTTGTTACCGTATTTTAGTAAGCACTTACGTATTTGAATGTATGGGGTAAAGATCTCTTAACTGCTTTAGAACCATGGACAAGATATCTCGCGACACAATATCGTTCGTACGTACGAGTTATTCCGCGACACAATATCGTTTGTATGTACGATGCCACGGATGAGTTATCCCGCGACACAATATCATTCGTACTACGCCACGGATGAGATATCCCGTGACTCTGTCTTTCTGTAATTACAACTCTCGTCCTAATAAACTAACACACGAGATATCTCGTCCGTAACGTAGTACGAACGATATTGTGTCGCGAGATGACTCGTCCGTGGCATAGTATGAACAATATCGTGTCATGAAATATCTCGTCCGTGGTTATGAAGCGGTTAAAGGTGTTGCTAACTATAAAAATCACATAGAAAATTGTTTCTACATATTCCTTAATGCTTTTCAATTACGTAAAAAAGTTTCTTCGATCCAAAATGTATCGCGAAATTTTTTTGCGAACAGCAAAGCATCGTCTAACAGAAAAAGTTAAACGGTTTGTTTACACATTTTTTTCATGCACGTGTACAAATGTTTTTGACATAATTCGACGGCGAGCGAAATGTAATTGTTATCGAGCCCAAGTCAATACCGATTTTGGACAAAACACAGGTGGATACGCGGTGCTATATAAATGTGGTGGCACGTACGAAACATCATATAAAAAGGGTGAGAGCGTCGGCCGCAGAGAGGACAAGGTACGAGGAAGCGATTTATTAAATACTGTACCAGTGAGCATTGTTATGACACGGTTGTGCAAATATTATTTTACCTATACGGCGATCAACCGCTTCCAGAACCGCTGCTCGCTACATGTCGTTATTGGATCGACTTCGAGCTACACACATTAGCGAAGATTTCGGTCGATAGAAAGAAAAAAGGGAAAATATACATGAATCTGCAAACATATGATTGGGTAATTTAGTATTTTCCTATTGAAAGATCTCTATGTGCGAAGAAATTGCAGAAAACGAAGGAACATCCAAGCATATGGACGTATGTAGTACAGTAATGTACACTTTTTCACAAGTATTAGCACACCTATTAGTTTTATACAAAATGTGATAATTAATACAGATTATCAAGGAAGAAATTAATGACTCAGAATTTGGGTGCAGTTGTTATTCAATACACATACGCAGATCGTAAAAATTTGTTAAAACTATGTCTAAGAGTTATAATAATATGTATATGTTGGCCACTGCAGTGATTATTATTTAAAAAAATTCGAGATAGATTAGATAAGAAACTTCAAAAAATTTATTTGGCATTTGAATTTGCATCGTACAATCATTTTTGTGATAACAATAAATGGTATAGGATAACAATAAATATTATAATATAACAATATAAATATCAAAATTGATTAAAGCAATGAAAAATATGACAGATATGGAGAACGAAGGAATTAATTTTATTACACCAAAAAAATTTATCAAATTACCATTATAATATATCATATTATTATTTCAAACGAGATATGTAACAATTATTAAAGGTTTTGACGATTTTTCAATAACTTTCCAGGTATCCTCAAGTTTTGGTAAGTGTTATAATAAGTTTTATGAATGGGATTGATTAGAAAGTCAGTTTAAAATATAAATTTTCCTAAACATATATAAACTGGGTACATTGCTAATTTTAACTAAATACTTTAATTTAAAAAATAATAATTTAACTAAGTATTTTATTAATTGATGATACATTGGAATTTCGATTATCAGGATACTTATTAATAAAATGATCATTAATAGAGAATTTGATAATGGTTCCTTGTATTTGGAAAACGAGAATAGAAATCTTACAGAGAGAACCTTAGAGAATTTTGCCTACAATAGGCATACTTTATCAAATTCGCTCTTCTTTACTTGTTATGTTATCTGAGATATAAATATGAACTTTTTACTGTTATGCAACAGAATTTCTTAGCATTAATGACCTGCAAAATTGCGCTCTTAAATAGAGAATTTAGAGAATTAAAATGGAAGTTACAGAACGTATACCATCTATTGTAGGCAAATTTGTTGTTCAGAATTTCATCGGTACCACGTGCGTGATACAAAAATGATTTCAAACATTTCATTTAAAAATTAACGGAAAATAGTAATTGTCCTCCATACAATCCTGATATTGTACCGTCCAATTAACATTTTATCAAGTTGCAAAGTTAAAAAAAAAAAACAGTTTAGGGAAAAAGTACAATATTAGCTCTGAGAATTAAATATATAAGTAATGGAAAAATATTTTGATAAACAAAAATGGAAAATAATATAGTTTCAGATTAGATCAATGTTTCGACATATAGTCTCAAATAATAAAGGATATAACACTGAATATTAGTAAATTTAATAAACTTATAAAATTAATAAATTTTAATCAAAAGAGTCGTTTCTTTTTCTTCGAAAAAGAAACTCACACAAAGCTTTCCACCTAACTAACCTAATAGATAACATATCCTTTCAGACAAATAGGCCAGAAAAAGTGATTAGAGATAATTTCTTCATTGATAATCTTTTAATGATTACATGTTATTGTCTAGCTTCGTTCCTCTCCAGGAAGCTAAAACAGATTATTCTATAATGATTTTCTAATAGCATGTCTTTAATAGTTCTCTTGAGGCTAAAATTTCAATTGAAAGTTAGTAATGAATCAAACTTCTGTTTCTGACCTTTTTCTGAATCTATCATATGATAAAGTTATCATACAGTTATATTATGAACTGATTTACCATTATTTATATGATTTATCATATTATTTTAATTATAGTTATTGTCTTATAACGTATATGCCACATAATGTAATCAATGTTCAACTTCACTGCATTTTTGTTAGAGCAAATATGATTTATATTGTAAAATATAGTATTACAAATAAAATAGATATTACAGTTATTATTCATAAAAATATGTTATAGTATACAAATGAGATCTTTCTGCTTTTTATTGAAATTGTTCATATTTAAATATTGATTTTTCTATCTGACATGAATTCATAAATTTGGATTATTGACAATAAGATAACTTTGAGTACAGATTTTTATAATCTATGTTTATTGTATTAGTTACACTAAACAAGTATTGTTCGTTATAAAAACGATGAAAACAGGAAGGAAATATTTATTCCACAAACTATAATCATCAATACAAAATAATTTATTTCTATAGATGTCTTTAATTCATAGAAAATAAAATTTGACAATATTTTACAAAAGTTAGTTTGTATTTCTCGCGCTTTAAACGTTAAAATGAAATATCTTTTAATCGTTTGCAAAGAATTCAATATACAGGTAGGTTATTATTTTTTAAAATATTAGGTATAAATGTGGTAAATATTCATAACGAGACTACAAATAAACATACATCCCCACATGCATTTTATTTTTTTAAAATAAAGACACATCGCAAAAATTGAATTTACGCGTACAAATTACTATTTTTATAATTCTTATATATTTTTAGTGTATAATGTTTATTAATATAATTAAAATATACGTATTTATAAATAGACGCTTACTTTATTTAAAATTGTATCAATTGGTATTAAGGTTTCAAATTAATAATATATCTTTCAATTAATCAAACTATCTTCAGTATGTGATACTTAAAATTAATTTGATATACAAAATTACATTTTCAAATGTCTTGGGGAACATTTTTGTTATTTTGCTGCATTTGTTTTCTTTATTAAATCACTATTTAACTGATAAGCTTATAAAATTGCATTTCTTATCTAAACAACAGATTTCAAGATTGAGCAAGGATAGGGAAAAAGACAAAAGTAAAAGTCATTAACACAGTAACTAACCAAATTATTTAGCATGTACATGTTTTTACTGATCTCAAGTAATTTACATTATTGTACGATATACTTGGCTTTTTTTTCTTTCCTCTTCATTTTTCAATTATTTTTCATGCATAAAAATTTATGCAAAGTTGTCATATAACTCCATTAAATTTCTCTATATGACCAACAAAATATTGTTTGCATATGAAGATTGATAAAAAATACTATGAAAGAATTGTGTTCTCTCTTAAAAAATACTTTTAATTAATTTTTAACAATACTATTCAAACTATTAACCATTAAAATCCTTTAAGCCCTTAGATTTAGATCTCGGGCTTCCGCGTTATTTCATTTGCGTTTCATCTTCACGCCTCTAAATAATTTCTTGATGCTTAGTCACGTCACTTTATGACTATTGATAAGAACAAATGGCGATAGGCCCATAACAATAAAAAAAATGTATATCTTTATTAGCCTATTAACCGGGCACAATGTCTTAGACATAATAATTTCTTTATTTCGAAGTCCGCCAATTTTTTACATGCTAAAAACAAGAGGTTAAAAAATTTCATTCCTGCTGAAAATAATTTATATCGCATTGAAATTCGCAAGGATTTAAATGGACATACACAACTGAAATTTATCTTTATTCACTTTTAAAGACTAAAGATTATATTTAAATTTAAATCTCACTTTAACAGAAAGCGGGGCTTTTGGCATGTTAATAAAATCTTTAACATCTTTTAACGATAGAAAAGTATGTTTCGAAAATAATTCAAAAAACGTAGAGGCTTTAAGATCCCATTAACAGGATAAAAATGAAAGTATTATGAAAGAAACAGCTAATGCTTATCTCATAGGCGGTACAAGTGTCATTTGTGGTAGATATTCTAAAAAATCTACTTTTTAAAAATGTTTTTAATAGAAAATTCGTAGTAATTTTTTACCATTCCTCATGTTCGACGTATCACAGAACTGATCTGTATAATTCTTTGAAATAAATGATACTTGACTCACCGATGAACTGTCCCTCGGGCTGTCCGTGGAAATTCTCTTGTCCGTCTAGTAATGACGATGACAAGGACGACGGGGGTGTCGAGGGCAGTGGGGTCCACTGCTAGTGAACCCAAGAGGGAGAAGCAGCAGGAGTCGCCGCGTTGGTGCTCACGTAAACTCCTGCGGGCGCGTTTCCAGCCGTCGTGCCAACCACGTTGTTTTGGGACACGGTACCGTTCTGACCAACGTTACTGTCGCTCACTTGGATCGCAGCCGTGCCCATCACACCTTGCTGGAAGTTAAAGTCTAACGTCCCATCCATTGACAATTCGTGCTTGATCACCTGAAATCGTTCAATACTCAAGATTAGTACAAACCAATAATTATAAGTTTCGTATAATTCACTTTTCATTATCCCCTTAGTGTAATTGTAATGAATTGAAACATTTCTTTAAAATGACGAATGTCTTTTTATTTGTCCGTAACAAGAAATATTCATTGATTTGGTTAGCTTTGACGCATCGAATAAATGGAATAATGAACTGATATGAAGATATTTTGCGGAAAACTTGATCAGATAAAGTTGAAAATATACTGTTTCGTGCAGAAACGATTATGTTTTAACACGATTGAGATCTTAAATATATAGCACGAAATGTTCACAATAGCTGAAGACATGACAATTAGGTACTAAGAGAAGACGATTTGACGTTTTAATGAAAGTATAAAGATGTAAGAATTAAATTCGAAAATATGTTTACAATATATTAATGAATAGGCACAATATACATTATTTTTCTAAAAATATAGGTCGTATTACTAATTTAATTATCCTGTGAAATGTGTTATGTTTACATAAATATAATTAAAAATTCATAATTAAATTGCTGCTTGGTAATAAAAAAATACAATCAACAGAGTAAACATACAACTAGCAATTAACAGAGTAATAAATGTACGAAAATAAAATTCTTTGTCACATTAATTTTCTTATTTTACAATAACTGTGTATAAGATACTTCAAAAATTAAAACAGAAATTAAATATGAAATTAAATTATTTTGCGTAATTAATTTTAAATTTATTTGCATAATATTATCTTCTGAAAGCTATTACGCTTTCTTGTTAATCAAACAAGACTATTAAGTATTAAGTAAATGTTATTAGAAAATTTAAAATGAATTAACATTAAACATTCACAAATTATAGAAGGTTATGTAAGTATCAATTAAAGAAATACAAAGAATTAAAAAAGTACTTTAAAATTTAAATATTTTAATAAAACTGTAAAGTTTCCAATACTTAACTATTTTCCTGTGAATAATTTTACAAATATTACATTGATCACTAATGGTACTTGCTTTTTATCATTTAAAGTCGTATGAATTGCCAGAGTTATTAACAATTATTTTTTGACTTGTTTTTTTATTAAAATAAGGCACATATGTATTCTCGTATTTGCCAGAGACTTGTTTTAAGGTTCCTAGCAAAACGTTGTTTTTAAGACAATCGCTCTAAGGTGCTCACTCTAAGGAGCACGTTTACAAGTATGACCTGCTGTTGTAAACAAGGTTGTATTAAAAAACTTTGAGTAAACGTATTTCCTAATAGAAGATTATTAATTTGAAGATATTTCAGTAATTAGTAACTTTAAGTTCCACTTCGTGTAATACTTTTTTACGCAAAGTTTGACGATTTATCCGAATTTGAGAAAAAATATTAGACATTGTATTTAAAAAACTGAAGGTGACCCTAATGTCTCGTTAAAAAAGAAAGGTAACAAAAAATATATGACCTCCTAGATGCTATACAACTTCTGTTTGAAATATGTTTTCGTACAACGAATAAGTTACGAGTTATATATTTCGTCACGTTAGGAGACTCACCCTCTATATATATCCTGTTTCATTGTTGAACGAAAATTTTGGTTCTACTGGAAAATAATCTTACTCAAAACTATTTCTCATCACAATAACTTTATCAAGAATACCTTGTTAAGCGAGTAAGGCTATTTTCGCAATCTTTAGAGTAAGGTACTATTTATTATAGAATCATCATTGTTTCTTCAAACAATAAATCATATACCGACATGATTTAGTACGATAACAGCATTGAAGAAGATATTTTGAAGAAGATTGATATCTTTAAGTATCTATTGATTACTTCCTTCATCTATTTAATGAAAACTTAATGAATTTAATGAAATAAGGATGTATCATTCACTCTAGCAACCTAATTTATAATATAATGGGCACATTCTTAAATAATATTGAAATCTATTGAACAGAGTTAAAGGTACAGTAGTAAAAATAAAATATTTCTTTGCTTTCGCGGAAAAAGACAAAAATTGACATAGCTCATGTTTTATATGAAATCATCAATTTACATGAACATACATCCTATAATAATAGTAAGCAGACTACGGATGTTTATGCAAATTTATATTTTTATGAATTTAATTAAAGAAACGAAACTTAAGCAGGGATTTATAACACTTACTAAACATAATAAATGTCATATTTTCAATATTTTATATATTTTTACAAATTATATGCATACTGTGTATTTCTGAAATTTCTCATAAAGGCATAAACATCCGCGATCTAATAATAAGCAGAATATACAATAAAACACACCTCTTCCACATTACAATCGAATCCACCGTGTAACGATTCGATATTAATGTTCAAATCGTCAAGGAGCGTCGAATTATTGAGAGCTCCCATCAATTGTCCCATCATTGTGCTCGGTGTTGAACCACATGGTGTGGGTGTTTGCGGTGGACTGGATCCCGTTGCTCCTGTTTGTGACTGTTGTTGTTGCTGTTGTTGTTGCTGCTGTTGTTGTTGCTGGCACTGTTGCGTCTGCATCATGTACTGAAGAGTTTGTTGCTGATTGCTTCCTAATGCCGTGGGACTTGGTTCACTCTGCTGATATGACGGCGACATTCCAGCCACTGGACTCAAGTTCTGATATTTTTCGAGGAAAAGGAATATAACCGTTGAAAATAGAATTATTTAACAACAAGAGTGTGAAGTTCTTTGTTTTTATATAATGGCAAACTTTGTAAAATTAGTCTTAAATGAAAGATACCAAATGTATCTGAATAATACATTCGAAAATAATAGTATTGATGTATGTTTGTAAAATCTAATTTCAATAGGTTAGAATAATCTATTACTTAAATTCTTTTTTTATATGGGTTTCAACGTCACACTAACTGCACTTATGAAGTTATTACCGACGATAATGTGAGCGAAGAGAGATTTGCTAGTTCTTGTTTAATAAAAGTATGTCTTTCGGCGAGTAGAAAAAGCCTGGAACTTACATTTGAAACCATGTTTTGTTTGTTACGTTATTGAATCATTTAACTACATCAATGTGTCAGATTATCTATTTCTGTATAGGAGTAAATATTGCAAAATTGATTTTAATTAAAAGTAAAAAATGAATAATTAGTGTAAAATCAGCACTGATATATGCTTATAAAATTGAATTGTAACAGATAAGACCAATTTATATATCGCTTAAAAACTTTATTTCTAATATTCTCTAATTGTAGGTATTCAATTTGTATCATTTTGTTACAAAGCAAACAATACATTGTGTTAAGTAGTTAGGAGATTTAATGTATTCAATGTATTAATGTTCTTGTTCTTGTTGTAGAATTGGAAATCAAAATTAAAGGAATGAGATTACTTTTCAGAAATAGATTGAAAATCTTTCCAGATTGAAATTAACTTTACGAAAAAAATCTCCCGTCATCTAAGTGTAACAAAAATATATTAAATTTTCATTAAAAGAAAGATTCGATCACATAATAAGTACCAATATCAAACTAATCCAATTTTTACAGTAGCATAAACGGTGTTATTTGAAGTTAATCTTGTGACTAACGTGTCGTTATATTCAGATCCCAATGTTTGCCATATTGAAAGGAGAAAACAAGATAATTTGGATGACAATAATGCATAATTAATTTCACTCGAAACGTATCTATCCGCAAAATATATACTAAGCCAAAATCATATTTGACTCGTTGTCTTCTGATCAACATTACACTTGAAAATGTTATTAACTAATTAATTGATAAATATATTTATTTTTACTGCATTATGTCTTCCTCATAATAAGATCAGAAGAAATGTTGAATCAATAATTGATAGAAAGAAATTTTTTCTGTAGTTTCATGTTCAAAGAGTTAAAGTATTCAAACGCTATATTAATATATTCTTAAATATTATTATACATGAAAATAGTAATAATTATTAATTATCACATAATAATAATGTGTAGGTTGCATAAAAGATATAAATATTTAGAAAATGATATACTAAAATTTCCCACTCTAAACATTGGATAAATAAATCGTGTACCTTCAAGAACATCAAATTGGTCATCAAACAAAGACTACGAAAAGTAGACAAAAATCCACGTTTATTGCCTTTGTTAGGTATGCCATTTGCAACGAACGATATGCATCTCAAAACAATCAACGAAAAAACCTTTAAATCAGCATTATCCAGTCTTTCCTCCTTTCACGGATTACGGGAGTCGAGTTAAAGGCTTTGCTCCTTCCCAGTGGTTGAGTGTTACTCGCAGCTTGCCATTTCAGACTTCTTTGTTCACTCACCATTTGACAGGCACACGGTTGCAGACCGTGAAGCGGGCATCTTTGCTGATTTCCTGATTGAGGAGTTGGCTGCAGAGCGAAGGAGGACGATCCTGTCGACAGGCTATTACTTCTCTGATATTGGGTCTCGTAATAGGAAGGTGGCGGTCCGGTCTGTTGCTGGTGGCTGGACGGTGATGTTTGGTACATTTGGTAGGATTCCAGTTTCATCGTTTCCGCGAGGCTACCGGCTATGGTCGTGTTCAATAAAAAGAACATGTGTTAATTGTATGTCTATTACTTGCTTTTATACGTGCGTTTCATGCTGTGCTATACCATCAGAGCTTTGGTTCCAAGCGATATTGGAATATAATGTTATGTCAATCAAAATAGAAGTCTCGAGTTTTGGTAATTTTTGGCTATCTGAAAATATTTCTTCCTGGCTTGAAAACGATATAACTCCTATTTTCTCAACAGTTCATTCTTCGCCGTTTAATAGATGGATGATTGAGAATTTGTGAAGTTTCTATTGTAAATATTTATGATTCTAATAAGATATTTCTTCTTTTTACTATTACCATCTATTATCTATACCTCTGTTCATAAATATTAAAACATTTAGGCTTTCTTGCACAATAATTTATCAACGAATAATATTAGTAATTTAGCAACGTATAAATTACACAGTATCTACAAAGAGTATTTATACATCGCTGTATTTATTGTAATACTCACATGATAATTAATTAGATTCAGGTACAATAAATTTAGCGATACTTTCATATGACAATACAAATGTGATATTGTGGAAATGAAATGTATATGTACATAGAAATTGATAAAAAATCGCTTCGTTAAAAAATAAGTGTATGCACAGATACTTCTCGTAATCATTGTAAGTTATATTATGTTTATGTCGAACAGGCGATGATGATTATCAGATGATTTGCAATTTGTAAAATTTAGTTGTAAACTTTTATTTCATATATATTATTACTAACATTGTTGTTGTTATACAAGAAAGTTCGATTTGTGTTATGTAATTAATTTTCCTAATAATATTAAGCTCAATTGTGCAAGGGGGCACTGGCAGTCTCGTGCAAAACGTGATAATTCTTTCCGATTATTAGGAAAATAATTCAACTACTAGAATTTTATATTTACACAAGATAACGGTTTGTACAAAAATACGTGGAAAAATATTGTGTGAATCATTTGCAAGAATTTGTATAATTGCTGAAATTTTTCTTGATATATCGAACATATGACTTCTTTGCAGCTTAAGGTTGCAAACGCGATTTCGTTATTTCCTGATGATTTGTCAAATTCACCTTGTTTTCTTCTAATATTTATAAATGTTCTAGTATTTATGAGGGAAGGTATATACACTTCCGCTTTATTTATATCTGTGAATATATTTGTGTAAATTTGTACTTATAATAATTTACATGATTTCAAAAGTTGATCGACATTGCTTGAATAATTTTAATCTAAGATACACACAATTATAATCAATATAAATTAAGGAAATATTCGTCATCGTAATAAAGAATTGTATAACGATAGCAACGTACATTTATTTAATATTTACAATGAAAGTGAAGTGAAGTATGAGATCTGTATCTATGGAATAATAATTAACCACATTGTATATGATATTTTTCATTATATACAAAATTTTTACATCACTTTCTATACGTCACTATATTCTCAAATTATTCAATTATTTAGAAATGTTATAAAATCGTTTATTAATATTACTTTACAAAAATGTCTGTATGAGTCAATTGGCATTCTTACCAATTCTTACTAATTAAGTGTAATTTGTGCAGTTAACGATATATTACAGTATTCATATATCTATATAAAGCAAATATATAATAAAAAGATAGACAAGTGTCAAATATTGTGATAAATCCGATTACTCAATAACCTTGAACAACCAAAACTTGTAGCCTCTACTTTCACATAATCATAAAAGGTACATTATACTGGGATTATAATCAAAATACAAAATTGACTGAAATTACTGTCTAACTCGTAAGAAAGCGCTGAGCTATCTAAGCTTCGCGTACCAAACTTTCGACATTTCAATCATGCTGGGCGTGTATTGAAAGTGCAGTAGAAAAGAACAAAAATAATACTGGTACAAGATAAACGGTAAACGCTGGCGAAAGAAAAAGAGAAACATATATGAAATTGTAGTGCGTACCTAATTGTTCTGGGCTATAAGAGGGTGTGTATGTTGGTGTCCATTCCGGTTTCCCAGGGATCGCCGGGATTGGACTTAATCGACCACAGGATGAGGCATTGCTTGAAGCTCGAGGACTCGAATAAAAAATAGTTCAAATGTATTTTAAATGTGCAGATATCAAAGTATAAACTAATACGCAAGATAGTGAAAGAGGCCACGAATATTAGATTATGTAATAAGTTTATTCCCTTTTTAATGTCATATTTGGAGGAATAATACACAATAACAACATTATTTGTGACAATTACAATGGAAAACATAGAACAAATAATATTTATATATATTTCCATAATTATGTTTTAGTATCAGTATTTCTATTATATTTCTTCATATTATTATTTTTGCTATATTCCTTATAACATACTTGAATTATTTAATCCATTTAGAATCAAACAATGAAAAAATACATAGACGTTACTGATAAACGTAAATATCTTACATGTTGCTTTGTTAATCTACCAACTACGATACTTTATAGAACTTATAGAATTTATATAAACGCTACATGAATCAGAAACGCAAACAAGGTTTCTGTAAATAATACGAAAAAATCCTGTATATTTGGTAAAAGAATTATTTGTTACAACAAACAGATTTCTTTCAAGATATAGCAAAAATATTATATTTTGCGATATGTGTGTATGTATTTAAAATTATTGGAAAATTTAGTGCACTATTCATTACTATGTTAATTATTTTAGTATTTGAAGTACCTTTTTACAAGCAATCATTAAATACTTTAAAGAATGTAAAAGTACGCACGCACAAACACATATACACATATCAAAATTTTTTAATAAAAGGACAGACGATAGGATTTGAGGTGATCGTATAGAAAACAAAGGATAATAAAATAAGAAGATACATACACACATCGTTGATCAAATAGATTAGATCAATTAGATAAAAAACTAACAAACTTTTACGTATTTTTGAAGAAACACGGTCGGAAATACGAACTTATTACATAATCCAATGATACGTACATATATTCTATGATGTACTTTGCGAGACTATTTATAAAGCAAGAGTGGTGCGTTATGTGTAGTTTACGATTAGTACAAAAGCATAATATAAATAGTGATTCTGTACTTTTTGCTAATAGCGCGCATTGCAGCTGATATTTTTAACTATGTGTTATACAAAAATAAATATAAGAATTATATTCAATATCGAGCAATTTGTAATGCAAACAATTTGTAAATAATACGCGATATTTTTTAAAAGTAAGCATAATAAATGAAAAACAAAAAATATATTTACTTTGTATAATACATTACGATTGTGTCTAATTTAAGTATAAATATTTTAATGATGAAAATATTTGAAGTAAACATGAAAGATAAAGTTGCATTAACCTTTCAATTGGATTAATGTTGATTAATATTTCAATAAAAGTAATATCATTAATAGTTAAATATAAATTTCGGAATATATAATAATTAGCAAATAATCAATTGATGTGTTCAATTTTGCATGGAATTTTATATCAAATTTATACAACAATTTTATATCAAAAGTTGTAAAGTCAAAACGTGTAAAAGATTATTTTTGATGCTTAATTTACAAAATTAAGTTATTTTATTTTATATTCTTGTATTTATTTCTCAGAGTTATATTGACATTTTTATTTATATCATTAATTTATTTTATTATTATCTTTTACATATGTAAATAATTTATAATATTCGTCAAACTTTTATTTATGAAAGTTAATTTTATGTCAATGACTATGTCATATTTCTTCAAAGTGATACCTTCAAAATTTCATGTAAAATATTATTTCAAAGATTAATTATTTCAGAATATCATGTATTTATACTTGTATCAAATGTATTTATTTGAAATTTTGGACTGAATTAAATTGAACGATATAAGTAAATGGAAAAAATAACGAATGGCAAAGTGGTAACTTCAGAAACAATTTTTCTTTAAAGCAGCGATGGAAGAATTTTATAATTTTATTTTTTATAATAACTAAAGATGATTGGCACGACTAATTAAATATGATTTACAATGAACAAGATACATGAAAGAAAAAACGTTCTAAAATTGGGCTTTAAATAAAACATGTACTTAACAGAGTAATAGAAAATTCGCTTAGTAAAACATCAAAACATCGCATTAAATTCGAATAAGTAATTTTATTTTAAACTTTACTAATTAAATTTTCAGGCACTTTTAAAAATAATTTTAAATTATAACATTGATAAAACCTCATTTGGGAAAACATTTGAAATATTTAAGTTTATGAAATTCTTATAGTTTCTCTTTAATTATGAATCGCTGATTTGTTAATAGGGTAAAGAGTAGATAAATTGTTCAGACCATAATCTATTATTGTAATCATAAAATATTTTTAGATATCGAATATAGATAAGTTCCATGAAATATGTTTGACAATTTTTTGCATAAAAATATTAAAATCAAGGCAACATCTGTATTAATAAATTATAAAATGAATCTTATTCTTCGAAAAATTCACGTTATAAAATTCAATTGAAAGGTTAACAACCAATTGGCTAAGATAAATATTTTCTATTCATGTTTCATTCATACCACATGATAAAAAGTATAATTACTTTTCCGTTATAATATTGAACTGCTTTTATAAAACAAAAAATAATTAGTAATAAATAATAATAATAAATAAGTATTAATTTGTTCATATCTCACAAAATCTGTGAAAATAAAATTAAGTATTAAACTATTGTACATAAATACTTCACACCAATTCTATCATGGTGATGCAAATAAATATGTTCCTATCAAAGGGAAATAGAATTTTATTTGTCTTTTAACTATAGTAGTGAGATGAAAATGCTTAACTGTCTGATAGGATTCTGGGATATTTAAATAATAAATTTATCTGACTTTAAAGTCATAATTATAGAACCCAATTTAGGGTCGAGGATTATCGAAATATATATCTGTCATCATATGTAAATTGTTAATGTTTATGCAAATTCATATTTTTATGAACACAACTAAAGTAATAGAACGTAAGCAGAAATTCTTATATTTTGTATTAAGTATTTCGTTAATGCGCTAAATTTTTATTTTCCAGTTGCTTAGAAAAGTTGTAAATATATAAACAAACCAATATATTTGATTGAGTAATTAAAATTTCTACTAAATATAATTTGAATATATTTTGTCCATGCTTGCATATTTAGTGTAATAAGCACGATTATACGTACTTCTATAAATATATAATATATATAATATATAACTTCTATAAATGTATAAATATCCGCAGTCTATTCGTGTACTACTTAAAACCAAGTTATGATAATTTATAACTTGACTAATATTTATAACCTCTAGGTAGTAGAAAATGCCACAATAAGATTTAAAGGTTAAGAGAAGAAAGATTTTTTTAAAAGAAAGAATATCAAAGTTAAATGGTCTTGTTTAAATTCATTAACAATAGAATCAACCGTTTCTCAGAGATCAAACAATAGTTCAATACAATAACTAACTAATTTATTATAATTCTTAGCCAAATAGTTCAGACTAAAGCATAAAAAAAGAAAACGATCAAACACGGAGCTACTATAAAATTCCGAACGTAATGAAAATAATGCAAATCAAAATCAAATATAGACATACCGAAAATCAGGTGAAAGTTGAAATCCACTGCCAGGTTGAAGAGGGCTATCCGGAAAGAGATCCAGCCCCTCATTCACGCTATTACTGGGGCTAGGCGTTGCATCAGTTTGCAACCCCCCGTTTCTTAGCGCCTCGATCTTCTTCCTCACCCTGCCACGTCGTTTCTCAAATTTGCTAGTCTCCATGGTTATTGCCCTGTGACACATCAACGAAGATCGTGGCCTGTGTGTGCACCGTGACAGCGACGAATCATTCACAAAATGAACAACGGCTTACCTTCTACGCGACTTGCCTGGTTTCGCATCGCGATTGATCATCCACCAGGAACTCTTCCCAGTACCCTCGTTCTGTACTCGCATAAATCTGCTGTGTAATGACAGATTGTGTCTTATGGAGTTCTATAAACAAACAGAAATGTGCAAGTTTTAGAGTAAATTCTAGATAGCAAGTATTTAATGCACATATATATAAATTAGGAAAATTCTCATTTCAAATACAAAATTGATTTAATTTGAAACTATTACTTGAAACAAAATAATTTAATCTTGTTTTCAAGAGATAATTAAATAGTACTAACATAAATTACACGATACTTAAATAATTCGATAAAAATGTGATTTGGTTGATGATTATAAGCATTTTCTAATCGTAAACATTACCTATAAGTAAATATAATCTTATTTAATAATTATATCTAGGAGGAAAGGAATCAATATCTAGATATACCAATTAATAACTAACAATAGTATACGAAATTAAAAATAAAAATATGAAAAATTTAAACGGTCTTATAAAATATATTATTTATAGCTTTTTCTGTATGAACATCGTGACACTGAATAGGAATTGTGTGTAACAAGAGCACTTTGGAATATTTTACATATGAGAAGCACAAATAAAACTATAATATAAAATTAAGATTATCTTTGTAACTTGATTTTTATAAAAAGAAAATTACTCACTTTTATCTATCTGTTCTTCATAACTTATATATGAATAACGGCAATATGTAAATCGTATATAATACAGACAGTATCAAATAAATTTTATATGGATCATCTTTCTTCGATAGAATACTTATCCATAACGTCTCGAAAATTCTTACTCATGTTCGAACGTAATAAATCCAAGAGCTAAAATTAAAGGACTTATCATTCGTCGAAATCTTTCCGCGCCGCTTTTACAGCAACTTTATAATTTCAATTTCGCTGAAATTTACGATCACCTAGCAGTACCCACTGCCCCTCCCACGCGATATCTCAATACCAGTTCCCTTTACTGTCTTACTTTCTCGCACGCGTAACGCTATGACCGACGCGACCGAGCGAACTCCACGCGAAGCGTTCGCATTGTCAGATAGAGAGAAAGAGAGGGAGAGAGAGTAGTTTTATACCATGTACAAAATCGATTCCGAAGAGTGAGTCATGAGAACCACGTTTTATTGTGCTCCGTAGACAGAGACGGTTTAAGCCGGGCTTGTTCATTAGGCAAATTGAATCGACGTAGTCACCCGAGCCCTTCTTCCTCCCAAAAATTTCGGAAAGCTTCTACCCTAATATGAAAGTAGCGTTGAGAAGCGATAACAATTTTCTTTCGTCTTCGTCCCATAGCAGTATCTCCTACGCGAGCGCGTATATGCACAAAGCAGCCCGGAGAAGAAAGCTTTTACGTAAGCAGCCGGTGGCACGATACCACGGCAAATAAAAATTACTTTTGCAAAATTGATGCTTCTTCGTTCTCCGGACGCGTACGAACTTTCCGAAATTACAAGAATTTGCCCCAATGCCATCGTTCCGCGAGTAGTATCTGCTCGAAATGCAGATTTTATTCCGCACGATTCGTGATTCGCAATTCGAGCTTCTCGACTTTGTGATCGAATATTATATACAGATAAATTTGATCTGAATTTATAATAATGTTTTATGTTAAAAGAGTTTAAGATTTCTTTATAATTCGCGATTTTTACTGTGTTATTGAAGCAAATGAAATTTGAAGAAAAAAATAATTGTATGTCGTTTTCAAAGATTTAAAGGACTTAAAGATTAATTATTCAATTAATTATTTAATGGATACATTTATTCTTACTAATTTATGTACATTGTATCTCAAAAATTTAGATAGTATATTGCAATTTATAGCGTAGATATTTTCTATTTTATATGTAATATTTTAGTCTGACATAAACCAGATGCACAAATTTGCATAATGATTACGTATTATTATCATTATCCTTTGTAAGTATTCTACTTCTTATTTAGTTTGTTAATATAAATTCTCAATAGTATACAACAAATATACTATTACATACAAAAAAAGCAAATTCAACGAGAAATAAATATATAAAGAATATTAGAATTAGATAATAATTTAAGAATGTAATAGACTTCATTACGACTGGAAAGTATATACATATATATGCGTTCTAAGAAAAATTGTTAGCTATTTTGTATCACGAAAAAGTACCAATACTCTAAAAAGGAAATAGCTTTGATACCATTCTTCATTATCCTTCTCTTTCATGGAATATTATCGTGCTCACTTATTTTATTCATTGATATTCAAACTTTACTTTCGTATAACTTCTCTTTGTACAAAAGCAGCAAACTATAAATTAAACAATATATAGATAAAAATTCTCTAAATATCTATATTAAATTTTATCTACCATATGAAATGTCGAGTTACAAATTCGTTAGCCAGACTGGATCGCGAAATACATACATATATTGTTTACATGCATTATAATTTACGTAAAATTGGATATCGATCTATGTTCTTTCATTTCATATATATTTTGTTTGAAATAGCATTGAAAATTATTTAGGATTTTCTTTGCAACGATATAATCAATAAGCACGACATTCGAAGTATTTTCTATTATAAGTTTGGACGTTGAAACCATGGCTTGCGACGAAAGCTACACATCATAGGTACTGTACAATATGATTTTTAATAATTTTGATCTTTGAAGAGGATGCAACTAATGAACATACTTAGCATTTCACTACTAGTTTCCTAAATCTCTTCTTACAATACCAGTCCTAAAAATGTAATAGGTAAACTTGCAGTGTTTTACAAAATCTAATGGAAAAATATTTTTGAAAAATAGTACTAGAGGCATTGTATCTCTATAAAAAATATATCAATTTTAAATAAACGGTATTTCTATTAATAAAAATAAAGCTCTAGTGAGAAACAAACAAATTCTTCATTTTATGAAATCGGACATCTCACATAAAGATCATAAGTGAAAATCATAAACTTTCCTTCTTTTATCGAACAGCATTTTAAAACTCAATACATTGACAACTCAATTTCATTATCAACTCAATTCCATATCAGACCTATTTTTATTTCATTTTGGAATTAAATATTTGTTCTTGTCATCTTCCTGAACATTAAAAAAATATTTACCAACATAAATTATCCAGACTAATATTAATTAAATCAAACTAACGTAATAACTATGCGAATGTTATTCATTTCTTAGAAAACATTCTGAATTTATCACCAATTTTCAAATTACTAATAGTATTTTCGAATTTATCGATTTATCGGCTTGTTCTCTTGTTTAACAAGTTCGTATTAAGATATTTTCTTGTAGTCGCTACTTCGTTGTAACATAAAAGTAAAAATATCAAAAAGAATGGCCCTATTATATTTTCCCATGTAGCCTTCGTATATCGCACCATAATAAAATCATAAAATCTAAATGAAACACTTCCACTCCGAACACAACGATCATGCATCACGAAACGATTTCAATTTACATAGATTACCCATCGCCAAAATTTTGTATTCCAAGACACGTTCTCAAGACTCTCAATTCATGGACCCTAAATAACTGAACTAACTCTTAGTTAGTCGCAATAAAACGGTATCGCGTATCGTACTCGTATCTTGGTAGTCTGATTTGACGTTTAAATGGATTCACTGGTAAATAGACCTGTAAACGTTGTAGCTCATTACTTTTATTACACCATAGTGTTTCCTGTCTTTACTGCGGTCACTGCTCTTAAGTCTTGACCGATCGTTTCGTCGGCACAATCGAATACGTACAAAGATTGAAGAACAGCGGATCGGAGAAGCTAAACTCTAAAGTATTTATCGACAGGGTGGTTGCATTTCGCGAGTACCAATGTCGATGCTTTTACGATCGATTCACATCGTTGATTCCTTTTACCTTTTCACTGGGTGACGGACTCGTTGTAGGGTTCTACGATGGCGATCCAGCTATTCGAGTCATCCAGTCGCGGGTTATACAGCGAGAGTTTACAGCCCTATCATTTCCCTGCCTTTATCGGCGGTACACTTGGAAGATGAAGACATTTTTGGCGCCGCTCTTCCGATTTTCAAATCGATCCCGACCATACAAGTCCCGATGGGGACGCGACAAGAAGAGACGAATGAACCGGCAAGGATTTGTTCTTCGGCTTTTCAACAAACCACCTCGCCCCTTTATTGCGGACATATTATTCCCGTCTATGCTATTTCCTTTCTTTAATTTTTAGTAAAAACTGAATGAATTTATACACAAGAATGTAAGATTTTTAATATGTGATATTAGCGATGACGATGAAGATCGACGAAATTATGTATATTATGACAAAGTTGTGTAACATCGTATTGTTCAGAAAGGAGAAAACTTTCGAAGTTTGTCCTCTTTTTGTGACACATTAATTTCGAATTAATAACGTAAGCAATTGAATATCGATAAAGCTGAAAACAAAGTGATTATAAATTTTCAGTCTGTAGTATGTACACTGGGTACCTACTTCTTGTTTTCGTTCATGTTCATATATGTAGGCAATTATTATTAAAATATCAATGTTATGAATATTACGAATACATGAATTAATATTAATACTAGACTTTTTCTGGTAACATCAGAATTCTGATTAAATCATTCTTCATATACAATTATATAATTTAATGTAATTGAATATAATGTAGAATTTTCAGAACCGTCTAACATATTTTCGATATAATCGAATAATATACCTTTCTTTTGACATTTCAGACGTAACGTACATTACAATACAGATTTTTCATTTTTACAGTCTTTGTATCAAATAATATTTAACAAGTGTACACATCAAAAGATATCGTAACAAAAAAAGAGAATCGAAAATGGGAGGAGAATTGAACAAACGCAACGGGCGCAGCAACAAAAGAAGGAAATAAAAAGACAACGGTTGTCGGAAAACTTTTTCTTTGATTAGTACAATGAACGAGAAGTGTAGTTAAAATCAGTCGCGATATGACGGTTGCCAGACTTTGTTCCTGTTATTGAAATATAGAAACACTCGCGCTCACACATATACATGCGCATGGAATAACGTGTACCAACTCGTAAAAAGAACGAAATCGCCAGACTACGTAGTATCGAGGCAAAACGAAACTTAGATTTTATTGGTAAAATCGATGGCCAGACTTTCAACGTTAATGGTATCCATTCTGTTGAAGACATAACGACAAAAAACTGTGGACTTTTGAAATAAAGCGATCTATACTTTTGCCACGATATATCTGAATGTTCCTTTTCATTAGACGAGATAATTTAAGATGATCGATTCCAGGAATGGTTAATTGTTTAAAGATTGAAGATTGAACGAAATGTTGGAAGAGTTCAGTCATAAAGATCTATGAGGTACTAAGATATAAAAACTCAAGATAGGTGTAAAAATCGTGAGCCATTTGACAAACAAAAGCTTGACACACTACGATCGAACGATTTATAGAGCAGTTAATTAAGTAGAATTAAATGACATTATTGACAACAATAGTAACTTCAACTTTCCTTTCGTTTGAATCCTCTTCCATCTGAAATTTTTGGCTTATAATAAAATTATGTTTCTATTAATTATAAAAGTATATTTTTTCGGATAGTTTCGTATAGAAAACATAAATGCACCAGTTGAAATTTATTTTACTCATTGTGTATGATACACAACATCGAGCATGCAAAAGTTCCCTTCGCTTCCTTCGATTCAAATATTTTTTCCTCCTTATTATTGTAGTTCTAGTAATGCCAATTCTTTTGCAATAATCCATCAGAAGTCATTAATGTGTTAAGTAATGCAAAATCTTCCTGTATTAAGTTTTTCTAATTTCGTTTGAAATACAGTTATGGTCGAGTTCAGCTATTAGTATTCTATTAGTATTATTTGATATAACAAATTTATACAAATTTCAAGATCAAAACATTGCCAAAAAGCAACCATCCCGAAAAACGAAAAGCAAGAACCAGAGTGCTCGATTGGTGAAAGCCTGATTTTCTAGCATCGGCACCGGTTTAGGCGAATGGTGTAATTTTATGGTGGACAACCTGCTTGCATATCTGGATACTTTTCGCAGCGACGGAACGATCCGGAACGAAAGGGACAAGAAACCATTCAAGGACGTGCGCTATCGAAGAATTGCTCGTCGATTCTGATGGTCACAAACTCCCGGCACTTTCGTCAAAAACCGCATAAAGTCCACGAAAACGGCCTCCGTTGCCAAGGCGAAAGGAACGAAGCGATGAAGAGGACCAATCGCACCACGGACAACCGAACCTGGTTATCTCGTTCTCGAATGGACTGTATAACGCGCAATTTATAGAGCATATACTTACTTGTCCTGGTCGTCCTGTCGTGGAACGTCCACTATCTTCCGCAGGACGATGCGATAAACCAATTCGAAAGTCCCTCTCGTTTCTTCGCAACAAAAGTGCGAACCACTGCTCGTTTAAATATTTGCGCCTGTAATCGACCCCGAATCGATGACTACCGGAAAATTACATACCGTAGAAATTAACCATTCTGGAACGATGCGCTGCACTGCTAAGACAGTAGTATTAACCTCGTATCTTGATATTTGTCCTTACGAGACTGGTTATTGGCAAATTTTGGGTAAGCTATATTGTTCTAAATTCTTCCGATCTTTCATTTATGTGGTGAAATGAAAAGGTGTAGTGTTGAGTATATAAATAGGCGAATCTAATGGAAATTAACTATTACATATTATGATTTACAAAAGTGAATTTTATTTATTACTGAAATTTTATTTCTTAACGTAAAAAAGATTTTAATTAATTATGGTTTCTTATTTCAATCCAGAAATTGAGAAATTAGTAATTAATATAAATAGATCAAGTACATGTGTGTACTGTACAACAATAGTGCAGTAACGTTCTATAATAGTGTAATGGAAAAAAGAACAAAGTAGCAATTAGAAAATATAAGAACACAAATATGGAACTTCCAGGTAACACAGAAGTACATACACGTATATATTTTGCAGAAAGCTAGTATTTTATATGCTTGTTAAATCAATAAAGAAATTATGATAGTTCTTTAACTTATCTATTTTCTAACCTTGTCCAAAGAGAAAGTAAATTGTTCATGTTACGTTATTACATATGCTGTCATGTAATTAATATATGATAGAAATTGGAATAAAATATTACGCTATGAAATGAAAAAAGAAGCCTTTTGTGCACAGATGATAAGACGATGCAGAACCAGTTTTTATTTCTAGAAAACTTTTCTAACAGGTAATCACAAATAAGTAGTGAAAAAGAACGAGATTTCTTTGGTTCAATTTATTTAATTAATGTTAATTGTAGATTTGTAGTTGATTACGATTAATTTTTTTTTTATTGGTTTGTGATGTGTAATGAAGATTATGATGACTGAGACTAAAGGAGTATTTATGTAAATGTTAATTACTATTTATTATATCTTCCTATTTGAATAGTTTGCACTTCGAGTTTAATGTTTTCTAACAAAATTTGTTCCGTCTTAGTACGGTACCTCTCTCAATGAAACCTAGCGGATTACTTTAGTGAACAACTTTAAACTCTGTAATTGAAGTCGGTGATGAACAAGCCACACAAGTTACATTGAAGAATAGTTATTCAGTCGTGATTGAGTTCACTATTCCATTAAAAAATGAGTTATAAGAATAAACCATTTTACTAGAATAGGACCATCATAATTATCCAATAAAATTACATTATTTAATAAAAATAATAGTACGATAAAAATAATGTTGTCTTACCTCTTTCTAAATATTAAGCAGTATATGTACACAAACAATATTTTACTAGAAACCTCTAAAAACTAAAAGGCATCATTCAAACTAAAATAGAAAGAAAAAAAGCTACCTTGTTAAATAATTGAATAATTAGTAATTTCCTACTTCAAATTCTAGTTCAAATCAATATCTTTCGCAACATATATTTTTTTAATTATTTCATTTTTCTAAGAAACCGACAATATGCAATAAAACATTTTTAAAAATGTATGATACACAATCATTGCATAAACTGTTTGACTATCAATAAGAATAAATTAGTGCCCATTGTAGTACAAAATCAGCAACATCCCGGTATCTTTAAATTTACAAGATTTTTATAACCTCTCTTGAACTTTTTAAACACGTACATATTTCACCTCTTCGATGCAATTCATCACAGAGCATTCGCAATGACAGTGGTCAAGACAAGCACCAATTTGAATAATAAACCACGATCGTTAGTCAAATCTGACACGAATGCTTTAATTTTTCATTCGCATGTGAGCATAAAGATGGGCTGGCTGGCGAGTCTGTCCACGATCGATTCACTGTCATCGAATTCATTTTTAAATCATGTCCACCCATGAGCTTCTATCATTTCTGAAGTTTCTTGCATGCACGCTTCAACCTTGCACAAATGCACTATGATTTATTTCGACTAAACACGATTGGATTTTGAACATTGTACAATTGCACGTTTTCGCATATTTTGACATACTTTAACAGATGTTTTGAGAATAAATTTTAATAAGTTCGGTAAATTATTTTTTTGTTCAGATTTTCACATCTATTAGGTTGTTCGCAAAGTGTCTTTCTTTTACAGATACGTCTTTTACAACGATGCATCTTTATACAAACATGAAACCGAATCTGTCGAACGTTGTGATCTTTATTTTGATAGAACAAAATGGATCATACGTAAAATATCAAGTACACAATTAAGGGGCTTTCTAGAAAAAACAAATAAGACAAAATACTAAATTAAGCAAATTGCATCAAAGCTCAGTTCGAACATTTTAATATTAATTACGCTTGAATTGATGACTATAATGGTTCTTAAGAATATTTATTTCTCTTATATTTTTACGAAATGAATAAAAGTTTTATAATAATTCAACCATTTAATTGAAAAATGTGCTTGACTTATAAAACCACTCAAAAACTTTCAATTTATATATATATATATATAATATATAATAAATAAATAATATAATTATTTAAATTTTAATTAATAAATTTATAATTAATTAATAATATAAAATATATATATATATAGGTACTAAATGTATTAGATACTAAATATTTATTGAATTTATATATTTAATTTAAATTATTACTTATTAAATCTTTTTTAATTGGTTTATTGAGGGATAAAATATGCCATTTTTGAAATGATTAGGAAACAATTTATTCTTCTCTTCTTCAAAAAGGATAGATTATATTTATATTATTTTAAGAATAAATTATAGGATAGATAGTTATATAATTAGAATAAATAGTTATATAATTATAGAACATTAAAAGATTAAGACGTAAGATATATTATGTAAGCATTATGTTCAAAAGCAAACCTTTCCATTTCTTAAGAGGCTAATATTTTTTAATTGTGTCAATTTCAAAATATGGATACCTAAATATATTGTATATTACAAATATTAAGGAGTTTTAAAAGTAGATAATTCTTAATTTCTTAGTCGATTTTCTTCATGAATCAAGTATTTGATACATATTAGTATTAAGTTCCTTCAGAAAGCTCTTCAATTTTGAGTATTGAATAAAAAAGTGATTACACGAAATAAATCATTCCTAATTACGTTTTAAAAAATGCATAGAGTCGTATACAAAGAAAGAAACAGAAAAGAGAAAGACGCGAAATATTAAAGCATATATATATAACGATAAAAATTTGGTCAAATCGTAGTGGAACTCAAACGGAAGGAAACGGAAACTTGTTTTTAATGCGGAGGATGTGGTTTTTGTCTTGTCAGTATACACCGTCCTTCTCTCTCTTTATGGAGAGGAAATGGACACTAAAGTTGCGGTTTGCGGACATTCAAGAACCGCGCGTTCCATATGCAGCACAATTGTGGTGCTAAACCTCTTCTTTTTTCAGAAAAAGAAAATAGAGCTGTTTTATCGCCGTAAGTACGAAAACAATAGTTCTAAACCACTATCACTTGTCTGAAGGTTTAATGTAATAACTGAATTCCAAGTATCATATCTCAAGAACGGCTTATGCAAAAAATATGTTTAGGTAATATTTTGAAAGTATCTTGATGTCAACCATAAGACGATATATTTGAAAATATAGATTCCAATTTAAAAATTCGAAGTCGAATTTAAAAGATTTCTCAATGTCATCACAATGTCAAATAATGTTACAACTTTTATTTAAAACATCTTTTTATATGTCTCATATCTTTCCAGATATTTGTCTAGGGAGATTCAAATGACATAATCTGTATCTGTAACTTGGTCATGTAGACGAGTTTCATAGTTTTATAAAGGAATATTCATTTTGATAGTATAATATTAATAATATCAAATATGATCTTTACATAAAAAATATTATATTTAACATATTTTTTATATTATAACATATTTATAATATTATTATCTAAAGACAGACGAAAAGATGAATTTCTTTTCCTTTTTTACTACCCCATAAATGATGGTCGTAAAAACTGATAATCACGAATATCTTGATTCTTATTTTACTTTGTCTTGTACCTAGAATTTTTAGAATAATTATTCCTGAATAGTGCTGCAAAAAATCAGTTCTTTGGCTATTTTCTCAACAAGTAACATTTCTCAATTTTAATACACTATAAAACTAATCGTGCTATATTTTCACAAAGAATATTAATGATACAAATCATTATGCATAAGATTATATACACGTTGATTAATATAACAATTACATTACATGTAATATATGAAGAAAGTCATGAGAAAAGTTATAAGAAAAAGTCATAGAAATACATATCGCTGATATTTTTCTGTTAGTCTTATTTTACATCTAAAAAGGGATATTTTAATATAAAATAACTATGAATGATAAGGTATACTAAAGTTTAAAATTAAATATCTCTTATAAAAAATAGAAAATGTCACTTATTGCGTTCATCTCCTAGTCCTAATATAATATATTGTTCAGATATTATTGTATATACATAGATATTAATAATGACTAATGCATATAGTAGAATCAACAGTTAGGAATAAAATTCGCTTATTTAATCATTCAAAACACTGAAACGTAAGAAATCAAGATAATCTGTCATTGTCGAAGTATTTCCGAAAGCAGTCAGTTTTTATCAGTTTCCCTGCTACAGTAGTGGCGATGTTAACGATATTGAAACACTGATACGAGGGCAGTTTTCAACATCGCTTTGTGTCGCTGACGTTTATGCTCTAAGGTAATTAGATAGTGGCCGACACAAGCGATCGGCCAAGACTACCAACAAGACCATCCCAGCAATCTGCACGAACATCTCGGTACACATTAATTCAATTCCATCGACGAAGTCAATTTCGTAAAAAGCATTTGCTAGGCGATCAATGAGGGATCGATAGCACAACCGCTTACCTGTATGTCCCGTTTACCCGTGTCGTGTGTTGGCCAGGAGATCGCGAAATGATCGAAAACACCCTGTACGTGCTTTCCATTGATTTCAACAAGAGATTTTAATTAGACGACTCGGCAAAGAAATAAATTGCAGAACTGTTTAAGATGTAAAATCAGTTATGCACTATATGTATCTTGGATCGAACTTTCCTCTTTCGACTTTGAGGGTGTTAATATCGTTCATTACTTATTTTTTCCTTATTTTGTGAAAAATTTAGGAAATTTAAAAAATAGAAGGTGTTGGGAAACTTGGATCTGTTGTTTAAAGAAGAATTATATAATAACCACATTGAAGGACGATAGTGATTGGATGATAAAAATAATGTAAGTATGTAATTGATGTTTTGTGCAAAATTTGTTGCAGATGATTTATCAGGGAGATTAAGAAAGGTAAGATTCAGAAAACGTAGAAATTTTGAGAATGCGGAGTGTTATTAAATAAAGTTCGTTAAGGTTATTAAGTAAGATTAATTAATTAAAGTTACTAAATAATGCTTTCTTTTATGTGAGAAAAAATTAATCAACATAATCATTGGATGACGAAAATAATAGGCATAAATCTTGAAAGATTTGAAAGTTTGAGTTCTATATAAGATTATAACTAGTACTTCCTTAATTTTGCAAAAAAAATAAATTACGAAAAATGAAATATGATTTCAGACAAGTTACCATATTAAAAGTTAATTCGTGATTGTAAAAAATTAACAAAAATATTACTCGATGGATGAAATATGTACTGTGATAAATAATTTAATTAAGCTTTCATCCTGTATGTGGCAATTTAATCCAAAAGCGATTTTTCTCTGTCAGTGTAGTTTTTAAAGTAGAATACACATTAGATATTAAAAAACAAAGTGTCAGTAATTTATCAGTTCAGAACAATTTTTATGAATATGGTATACAAATGTTAAAATTATAATGCGTAATATAACATCGAAAATTTGAATATTTCATGAAGTTATCGCAGGGAAAGAAGACAGAATAGCTATTTTCAATGTTTTTCCATTTACTTTTCAATGCATTGAAAATCTTGTTGGATAGGGTGAAATGAAATTGATGAAACTGTCGCGACGCGAATCATCGAACTGTTGGATTTAATTTAATTTTCAAAGTAAAATCCAAAAATGATACGTGTACGATTAATTTTTACCGGCGTATGCATTAATTACTATAAATTCAATTAATAATCACGTCGATATTACAAGCGAAAAGCTTGCAAAACGTGAAATATTTACGAACCTTCGTAAATTAAGTATAATTACCGTGTACATGTACTCTAATACGAATGCAAAATTTTTATCAGGGCATGAGTTATTAAACTTTTTTCAAATTGATTTATAACATCAAACTTGAACTTTTATTGTAATAAATTAAATAAATTCTACTATTAGTAATTAGCGGATCAGAGATTTAAAAGTATAAATGTAACACCTTTTCTGAACGAATTACTGAATGAATTCTGAATGAATTGTACCAGGGGAGGCACCTAAAACAGGCCACCTAATATTAGTGATAGGACAAGTTATGTCAACTTTTTTTGGGGGGGGGGGCGGCGGGAATGATAAATTTTTTTATATACTATCTAGCAGAATGATTTAAGAAATATACAATTTCAAAGTCATTTAGGTGGCTTGTTTTAGATGCCTTACTCTGTATATGATATTGTATATTGTATTATAATCAATCAATTATATATGTATATAAATCAATTATCTTCAGAATGATTTGCTACTGACAAATCCTGCAAAAGTTTCGTTGATTTCTTGTTGCGAATGATATTACCATGAAAGGGTGGTATCATACTACTCATACATATATAAAAATATATAAGTAGGAAGTAATTAATTTTAGGTTCTCAACTGTTCAGCAAAATAAGATTTACTAAAAATTTAATGACAACACTTTTTCTTAGAAAATTTATATCGTGAATCTATCAACTTAGTTTAAAATAATTTTAGGTGCAACATAAGATTTCTTTCTTTCTCTTTTTTTCTTTTGCCCTCTGTCTCTGTTTATTCATGTGCTCAAATCTTAATATATTATATAAACTGTCCAACCGAGTCATCTTTACTTTATTACTCTATATCATTTACAAGAACCAACAATTCGTAAAGAAAAAGTAAACTTACCTTAATTTTCAGTAGAAAATCCATCATTACGTAAAATTATTGTATTGTAAGAATTCTAAAAGAGTATCTACAAATATATATAATATGATATTTGTACTGCCAATCAGAATTCTGAAGAAACAAAAATCTGACAATTATAACAACTTCTGAGAAAGTAGTAGCCTACTCCAATTATGTGTACGAAAGCTATATATATTAAATCTATTTAGCATTACAAATCACGCTTCATATTAAATCATCAAACAATCCATCTCATATCAATCTATCAATGGAAGTACAAAAAAAATTTAAGAATTGAGCAGCATATAAAATACAAAGAAGCAGCGTCCTATTTCTGTCTTCTCGTTAGAATACATAATAATACATCATATATATATTCGTTTTCTACCACTTTTTCCATCTTTATTTACTACTTATTCTCCTACATTCTTGCTTGTTCATATTTTCTACATTCACTGCAAAACATCAAATTGTCATAAGGAATGGATGAGACCTGAACGAAATGAATGTTACGATTCTTTTTGTTGTAAAACATGTTGTAAAACATCTCAACCCTCAAATTTAGTTGAAAAAACAAAGAATGGATAAGGATTAAATCATCATTAACTTAAAAAATTTTCGAAATCTAGAAGTCATTTTGCAAAATTAGCTGTTTTAAAGATGAGAAACGGAGCTTTCTTAAGGTTAGAAGCACAACACGGGAGATCGCGGATGAAGAGGAACAGCACGCATACAACGCTCGTTGGCGCGTAATTCTGCGACAAGTAGATTCAGTTAATTCGGCCGGAAGCTAGCAAGCTGTACGAGAGAGCGGATTCCATTCGATTGCAACCACTCAAATCAGAAATCTAGACTAGTAGCCAAATGCAAGATCGAACGTTCAATTCCGACTGTCGGTGAACTGGCAACTGTGTCTGAGGGGAGATCTTGAATGAACTGAAGGGGGGAAACAAGAAATACGAAGAAACGGAGAAATGAATAGCAAAGGACAATCACTGGGCTAGCATAGGGTTGGAGCTAAAGACAGAGGGAAAAGGTGAAGTCCGCGCGAAAGAGAGAGGAAAAGAGAAGAAGCGAATAACAGAAAGAGCGATAGAAGTGGGTATAAGAGAGAAACAGTGAGCCAATTCACTAATCCCGATTTCCGATCGCGTACATCGATTCACGTATTTACGTTAACAGTTCCAATCAGTTTCCCCTCCATTTCCTTAGTTTCCGATAGCGAGGAAACGGTATTCCTGGATGCGTTCCACCTCGGATCTTTCATGATCGACCGATTCGTGCTCTGATGTCTGACTCTTTTGCGTAAGTACTTTTACCCGTTTCCTCCTTCCATCTTTTTTACTTTTTAAGGTAGCGACTGCTACACCAATTTTTTCATTTTTGCAATTAGTGAGGATATGCAAGGTTACATATATTCTATGCGCTTATTTATTTTTGCGTATTGCTTTTATTTTAGCTCACTATGTATAACATATTTAAGTATATATTTAAGGTTGATAGTTCTACTATTCAAGATGTTTTTGACTGATTTGGATATAGCTTTTTGTTGGCTTAGACTATGATCGATGTTTTATGATAGACAGAACCAACGACAGATTCGTATTTAGTAATAATAAAAATCTGTTGAACTCTAATATGATAGTCAAAACGTAAGTCCATTTGATTTTTCCGACAAGTTTCTTATGCGAATCAGGAGAAATTTCTTTCTTTCTCTAACTATTTGTAACCAGAAGTTTGCTAGCTGATATATAAAACAAATGACAATTGGTCACTGTATTTTAGTTTGAAACATTGATTTGAAATCTGTGGTTGATAAACAAATATGAAAAGATTTATCGGCATATTATATAAAATATGCAGTCATGCCATTATAAAGGATTAACTAACTATTTTTTTATAATTTTACTTGTAACTGATACACGAATTACATTTCTTTTTATTTGTATTTTATTTGATGAATAATATTCACATTGATTTAAAGAAACAAAGACATTAAATTAAGTTTAAAAAATACAACAGAAATTGTTATTATTAGAAACTTGAAATTTCACAAACATAAAATTTAGAACTGATATATGTAACTAGAAAAGAACAAATAGTGAACATGTTTGTAAATATGTACTCTCTTCCGATTGTTGATAATTAATAAATTTAATAAATAAATTTATTACTGTTGGAAATATTCTCAACACATTCTGATAGGTATTTAATTCTTAAGTTGTATTATTTATCAGTAACCTTTCAAATCATTATAATTATAGTACACATATATTTCACAAACTTGTGTTTAAAATATAGTATGATTTAATTACATTATTTTAATCACACATTTTGGAATTCTGAAATATTTTAGGTTATTTCTGTGAATAAAAAATTCACGGTAAAATTTGAAATTTTTTATGTAAATGTTTCAACCTAAAATTTACATATTTTCTACGTTCCACCATTATTCCACACTTTTGCATTTCCAATATTCTACTATTTGTTAAAACATACATTCATACGCTTCATTTTAAAAACTAAAATTATGAGCACTGTAAATTTTAGTCTGTAAATGCTACTTTATCTCTTCGCATTCTATATGCTTTTATTTTTCAGTATTTAAATTCATCAAATCAAAAATACATAATTTCTTTCTAACGCAAAATACATAGAATAACTTATAATTCTGTATTTAGACTACATCATAGTTTTACATATAACATCTCTGCTATTATGATATATCGATATATCGAAAATTTCTTATTATATGTATGCTACTGATACAGAGTGTAGGAGCAATATATCACCTTATTCTTAAAGAACACGCTATGACCAAAATCAGTTAATTTTCCTTGTTTGCAACAGTAAATAATAATTTATATGTAATTCGTTTTGCGTAATATGTACAATAGTTAATGCATGTATGTAATATGATATAACGTATTAAATTTTATTTTGTATAGTTAATACCAAATTCGTGGAAGAAAGTCAATGTGGCTAAATACCTGCTATTTAGATCTTTCACGCATGAAATATTTATAGGATAATCCAGATAAAACAGAGGAAAAAAAGCTGTCTGCTACCCATACAATAAAGTGCAATTATAGAACATATCATCATCTCATCATATAAAAAGAACATCCGCAATGTAGCAAGAACATTATGTGCTATAAACTGTCTGAAGAAACGATTATACTTCGACAATAATTGAAAAAAGAATTTCTTTGAAAAATTTGCAATATGTTTGTACAATGAAATATTATAACAAAGAGATATAAAAAATATAAAGGAATGTTAATGCCTCTACACTTATGAATTGTAGTAAATATGATTATGATAAGAAAAGAAGAATATTTTTTAAAAAGTCACATCTTGATTTAAAATGAAAAAATAAAAAGTGAAACAAGTAGACGTATACTTATGCATAAATTCATATTCATCAATATCCTGTTACCATCTCCAAATAAGAAGATAACACAATATGCATATAACGCGATCCAAAAAATTCAAACTTGAACATTTTTTTGTCACTTATCTGCCAGGAATAACGACATAAATCGATCTACGACATAGATCACCCTGGCGATCGCGGACAAGTATGTCAGACAAAGGTAATTAATATTAACACGCGAACAACCGACATCACCGATGTTGCTTCCAAAAAAGTCGCCATGCGAAAGTCCACAAATCTTCTCGGAAAAGAAACTCGCTGCTGGCATCGTCCGGCTCCGAAGAGGAGAACAGTGGTTTTTTCGGCTAGATAAAGAAACATTACATTGTAATCTGAAAAATTCGGCAGTCCGCGTCCTCCTTTGCGGTAATAGATTCCTTTATCGAGTCCGGCTCGTATCAGATCTTCTCCCGGTCTCTCTTTTCCTCTCCCCCCCCCTCTCTTTCTCCCTCTCTTTCTCTTTCTCCCTTTATCGTGGCTGAAATATCGGCAAATAGAAAAGAGCCGGTCGATATCCAGAGAAGTTGGAAAGTTTATCGTGGCATAGGTGCAGATAATTGATCGAACCTTCCCCGTGCTTCTCCTCGTCCACTTGTTTTCCTAACTTTGCTGGTTAGAGGTAATTTCTCGATAGGCCAGCTACCGGCCCGTCCAGGACACTCGCGACCGATCGAGCTTTTCAAAACCAACTTTTGCGACCGCTTTTGTAAATCGCCTGCCGCGTTGATAATGTCTCGGCAAAAGGTGTCAACGAGGGACCAATTTCATCGAGCTTTTTTTAACAAAGGTAGGCGGAGAACTTGAAACTTTCGCTTTCCAATGTATTATTAAGGGCAATTTGAGCTTAAAGAAATTTAAAACACAAGTTGATGCCAAGTATAGAAGTTAAGACAATTGAATAGCGGAAACAGAGTAATAATTGATGTACAAATTTGATTCAAAAACGTCTTCTGTATTTTATGAACACAAAATTATCGTATTTAGGTTGTGCGTGTTTATGCATTTGTCGAAAATTTTGCACGTAACGTATATTTATGAAAAAGAATATAAAATGTCCAATGTAGAGTACTTGTTGTTATATTGACAATACTTGGCTATTGAATTATGTGCCAAAAATATACAAAAAGTTCACTGTTTTAACTAAAATATATTATGTTATAAATAATAAATTGCTCTTGACTGCCCATTTTATTACTGAATGCATAGACGGTCATAGATGTAATAATTATATAATTTAATCTTTTATTACCATATCATAAATTCACAGAATTTCTTTAGGATATTCTTAGAATATCATCCTTGTACTCTCATTGTTAGGAAATTTACCCGATTTGGATACCACTCAATATATATGTATTGACGTGTATGATACCACTCAATATATATGTATTGACGTGTATGATACCACTCAATATATATGTATTGACGTGTATGATACCACTCAATATATATATATATTGACGTGTATCATTGTGTATTCATTCTTGACCATTAGATTACCCTATTTGAAAGCAAGAAGTGAAAATGCTTATCAAAATGAGAATACAAAGCGTATGATGCCACGTTGCATGTAATTAATGCAAGGGGAGAAATAAGCTCAACTATTGACATATATGTACATACGTATGTACGTGTACAATATCTTACCACTAGTACGCTTAATAAAACTTACAATTCTTTATTTTATTAAAAATATGAAAAGTATAAGAAACAAATACATACACACACATACACACATATATATATACACAATAATACACGTATTTATTATTATTTACTTCCTCTAAATTATTCCACTTATCTAATTTCCACTACAAAGGACGATTGCCTCAAACTAATATTTTTAATTTACAGTTCAAAAGATATTTAGACGAATTGCATTAACTACACTATGGCACAATGAGTATTATTTGCCGAGGTAGAAGCAAGAATTCACGAAGACGATCCAGGAAAGGAATTTCATAATCGATCCTATCTATCAAACAATAGCTCAAGTTGAACTACCGGACATTTTTAAAGATGAATATGGAGACATTTTTGTCGCCTGTACACGATACAGGGAAGAGGATATGGTCAGGAGCGGAAAAGGCTTTCGCTCAAATTAGATCCGGGAGTTCCGGGACTGTCGGCGTGCGCCGATTTCCCCACAATTTATACGTGGTAGTATTTTTGTGCAATTTGTGCCGGTTATGAGGATGTGGAAGCACGACGGTTCCACCGTGAAAAATATAGCTGGAATTTATCGCGGAGACTTCTATCCACTTTTCTCTTCCTTCCTCTCCATCACCAACAGAATATCTATTATTCGTCACTGTCCATGGCCTGCGAGTAACTGACCCAGAATAAAATTATAAACCGATTCACCGAGAATCGCGTCTCCGTCTTCCGATTATTTCGGAACATCATACGAATACATCTGTTAGTTCATCGTGGAATAATTCTACCTTGTTTCTTTTTGTCACCGATATAAATTGTTCAATAATTTGAAGTTCATCGTTCTTTTAAATAAGAAGATGAGTATCTTTTGAATTAAAAATATGTAACATGCCATCGATATCGAAGAAATGTCTGCTTAAATTATGAGTTTTCGAAAATGATATTCTAAGATAAATGGACGTGCGAGATGAAAATAATGCACTCTTCTCCGAAATAGAATGAAACTGATTAAATTCGTTTAAAAAATTTACAAGCATATGTGGTAGGTACCAAATGTAATAAGATTGCCTGGTTCATATTTTTGGTAGCTTCAAGAAAAAGCCAATGGATTATTATTGTGAACCCTATTAGTGTTTGTACTTTAATTAAAAATGTTTAAACTTTATTTTTAAATCTCAATTAATTTAATTAATACAGAGTAATCAGCAGATAAATAATAACACTTTGAGTGAATGCGTTATATGAATACAGTCACCCACATTAAAACTCGGGCAACCTTCAAATAGAGTAACTTTTTTACAATTGGACCAAATGATTTGAATCTTTTTGAGAAGGTAGAAAGATTAGATTAATAGTGATCTGTAAAAAGTAATTTTGAAAGAATTGAAATTGATTGGAATTGCGAAGAAAATGTGAAAGGTCGCTTTTTACAATATTTTATTAATATGAGAGAAACTATAACTGAGACATTCCTGCATTGGATTAGTTGTTAAAGAATTCTTATCTAGAAAGCATTATGGTAATTAATTAGCTTCCAAGTTTTCTTTTAATTTCCAAAATTCAAAATTGCACCAACTATCTCTTTTCGTATAATTATAAATACTGGGAAAGCAGTAACTGGAAAAGAAAAAGAACAAAATGAACGCTCTAACGAATGAAGATCTGTAGGATTATTTCAAAAAAATTAAAAAACGTTTCCATTCAATATATGAAAGAAACCATTAATTTACAAAAATGTAACGCGGAAAATATTTATAACTATAGTTTTATTATTTTTGGAGCACAAGTCATATACCTATACTGTTGATTAAATTGATTAAATTGATTTACTAAATTGCTAAAAGTGATTTGGAGTCAGTTGATCGGCGGTATCAAATTTATATCATTCGCTTAATAAAAATACTAAGAATTAATATCCAAATCATTAACAATAGATAGGTACAGTTTTTGGGTAGAGTTTAGTATTTAAAAATTCTCTACGTGAACATACGATTCTTAATTTCTGTATGAAAATTTCAACGTTCTTTTGAATGTTTAGTGATTCAATAATTTTAAATTAATAACACCAATAATGAAATATAGGTAATTTTCTATAATAGTTTCAAGTTGTTTATTAGGTTCATTCGTTATAGTAATATAACTTCCACAAAAATCAGTTTAATATTATAATAAATTTAATTAGTGTAATAATTACGCATACTTAAATTGAGAATTTGTGTTATATAAAACATGAAACGATATATAAACGCGATATTTATAATAGCAATATTTCTTAATTAAAAATACTTTATAAAAGTCATATAAATGAATAATTTGCTGAAATTTAATTTTACACTAAGAGTTAATCTGGGATAAGTAAATATTCAACGCAGAATACAAATGCAACGATTTTCAAATCTTCAAGATTTGTATTACTTATCTATCTTCTTACTTTCTTTTATATTAATATATCATAAAGTCTAAAACATCGACCGTTTCAATACATTTACGAACAGCGTTCAAATTTTCACGAATCATGTGCTCTCGATAACCGATTTTCTTAACGAATTAAGGGAATCCTTAACGAGCGAAGAAATTTCGGCGAGCAATTTCAGATATGATTTGACGCGCGTTTAGCGTGTCGAGTTGTATATCCCAGGAGATCATATCTTGCATCAACTGTTTTAATTTATCAGGTCAGTCGAAATATCGTCTGGTCGTGAAGGAAAAAGAAAAGAAAAGAAGAGAAACGAGCTGTTGCGCGATCGTCTCTAGGATTCGTCCGTCACGGATAATTAACCATTTCACGAAAGATCCTCGACACCGATCAACCGAGTTTAGTTTCGCGGATGATGCATTGCGAACGTTCTCAACAATCCCATATTAACCCAAGCGTCGCGTAGGCGTTAAAAACACCCATCATGCGTTCTCGTGAATTACGCCTTGCCGGCTTGCAACCTAACCTAAAGCCCTTCGAAAAAAGAAAGAATAGCGTCGCCGAAAAGGGGGAAGCCCCGAGAGAAGCTGCGTGGAGAAAATGTCCAAACTGAATTTTACACTGACAAAACTTTCACAGCTGTGCTCCATTTTACGTACTGAGTTGTTTGGAAAGTTCATAACGTATTTAGCAGCCGATATATTTTATTACAATCTATATATTAGTAGATGCTTATATAAATGCTACTTAACAAATCTCTATTTTTCGGTAAGGAATACAGACCTCATATATCGATGAAAAGTAGACAAAAACTGTTCGGTATTCATCAAGAACTTGTTTCACCGTATTTATATTCTAATTTTTAAAAAGCACATAATAAGAAAGTAAATACTCGACAAATTTTTAAGAATTACTTCGATTTATTGCTAAGAAAGATAATTTTATTGGGAAAGTACACATGAAGATATTCGATAAATAGCGAAAAGTTGCCAAAGGAGATAGTGTTTGCAATAATCTGATAATTCTATAAAGATACAATACCTTCAAATTTGTTTAACATCTTCGACGAGCGTCGACTAAAGTCAACAATACGCTACGCAATCGCTCTTGCTCACAGCCGTCAAGTGATCCTACGCGACGGACAAGCATCGTCGTACCGAAATACTAAATTTTGCTACGAATAATTCAATATATAATTAATTTCCGAATAATTCAATATTATAGGTATCCTATATTTGGTGGAAGTGAAAATGGTCGTATAATCAAATAAAATGTCAAGTTTTATTCAGAATTTTTTAGTTATAAAAATTTCATATTTGAATAAGATAACGTGAGTCTTGTATATTGATGAAGAGTAGGTAAAAATCTTGAATCTTCAATTGAATGTACAATTTCTTTCATTGGATATAATAGTCATATACTATATTGATAGTATTGACCCATATGTCCCATGCATACATATTAGGGCACCTGTTGGTTTTATGTGGAACGTGATAATTAACATAGATTATAATATTATAGGATTGCGTTTTGATACACATAGGAAAAATTTATTGAAACTATTTGCACGAGTTATAGTAATATAATAAATTATAATAATTATAGGTTGATCTCCACAATTATCATATCAAATCCAACTATGAGGAATAAAAGGAAACAGAATTGGAAAGAACGTTGGACATATGAAATTTTTTGCCAATATATCTGTATTGCAAATATTCTCTCAATCATCTTGGTTTACGACTAAATTTTAAGATCTTCTTATAAATAGCATTTAATTCCCTTACAACTTTTATTTGGAGTACAATATCAATAAAAAGGAAATAATTTATACCAGTAATTAATCTTATGAAGAATTGTAACAGATCTTTGAAAAACAGTTCCTTACAGAGATTTCGAACAGACTTTGATTTTCAATTTCGATGTGATCGATGTTTTACAATCCAATGTTTACAAATCTAAAATAAAGGAAAATCAGAAAACGAGCTAATTGATCAGAATATTCCAAAGGCGCAATTTTTTTTGTATTACGATATTAAGAACGCATTTTGTCTTAATTTCTTGATATGTACGTTTGTAAGTAACTTTTCATTTAAATTTAAGTTCTTTCGAATCTCCATATACGCAGTTGACAAACAAAAAACAATTTATATTAAGATTAAGATTAAAGTATCTCTGTGAAATGAATATAAATGACTAACCAAACCATTAGTTAACCACATAAATGGTTAATTGAACTGATTTGTATCAAATGATTTCTATGGCATGTCATTGTACACCTCGATATTGAAAACGCGTGACGTCTTTCAGACGTTATTTGACGCTGAGGACTTAACTTACATGCGATTAGAGAAATATATACATATATTTAAGACAGACAAAATGATTTAAACAGATATGTACGAAGTTACAAGTGTAACTCATATCTGAATTTCTTCACATTTTCGACGCCAAAATTTCAATCACTCTTATATAATGACATAATTTAAGTGAAATAATAAAATAAAAGTGAGATAATAGCATTTTATCGTATATATCCTGTATATTGTAATTTATAAGTATTCGTCTTGCGTGTTGTATTTGTTGTTGTGCTTTGTAAATAATAAATGAAATTTACCAGTACCGACAAGATTTATTCACCCTGCTTGAAACAAATATTATGCAATATGAAATATGGTTGCGAAAGTGTGAATGTGATTTCTTCTTCCAACTTTATGCATAATGATTTTCATTAAGCATTAAAAATTTTTTTTTATATGTCGTTTTAAATATTATTTCACATAAATCCCATGTCGTTTAAAATTGCATCAATTTAGGTAATTTGAGTAATCTGAACGAAGCTTAACTTCGACAATCTCTTACAACTATTAAACAAGTTACATAAAAAGAACGGTTATAATTTAGATCGATAACCCGGAATAAAAAACAATAAATTATTATTGTAAACCTTGCATGTTATTGTCTGTTGCGTGCATCTACGTTAGATTATGCATGTTATATACATCTTAATCAGTTCAGTTAATGTAGAGTATTTATCAAATAAATAATAATACCTTAGATAAGTGCGTTTCGTGGTTCTTTTACTATGACACCGTATCTTCTCATGTTACAATTATTTAGCAATGAATTCTTAGCTGCAAAGACAATTGTGGTATGGTACCATATCCCTTTTAATTTCTAGATCTGAAACTTCGTTCTAATGTTTAAAATTCAAAATTATGTGAAATGTTGTCATTGTTAAACATATGAAAATATTCGGAAGACAATAACTGATAAAATTAACGCTCTGGAATAACTTGAGTAATCTGAAGGAGGTTTAACCGCAACAGTCTTCCGCAACTGTCAAACGAATTACGTAAAAAGATGTGTAAACGAAAGCGCGTACGATCAGAAGAACAATTTTATTAAATAAATTGCTCTTGTTTGAGAAAACTCGAGTGAGCCAATCAATGCCGTGTATCTATTCACTTATCTTCGTTTTCCGCGTCGTCACCTAATCACGGTGCGTGCAACCGCGGTAACGCGTCTGATAATCCGTTACGTAACCGAAACAAGCACCCCAAACACTTATTTCCATTAGATAAATCTATCATCAAATAAAATAATCGAACAGAGTGAATAGATACGCATTTACACATGGCGTATAGTTACGCTTCGAACCTATAAATCAGGCAAGAGGGTCTTTTTCACTCGCGCGATATCCTTGTCTAGCGTTAAATCGATTCGCCACGGTGATTTCTTTTAATTAAAGCCTTTCGGCTAATAAAGATCAGCTAAACGATTCGTTGGCTAGGAAACAGACGATATTATCCGTGTACACCCTGCGAATCATGCAATAAGTTTGCGTACGAATATGGGCATTTTAGAACATTCCAAATTAATTAAGCGGTTAAACGGATTTCTATTGGTGTGCTTATCTTCGGTGAAAGGAAACGTTTAGAGTAATTTAACAAACGAGCGAAACGAGTTCGATCGTATAAATCAATGAACACTTCGATACATGGCACATATATGTTTAACTAAAATTCTTTAGCACTATGCGTTGTTAATGCGGCATTACGTATTAAGTCGCATCTTATTACTTTTGACTTAAATTGACTTTAATTTTAGGCAATCAGAGTTAGAAAGGAGTTTGAGAACTAAGATTAAAATAGCAGTAAAATTACTGCTTTTGCACTTATGTTTTCACCCGTATTTAAATTTTTACGTGACCAGTTAGATTAGAATTATATAGCAATTTCCAATTAATTTTCAATTAAAGATAAAATATATATTTAATGATGGAGGTTTTCATATCTAATATATTTGTATTTAAAACTGTAGATACTATACTGTTTAATATTATGTTTAATACCGCATAGTCAAAGAGTATAATTCAGAAATGAAAGAATTACGTGACAGATAACTTGCCATACAGGTGTTGTTCATCCATCATCCCTTTCAGAAGAATACAGAATAACAGTAATAAATAGATTGCGAACATATATACAAATACATATTTTTACGTATAATAAATAATTAAAAACGATAGAACTCAGATACAGAATTGTTTCATCTTTACAGAATTTTATATATATAAACGAATTTCCGTAGACAATACAATTATTCGAAAATATAAAGTAAAAGAAGCATTAAAAATGGATATTCCGAAATACAATAAGACAGAGAGGATATTTGTTCAAATATCATTTTCATTACATCAATATTGCATAAATATTAGGTTATTGTGTAATAGATGTTTTTGTCGAGATTTTGTCCTTTTGAAATCATAAGATATTCGACAATTCGAGAAGCTAAAATTTATCATTCCCTTTGTTGGCTTAATGCAATATTCTCGAAACAACTACACGCTTCACATTTTTGAAAGTGCAATATGAAAAAACACAATGTGACAAAACTGCTCTGATAGAGCAGAAACATCACGTTTTTACCAAACCGGAATCAATAAACTTACACGATTGTAGAAACAGAAAATAAATCTCGAGTCAGATAATTTTTACTTCGAATACAAATTTTCCTTTCAAAATTATTACCATTTACTTCGAAACATTTACTACGCAACGATTTATGTAATATCTATGATTATAGAAGTAAAATATTATTGATTTAATTCTTATGTTAATAAGAAATTGAAATAATCATTTTGAAATCAGTTATACCTATTATTATCGTTTATTTAGAGACATTTATTATGCAAGAGTATACACCGAAGTTACAGCACATTAAAATAAAAAATGAATATGTAAACCAAATATTAAGCGTTAAAATTGATATCACTCAAATGCATAATACTTTCATGCTTGCGGCTGTGCACACGTTGTATTTTCGCAAGCAATTAACCAACTAAATGACAAATATATTTATTTTCCATAAAACTGAGCTTTATTTTAGTGCATTACACTTTATTTATGAAAGCATCAGAAAAAATGTATGTTTACTATTAGTAAAATTGCTAAGAAATGTTTTAGACAAATTAAAAATACATTTAATCCTAAAAAGGTTAAGTATTACACTTTTTCTTCTAATTCATTTCAAACAGCTCCAAAGCTCTGGATGCCAAATCTGTGATCGAAACGTTTCCTTCGTTAAAATTTGAGATCACGTCAGCGGCTCCAATGTGGACGACGGGCTTATCGATCTCGTTTCCCCATTGAATTCTTTTCCCCGTGTCATGCAGCGGTGATAACAATTAACTTGGCAGCGAAACGACGGATTATAAGGTCGGCTACGTACGTAGTAACTTCACCCACGACGATTACGGGTTGGCTCAACTGGAGTAAGCCGCGATCAAGTAGCTGGATCTTCGACTTGAATAACTCCGCAGTAAAACGAGCCACGGGACCCTGACACCATTGATAACGATTCCTCCTCTCGTGATCTTTCCACTGCTCTCTCGGATCTTCGCTTGTTCGTTCGCTGTAAGAAATTTCGTTCTCGAGACGAGACGCCGCGCCATCCGGGAGAAAATGATGTCGGCCACGGGAGATGCCGCATTTTTTCGATTAAAACTTTATTCTCCTTCCCTCTCTTTCGCTCTCTCCCTTTTCTCTTTCTCTCTCTCCTTTTCTTCCATTTCTCAACAACATATATGTATGTGTCGGTCTCTGTCCCTGGCTATTCGATCGACTCTTTTTCTCTCTTGAATCTGGCGCAGATACGGATATCCGAAAACCAGTAAAGACAAGATGCTGGGAAAGAGGAAAAAATGAGAAACGGGCACAGGAAGTTGAGAGATACTAAAACGTTTCAATCTTGCGCATTTTGGCGTCCGAATTGAGCAAATAAAAAATGTTTGAATTCGATTTTTTATTCTCACTTATGTATAGTAGGGAAAGAGTAGGATGTATTTAGTGTTTTTAGTGTTTTCTTGTAGAGAATATAAATATAAAAGTGTGATTAACGTCTTTTTCATGCTTGTATTTTGTCAAAAATTTTCTGTATATAGAGTTAGTACGATCATGACAATTTGGTAAATTAGCATTCCGTATTATCAACAAGAAATTAGAGGGAAGTCGTAATTTTTTTCAATTAAAATTTTCATGTCTAGTTTTAATAACTGGCGTTAATTACATTGTAAAATTTTGTGATCATGAGGCAGTGAATATTATTTCTTTCAAGTCTAACGGAACAATATCATACAAGGTAACCCTTAGAAAAGCTACTGAATTACCTATAGTATTTCATAAATAGAAGTATATAGCCCAATTTAAAAATTAGCCTTAACTTATTCTTTTCATTATCAGATTTGATCCAATATAGTCTATTCTATTGTGTTATTGTGTTTAGTGCTAAAAGCAAACTAATGCATCCTAAAAGAGTTATACGGTTCACTATGAAATTCTTACTTTCTTATCAAAATACCAATCTTTGCACGTTAATATTATCCATTCTAAAGCTACTTATCTTTACTATACAATATTTTAACAAAAATAATAACAATAGTAACAATAATAATAACAATAATAAATATAAATAAATAACAATAAATAATAACAATAATAAAATAGATAATAACAATAACATAGAATATATTGAGACGATAACCGCAACATAGTCTTCGTTCCATGAGTATCGATCTATGGTATCGATATTTCTCCGCTATATTCTAATTCATTTACTTTGACGAGGTATATATATATATATATATATATATATATATATATATATATATATATAAATGATTGTGATAATTTCAGCTTATAATCGATATAAATTCAACCCTCAATTGGGTCATTATAAGGTAATAGATAATTTATTTTATTTAATTTAACATTATTTAACACGTGGCTTCCAAACCTAATTTTCACCTTCCTTTCTGCGCGTCCCCGCATATAAGATATTGAACTAGTTTATCAAAATAGTATTTTTAAACCATGTTACATTAGTAAAAGATACATTATATCTATCTAACTTATGATATCACAGTAATACTTAAGAAACTTGCAGTATTTTATCCATACAAAAATTGCAATACAACATAAAACATAGCATATTGGTGGAATAAGTGATAATATTAACAGTAACATTAATGCATAAAACAGAAATTAACATAATATACCTGAAAATTATTCAATCAACTTCAAATGTAATCCAGACTGTCATCGGGGTCGTCTAATATTCAACCAGTTATCGTCAGATTAACATGAACAGTTATAAGAAAAAAAGAAATCGAAATAAATGCGAATAGCATGAAATATATAAGTCGAAAAAAACTGCTGATGGCAAAGCAAAGAATTAATTCTCGTCTCAGCATAATGAAACAAAAATGGTAGTTCCGAAAGTTCAATTCGTGAAATCTGACAGATCGAAACATTAAACAATGTTCACGAATACGAGAAAACACAAGCATCTGTAAGATTGTCAGTATGAAAGAGGTAACATCCATTTACCGTCCGAGGAATTCTCAACGCACGACAAGTCCTTCCACAGCAGCCGAAAAACCGAACCTGTTTACGATATCCTGGTCTTCATCTTGGTAATTAATAATCGGGGGTCACACCAGAAAATGATGTGCAGCTAAGACGACGCCAAGTCGACGTTGTAAAGAATATTTCCTTTTTTTCAGAAACAAGCTAAGAGAGAGGGAAAAACAGACTTCCGGCAACGACATCCTCGGCAAATTAATTTCACCTCTGCGTTTCTTCGTTCCAACTGCACTTAAAATAAGGAGCATCTTTATTAAATTACTCGCAACAAAGATAATACTGCGTGAATGATTATATTGCGGTGTTATGTTTCTAATTTAATTTATTATAGTTTTCATGTTTCCATCTCAAGATATGCGCTACTATTTTATTCTGTGTGTTATTTATGTAAATTTTATATTAAAACAGAATAGATATAGCTATAAACATGCGTACTGTATGTGTATGTAGGTACTTACGACATTGTAAATACGTTTTGTGATACTTGTTTATTTGTGTATTCAAATTTCTTAACCTCTTGACCAATGAAATATATATAAATATATATATATATATGAATATACGTTAAAAGGTTCACTAACAAAATTTATTTATTTCCTTCCTATATGACATTACAAATAATAAAAGCTAAATTAAATACGTAATATCTACAATTTTTGTTATTACAGATACTCAATGATAGTCGTGTAATTGCTTCTTCTTCATCTTCTTGGTATTATTATTAGCGGATAAATAAAGTTTTTGGTACATACAGAAGGTAGTACAACCTGAGCAGAGGATTATTCTACAAAATAAATCGTAAGTAGATACAATCACGAATAAAAAAGAAACAAATTTTATAGATTTTATAATAAAATTAAATAATGATATATAATAAATTTAATAATAAAGAATAAAAGGAATAAAATCTTCGTTTGAGGTTTCATTTTTTAGAGAATCAATTCGAAATAGGACTTAGACTAAGTGAATCGTGTTGGATATTATCTAAGTGCGCGTATACTCGACAAATTTTCAAACGTAACTTTCTCAAAACCGAGAACTCAAATGAAAAACCTATTCCCTTTTTTTATTCATTTCTGTATAGAAGATAACATCAATCACTTAGAATATATGAAAGATTACACCCAGAGATGTCAAAAGAGCTTAAAAAGGTCAATTTCGTAGAAAAAACTATGTAGTTACAATATCCATTGTTTCTTAATATCTGGTATCAACTCTTTCAATCGTAAACTTTCACCAAAAGTCGGAAAACGCATTTCTGATCACATCAAACTCTGGACAGGGTCATTCATGCATCTTCGTTGGTACAACACCATCGATTCTCGCTTGGAGAATCTCTGAAAAAAAAAAAACGATCGCATCAGAGAACGAGATCAGGTACCCCTCCGGAACCTTTCTTTTCCGTCTAATCTCGCTGGACAAATTACGCGAGTCATGTGCGGAGGATAAGTCGAGAGACGCAAGTCATTAATTGTCCTCCCCCTTCGGTGAAAAACATGAAGGAGTGCTAATTGATCGCTCAAGTGGGCAAGCTTGAATACTGTGCTGTGGGAACGAATGAGATAGAAAAAAACGCTTATGTCGGCGAACAACCGATTTAGTGTTTTCGCGATAAGCGTGCCGGATCGGCTGCGTAAAAATAGATCGTCTATTACAAAGGGGAGAGCTTTATCGTGACTGCGATAGGACGAGTTTACGGACTGGTTGTGTGCAATAAAGGAACCACGTAGTTTCACATAGCTTCGCGAACCTAGTGATGCCAGAGATACGTCGCTTGCTGGACAGTTTTCAGCGATCGCGTCCGAACCTCCGAGAATAAAAAATTGCGGAATCCATTGGTCAGTGGAAGTTATGCTACGCTCAGAATTAAGATTTAATTCGATAATACGATAAAGATTGATCCGATCAAGTTGTGGAAACGTTACAGGTGGATTTTTTTATTTTGTGTGTTATATATACTTGCTTTTATATTAAGGTACAAGGTGTAAAATACACATTGAAAACTGTGGATTCTTTACCGGAATTGTATCAGCAAATACATCACTTTCTTCCAGTACGGCTTATACATACGTATAAAATTGAATACTGTTTTACGCTTGTTTGTTTGAAATAGTATTGAAAATTTGTCAGTAATTTTTAAAATTAGTTATTCTTAAACTATAAATAATATTAATATAATATTTTATGATAACATTATTATAATTACGATAAGAATACCACTCCTGAAAGTGAAGAACGGAGTAGATATACAAAGATTTCATAAAATCCAGAGCGGATATATTCTTCGACAATAGTATTAAAAACATGATATCTTGATACTCAAGATATGATATCACTATACTTTCATGAAAAGCAAAAGCATATTTATTTTAATCAACAGAAATATTTTATATTTCTTTTACAATTTCATGCTAAGATACTAATATAAAAGACTTATATGTACTTTATTCGGTTGAATAAGTTTATTCAAAATTGGTATCATTATTACAAAAAATGTAAATTATATTGTTTTAATCATTTAATGTACACGCTGGTGACATATAACAACATAGTTAATACATCGGACATTTGACAGTTTGCTTATTTTAATCACCGATCTTTATAGCTAGATAAAAGATATAGAACATACAAGATATACAGATGTCTATATATATACAAAAGATACATTCTATATCACATGGTATACCTATCACACCCAATTACTTTAGAGATTAAAATATTTTTTATCCATACGTAACCCTCACTACAAGGTCAATTATAAAATTGACCTTGAATTGAGTATATAATATTGTAGTAGGCACCTATGTAGAATCTAGTAAAAATATATAATATCATAATCAGTGAATATATATAATACAATCATTCAGCACACGAATATGTTGAATGTTCTATTTCCTTCAATAACCTATAAAATTATGTAAAAAATTTTGAACTAGAAATGTACATTAAGACGATTAAATAGCTTCAACTAAGCAACGAATAATCGTGTAAACAAAACAAATGTGGAAGAAGGAACGTAACAATAGAATAAATAAACCCAATCTAGTGTTGATACATTTCTCAGTGGTTTTGAATAACTAATTGATTTTAAACATGGAACAAGACGTGCATTAGGAGAACATCCATGAAAAGACTCAAGAAAAAAATTCAAGAAAAAATGAAAATCACATAAATTTTCTAAGTCGTAAAATAATAAGAATACGTGCATTCAATATTAAAAAATTGATTCTGGAAATATTATTCCGGGAAGAAAATATTAAAGGAATACGTAGTTGTTTATTAGTACATAGAATAACACTGATGACAATTTTTAAAAAGCTACAACGTATTGTTTATGATGATGAAATTTACCCCTATAGCAATTATATGCATTGGTATCAGCCGTGTATTTTTGTATTATTAAAAAACATAATAAAATTTACAAAAATTACTAATATGCAAATAAAAATAGTAAATTCATTGCTGCTGTTGACACCAAATTCTTATAAATTTTATATTTAAAACAACTATTGAAGAAGCTTTGATAATCGAATTTATAATAGTTGAATGCAGAGAAATATAGATTAACTACAATAGCAAAATTAAGTTATGCAATATAAATTTAAGAACGTAATAAAATTCAAACTTTCATACACATTGATATTAAATTTATTACATTAAAATTTTTATTTTACATGTTAAATATTAAAAAATGTATTTTTCACTTTTCTTCTATATCTTTAGAATGTAAGTGGGTAAACAATATACATATCACCATATCGTTCATTACAATCTGTTTTCTGGATAGATCATAACTCTGTTACATATTTTACTTATAAAATTTTTGCAGGTCTTGAAATATTAATCATAAAAAAGCTTGTAACAAATGTATTTTTCACTTAATATACTGACCAGAAATAAGAATTGATAGCGAGATAATTCTCATGAAAGGAAAAGAAAAATATCTAAGACTATCTCCTCTGGAAAGAATATATAGAAGAAACAAGGAAGAAGATTAAATCTGTAACAGATCAATTATATTGGTTGTTACAAGATAAAATCAAAACTCAGAACTCAAACTGTAAACACGAAGCATCAGCTGCTACTACATATATATTGAAAACTGATACTGCTCAATCTAAAGTACTAAAAATAATAAGAGATGTATCTTGATGTGTTCGATAACATTTTGAATAAATGAAAGTGTGTGCATGAGTGCAAGAAGTAATAACTTGTTTGTAATGTCATTAAATATGTCAAAACGTAACAAAGAAAGGATATAAATGAAAAAAGACTTATAAACAAGCCATTAAATGATTTCATATT
>JACXIL010000160.1:0-301421 GCA_014737365.1 Bombus soroeensis | reverse complement strand
TAACTTACTCTCCGAGAGAAGTTTTGAATAAAAAAGTTCAATAAGCACATTTTATGCGTTTCTTATCGTATTTCTTAATTGTTAAGGAATTTCATCGAAATTTATCCAAATGTTTCATAAATTTTTTACCAATATATATTATTAATATATATATTAATACTATAACCCATATGTTTAAATATTTTGAAACTAAAGTATCTAAGAGTTAAGAATACTTCCTTCCAAGAAGAATTTACTTGAAACTACAAACTAATCTTCATCTGAACATAATAAAATGTCAAGAAATTCAAAACATGAAGGTAACACATTTAAGTATTTTATTTAATAATTAATACTTTAAAATTCAATTGTTACTTGAAATGGAGTTCTTGAGTAATTTTCCGATTAATCTCGAAATTTATTCTTAATCATTCGATGATTAAAAAGATACAGTGTCCAAGAACACATAAGAAACGTTTGTTTATATTTCTTGACTGACAAAAAAAAAAGGATTATAAAGCGATTTCACTCTTTTAATCTTTATATCTCTTTAATCATGTTACTTTAACTATCTTAATCATGTTTGATTACATATATAATAATGTAGTATATATAATATAAATATAAATATAATATATATGATATATATAATAAGTTATCTTAACATATATTATGTATGAAATCGCTTTATATTGTTTTGTTTTGTCAGTTAAGAAATATATATATATATATATATATATATACATTATACGTAGAATGATTAAATCAAATAAAACGTCGAATCAAGCATATTGATAATCTTATTCTCAGAAAAAATGTAGGTTAAATTTTTCTTGATTCATCTAGATCCTTTCTTTGAAAGAATTGTAAACGTAAACTATCACAAATATCTTATAAAGGCTTAGAGCCTTATCGTTGAGATAAAAGACGTGATTACCTACATATATGTTAGAGATATAATAATTGGATATTTTCAAACGTTTCTTTATAAATAGAAATATCCTATTTCTACCGCTTTTCAACCATTCTATTTTACATACGATACAATTTTTTATGTACTTCAACTTAATGCAATAAATTTCTTCAACAGATTATCTTATGTTTGCTGAAAAATAGACAAGTTTCTTTCACTTACAAGGGATATCATTCAGGTATAACACACCGATTATAATGGAACTTTACAAATACATTATATATATATATATATTATGAAATCGATACGTAGGTATTTCTTTTTGTGGGCAATCAGATCATTACCATTGCGATATAATAAAACTCTCAAATTAATGTGTATATTAAAATTTTTTAAATGTTATGTAACTTTACTCAAAATGATAATATACTTATCTAACTTTGTATTTCCATATAAAATATCAAATTATAAATTTTGAATTATTTATTATTTAAAGTAAATTTTCATGTAGCTTCAAATTATTGAAGTACATTTGTAAATTTGTAATTGCATCTATTGGAAAATTTGATCCAATATTAATAATCGAAGAACCAGTATTCGTGCAAAATTAAATTCATTAAATTTATACTTAGAATAGTTTTCTCCTGTTGAATCTATTCATCTTTAGAAAAGACGAATTTCGAGAACTGATTCAACCTAATTGTATTTCAGCAGGTAGCATCAAGTACGTTCTTAGAATATACCACAGAGTGTACTCAAAAACCTGCACTACTTTAATATGTTTTTTTTCTATAAATGACTAGCATTTTCGAGAAATAAAATGTTCATTACATTTAGTTTTCTGCTATATGCAAAAAAAAAAAAAAGAAAACAGAAATCTTATACATATAATTTATTGCAGGAAATAATTTGAATTTTTGGGTTCACCAATCCAATTAAATGATTCTGATTCATCTTACTTCTATCGTTTTTGAATATTTTCACAAATTAGAAAGCTCGCACTATCCATGTTTATGCATTTATAGAATATTCAAAGATGCAAAAATGCACACAATATAGATCATAATATGCAAATATAAAGAAAATATCTGAATTAAAGATAATATATTATATTAATAAAAATTTTCAATTTTGAAAATTATATTATTACATAAGATTAGATATCATAAAATTTGGGGGAACGAACAAATGAGGCAAATGTATCTTTAAGCTTCATTTGTGGTTCATAAAAATATGAATTTGCAGAAACATTTGCAGTCTAATTTTAGGTAGAGGCTAAAACAAAAATTTCTTTTTCTTTATATTTTTCAAATCAATATTATCATATCTCTTATATCTGTTAATTACATTCATAAGACTATTTATAATGAAAGTGTAGATATTTAAAGATTTATGGAAAATTAAAAACTACAGAAGTATACGACTACACATAATTTACAAGGAAGTAAAATAATTAACATTATTTATGATATTTAATGGGCGAAAAAGATCTCTATTTAGGTTTCATTTTATTTCAATTGCATTTAAAAATATACAAAATTGTATAAACATGTAAACAAAAGTCTACTCATTACAATTGCTAATTAGTTGACTAACACGTTGATTGTCACACGAGGTCCAATTTTTGCCTATAGGCCACAATATTTAATTTTTTTAAAATATTGTAAAAATGTATAAAAAATGAATGTTTTTATAAAATATTTTAATAAAAATTATTAGTTTTTCAATATGGTAGTTTTCATTTTATGTTACTTAATTATTTATGTTCTATTAAATTTTTGAGTTCATGATATTTGTCTTATTTTATTCATTCTAGAATATTTAAAACTGCCGCGTCAGTCAACGGTAATCATCGTAACAACCAATGTATTAATTTGAGACTAGTAGACTATCTGATATTGTAATTTAAGGATCAAGAAATTCCTTACACTATACCACCAATTTTTGCGATAGACTAATTGCTACAACACAGTTTTATGCATTTATGCACGACTTAGGAATGCAAAAATGCATAGAACACACATTATATGCAAAAAATATATAAATTCGTTATAATACAAATTTCCGCGTAAGTTAAATTATTTTAATTGTGTTCATAAAAGTGTGAATTTGTATAAGAATTCGCAGTCTACTAATTACCTATCATTATAAATAAATATACATGTAAATAAATATGACATGCCCAGCTTCATCATCGATAACCATAACCCACATTACCTTCTACGAAAGGAATGTGTCAGCGGCTTGGATCGGAAGCAAGTGTAAAGAAAGGCGTACAAGAGTTTTGTTAAACCCCGTAACATCCCCGCGGCAAGAAAAATTACGGCGACACAAGAAAGCCGACAACAAAGTTCACAGGAAATATTACTATCGTCACCGGGATTTTCCAATGTTGATGACTGACATCGAGTCTTGTCCACCAATATTCTGGAACCCAACCCCACCGATTCCATCTGATAAATATCGATCGGGCTGGCTAGCTATGAGATTCCATTTAGTAATGATAACGGGAGCTGGTATGAAGCCGGAGTAGGGAATAAGATGGGAAAGGAACACTGGTCAGAAGGACAAAAACCGTGGGAGAGAATAAAAAAGTATGAAGGAGAAAGAAAGAGATAGAGAAAGAAGGAAACACAGTAAGGGAGAACAGGAAAAGAAATGGGGCGTCGAATAGAAGAAGAGAGAGAGACAGAGGACAAAGCTTCCAAGTTTTATTTCCACGTATTAGCATAATAATTGCACGACTACACGAGAGTAACCTTAGAGAGAGAATGTTTGTATGGTACTACCAAAGCCCACGTACAAATACACGGAAATCAGAAGACATATATGTACAGATACATTGGTGTATATTGGGTGTATAAAGAGAGAAAGAGAAAGAAAGGAACGGATCGCTGATCGGTGTGTCCTGAGACAGACACGTCGAACTTTTCGGACAATTTCTGCCATCGGGTACCGTAGCCGACTCTTTTTCGGCAGACGTAAAAGAAGGTTACGGCAAACGGAGTTTCGCCGGCTAACCCACTTGCCTGTTGAAACGGCCACTGTCCCGGAAAGCAGATGCATTTTTCCACCAGACTCGATTCACCGGATGATGGAACACGCATTCCGTGTTCTGCTTACTCAAACACGTTCCAGCATTGTGTAATTAATGATAATGTTATCAGTAGACTCCCTATACCCCCACCCACTGATAACGGTGCAATGTGTATCGATGGATTAATGGAATATTACCGTTAAAGGAGAATTAATCAGGCTCAAGACTCCTCCCCTCCGACTGTCATGCGACTTCCCGATCTCCGATTTCCAAGCCGTAATCGCGAAACACGTGTTGCCCGTTACTTTCGTGCGTGACATGGAACGTTAACATTCCAATTGAAAATTCGATAGGTGCAAGTTAGGGTTGGCTCGCGTGAAGGATTGCCTCGATTAAGTAGTACATATCGTATAGCCATTCCGTGAAATCACTTTGCTACTTCCTTTCTTTTTAATTCATTTAAAATTGTTCTACATGGTATTATATACATAATTCCACTAAGTAGCTCTAGTTTTTTAAATATGTTTTAGATTTGTTAAATGTTTACATGTTTTATGAGTCATGATGGAAACGTGATTTTTATAAAACTTTTCATTTCACGTTTAACGTTAATACAATGTGCATTAGGTTAGAATATTTCAGTTATTAGAGCATATACACGTGGCGCCTATATAGCTAGCACACAAAGCTGAAATTGAAAAATCTAGAATTATTGGATTATCAGTTGAAACAGATGTACTATATCTGCCAAAACATTTGGACCTCGTGAAATTTCTGCTTTAATTTTAGGGGAAATTAATTTAAAGATTGAATCGAAGATAGGATATTGTATTAGCTAAGTATGCATAATTGGAATTTTCTATACAGACTTTTCTATACTCCAGGGGATGAATAAAAAACGTCATGTGAACATGTATGTATTCGTACCTTAATTTATACGTTATGGGCGGTTAAAGAAAGTATTCGAAGTTTTGACGAAAGAATCCCGAACACAGACTAGCTGCGCGAACACGAGGAACACGCGGAAACGTTGCCGGCACTGCGACACGACGGAAATTCACGATTTGTAAGCCACTTGGACTTTCGAGCATCCGAAACGATACTTCATCCACCCCTTCCCAACGGTTAACGCTGTACTGTGCTTCTTACGAATCGGCCAAGTGACTTGGGCAGGAATTTACCAGGAAAATTCGAGAAATGAGATGTGGTAATGTTCGCAAAATAAGAGCCACTTCAGCAGCCGCTTTCCGGGACACTTGGGACGCACTAGCACGAATTACTGCTTTCCGGGATACATGCTCGATCGAAGCGAATTTTTCCTTTTAGTCAGCCTGCGTGTCTCAGAATTACATTTGGGAACAGTAATGGTCTCAGAACTGTACGTATTCTTAACTATCTCGGGAAAGAAGCATCAACCTCGCGTAAATTAACGGAAGATTGGCGAGAAGATTGCACGTACGCCCGTAGTCGCTATATTTCCAACTGCTTGACGATATTATCCAAAACTTGAGTACCAGATATAGAGTATGTAACAAATTGCAAAGCTGCCATCTAAACTTCTCTCTTTCTTCCTCCCTTTCTCTATCTCAATCATATTTCTTTAATCACCTAATCGCGTGAAAGTGCAGTCGCATCGTTGATCCACAGTAATTGCCTGCAATGATAAATCATTTCCGGAAGAAGAAGGGATCACACCCTCTTGAACATAATTCGAGGAATCTCGAAGCGTACTCTATCAAAGCGAGCGGGTCATCGCGGACGCGTGAAGGGTTGGCTGGCTCGGCTGTAGCGCGCATTCAAAATCGCAAAGTGCACTGGTGCACGGTGCATTCGGCAAAGCGGCGGTATGGATACTACCATGGATGGCGGAATAAGGGGGATGAGAGAGAGAGAGAGAGAGAGAGAAAGAGAGAAATAGACAGACAGACAGAGACAGAGAATGGAAGAGAAGAGGATGGCGCGAGCGGAAGATGGAAGTTTCGAAGGTGCAGGAAGGTGGTTGTAGGGGTGAGCTCGCAGACTGGTAGGTGAGCGTCGAGTCGAGTCGAGGGAAGAAAAATGATCCATTAATCTGAAACCCAAAGTCTGGCGGCGCCGGGCGTCGCGGCGGCGGCGGCGGCGGCGGTGGCGGCAGCGTCGACACGGCCGGCTGTGCAGTCGTGGTTTCGACGCTCACGCGCAGACCAACTATAGTATTCGTATCCTCCGTTCCCGACCTCTACACCTTCTCCACCCAGTCTCTCACCCTTAGCCCCTTGCCAGTCCTCCGCGTTCTTTTCGACCCCTTACACCAGTGATCGTCAACCTTTTCTACGACCACCGATCATGATATAAAGATCAGATGAGAAAAGCATGAATAATAAAGGAAATGTTAGATTTTTTTTTCTTTAAATTTGTTTATCCCATAACTTGTTAACTGGGTCATCTATTGCATGAAAGAATCTAGGTATACTATCGAAAATAAAAGTTAATACAAACAAATTGATCTCAAATATGTTAGTTTTGATTTTCCCAAATATAAATATTATAGAATTTACTTTTTGCAGCATGCATCAATCAATGCGTTAAGATGTGGGGGACCCAAATGAAGAAATTATCGTCTAAGTGGTTAGGAGTCCGAGTGAGATGAATTAACTCGCAACTCTGTCCTTTGGAACTGTTATTTCACTATTCGTTTTCTTGACAATCTGAATCAATTATTGCATTTAGTAAGTAAAATAAAGTAGTAAGTGTTCTAATACTTAGGAGCGTGAATACATGTTTATATGTAAAAAGAACATAAATAAAATTTTTCATAATGTGGGTTATGCTTGTACAAAACACTGCAAGCACCAAAATTGAAGAATATTGATTTTTTAATGGAAAATGTTCTATATACCGTTGAGAATATGTAGTATAGAATACTGTAGTACAGAATATAAATATAAATAGTTATTAATAATGATAGAAGATAGTGTCACGACATCGCCTAATACAGAAAAATATAAGTGCCAATAAACATTAGTTTCCATGCCGTCTATCTAAATAAGTAAAATATTGAGTTTTCTTTACAATTAAGAGATGGCACATATAGGCTTTTCTACAGATACACTTTGCTTTTTCATGCATTGGGCTACATTAATAATGTATAAGTTTGTAAAAGCCTGTTTCTTAGCACTTATAGTGTTTTTTACAAACACTTCAATTATCTGAATCTACGAGTGTAAACACACGAGTAAAAATTCCTTGATGAATTAGAAGAAAGTTTACCATTAGGGAAAATGATATTATAGGTGATACTTACATATATTAAAAATTAGGCGGACAATACTACAAATTATTTGTTCGCGCAGTTTAAACAGAATCTGACAAGTCTGAATAAAATGAATAGGAGAATGTATCTTGATTAGATTCTAATTGAAATTGTACTTAACTGATGAAAACATAAAATGTTACTCTTGTAATTTAATTTCATTTTATTATGTTTCATTTATTACAGGAATGTAGATTTTTCCGAATGAATGAATGTACTGATTATATTTAATTGGGAAGTAAACATTTTATATCGATGTTGTTACGTAAAACTAGCCAAGCACCGAGTACATTACTATTATGTTATCAAATAATTCCCTACTATGCTAGTTTGATTTAGAGTAGACTTTTCATGTTTCAGAAATAATAATTCATTCAAGAATATTACGATGGAAATGTGCAGAAGCATTGCATTCATTAGGAATGAACACATACGCATGTATATTTTTGTATACATGTGTATATGTGTACGAAAATGTTTTTAATGACGATCACAGCAAGAGGTGATTGGATTTACAAAATTATACTAATTTATTATAAGTACGACGATATTCAGTTTTCTCAAAGTGATAAAAGCAAAATTCATAGGAAAGAAAGTAGTATAATTAAAATTAAATAGTTAAATAGAAAGATTTAAAATGCTTAAATTAGGAAAATAATATAGAAAATTGCTATTATAATATACATAAGATCGGAACAATTGCATATAGCGACAGTTCTACTTTAACAGCTTATATGGTTTAAAAGAATGGATCAAATTTGGATATTATTTATACGAACATGTATTTATTTCTCTATACTTTTATTAATATATCATAGACCAAGATATTATCTGATGAAACAGGAATTTTATTCTTAATTTATCATACGAATAAATATTCTCTCTGTCTCTTTAATATAAAGTTTCATAACATAAAGCTTTAATTTTCTATTTAATAAAAATCCATACTACAAAATATTCTTGACTGCAATAAAATTATTCCGAAAGATAAATTATTTTACATTTCATACAAAAATATGATGAAATACTTTTACTGAAACTGTTAACTCAAACTGAATTAGTCAAATAATCATACTAAACAGGCAGTATGCAAGATCATATTTCTCGGAACTGAAACTCAACTGATAAACATTTATTGTATAACTTCGATTTAACTTTTCTTGGAAAATAACTGTATTTACATTCATCTGTACACTCATTCTGATTCTACTGCATAGTATGCTACTAAATTGTCGCAATATTATACATTAAACATATATTTTATATACTAAATTATATAATTATATATTAAACATTGTTTTAATTACACAATTATGAAATGTCTCGATAGGTAATAATATCAAGGTGATAATTAAATCAGAAGACAAAACAAAATAAAAAATAATTGTCCGTACAAATCGTTTGGTGAAAAGCAATGAACATACAATGACAAATTAAAATTTATATTAATGTACAATAGTATGATAAAATCCAATAGATTTTCTTTCAACTATATTATATGCAATTAACTATATTATAATTTCAGATTACGAAGGAGGCGTTAATAATCGTTTGTAACAGTTCATTGACAAACGAAAACAAAATTAATCCAGCCAAAGGATCAGGTATCATTTTACGTAAGAGTGTTCCACTTCTTGCGCATCTGAATATACTTCTACATTCCAAATCTTCTACAAGATCAGCATACCAAATTGCACGCTTACGATCACAACAATATTAACTGACGAATAATTCAAAGATACATAGACAAGCATGTATATAAATAGAAACATTCTTTTTCAGAACACGCATGAAATATATGCTATTTATTTCTAAGTTAATAGATATTATTATAATATGAAATGAAATATTCTCAATATAATGAATTGAACAGACATAGCGTTTCAACAAAAAATATATCTGAAATGTATAAGTGAAAAATAAATCAGTTAAATTATCAGGAGTATTTGTATCTATTTATAATACTCGACACTGCATCTTTGAATTATCCTTTAGTTAGTATCATTTCAAAAAACCAACCCTCGAGTAAAATCCAAACCTCTAACTATCAAACTTGCCATTGCCATTTAATTTCAAAATCACAGATCAAGATCAAGAAGCATATATTGTTATGCTATGCCTTTTAAAAATAGCTTACAAATTGATGAAATTTTCGCAAACAATACTAAAGGTGCAGCTATTAACACGAGCAATATTTCTAAAATTATGAATGGCATAAAATGATATGTTCAGTTCCAAAATCAAATAAAATATTATGTTTTCCCATAAAAAGTAGAAAATATAACTTATCATGTTCTTCCTCTGCACTCTTTCTTATTAGAGAAGTAGTTTATAGTTTACCTAAACCAGATAAAAGTTTCATCTTATGAAAAGAAATAAAAAGGGTTTTGATCTGCCTATATTTATATATGCTAAATATTATTTTATATGTTCAGAACTATAACTGTTATATAACTTGAAAATTGTTCTTTGCCTAATATCAAAATCAACCATCCAAACCGAACCATCGAAAGAGCCATTATAAGCCATCTTACTCCATTCTAAAATTTTCCTAAACCAGATGAAAAAAGAACAAAAGGGGACAAAAAAGGTCGTGACCTACAGTCTTTGTGCGTCTCGACATGGACAGGTATATCAAGCGACTCCCATGTGCGATGAACGATCACGATCGGTCTAGTTGAAGTACACTGGCTTGGCACATATAGATTACGCAGAAATCTCGTTTTCGCATGTGGTATACACACGTATAAAGAGGAGATGATCTCACCGTCTTCACGAAATCGCGGGATGGAGATATGGGAGTAGAATGAAAGGGTATGAGAAATGAGAAGCACGGCAGAGGAGGAACAAACGGATAAGAAATCAAAATTCGATCGCGTTCACGTGTTGGGGCGAGAGACTACGAGGGCAACGACGACAGCAGCGAGAGCGGTGACTACATTTGAATCCCAAACTCGGCAAGACCACGACGACCGTGATCAAAGAGTTTGGCGTCGTTGTCGATTGATGGCTGTGCCCCGAAATCGGATGTTCCCCTTTTCGCTCGGTCGACTAACGCTTAGCTTCTTATGAAATACTGAAAACCCGCACGTTAATGAGATCGTCTTTTTTTCCGCTCCTCTCCTCTTGCCTTTAAGCTTCGGTAGGTCTTGAACGAGTACGAAATACATTCCTTGCGGTCTTTATTACAGGCAAATTGGGAATCAGAAACATTTAATATCTTAGAGTAATTTGCAGCATGACTGAAAATGAATAGTGATTTTCTCGAGATGAATTTTATTGAGTCGAAGTTTATTGCTTTTAACGATATTATATAGACAGATGAGAGATAGGAGATCGAAACAAGTTTGACAGAGATAATTTTTTTTGTGGATGTTAGATTACAGCTCAATATCTAAATTCTTATTTTGGTTTCACAATTTCTTGTGTTATATTAAAAATGAAATATAGATTAATACGAATGCTGTCCATGTGCTACTTTATTAACATGATTAAAATAAAGTAAATAGAAGGCATATAAACTACTAATAATTCCTAGATCTCTTTTATACCAAATTACATAGAATAAGTGCACACAATATGATGAAGAGTATGCAATATAGAACATGACAAGATATCGACAGATAAGTAATGACAATCAATCAATTGCTTTAACCCTTATTTGATATCGTTAAATCATATGGAATTCACAAGAATTTGGTTTAAATTGCTTACTTTTAGATTACTTCATTCCAGTTATAGTAAATAAATTGCTGTAATAGAGATTATGGATAATAGCTGTCGCTATACTATATATATAAATATCCTAAAACCTGATCCAGCTATTGTGGGCACCTTTAATTCAATCACATCAGTTGTAGAATATTAATTATAACATCAGTGTTTTTCCACAAACTAACTTTCATATTTACTGAATAGCTATGTCTTTATGCAAATATTGTTTAATATCAAGTTACAATCATGATTATAATACCAATATGACGAATGATACATGTTGATTACATTTTTAATGTAAATTACATACCACTATTTTGAAACTCTTCACCTATCACTGCATTTATGCAACTAAATAACTTTCAACATATTTCCAATAAAAGAACAGTAAAAATGTACCAGTCATAGATTTCATTACAAATCATCTACTCACGTAAACACAAGACACAATCGTATTTTTAACACGAGTTAGAAATGCTAAATTACATATCAATTCATACATGACAATATATACATACGTGTTATACTTAATAAAATATACAAGGTTATTTTCTAATATCCATATCGGTAAAATTGAGTCGATAATTGGACCAATTCGTGCACTTATATTTATGTTTTTTATAATAATTCTTAGCAATCGTCAAACAAATTCGGAGCAACAAAATGTTATATTGTAAATATATTTCGATCAGTGAGAAAGAATCAGAGAAACTTCGTACACTACCACTAAGCAAAATTAAAGCTTTTAATACATTTATTACTAAAATATATGACGATTTCTTCTGCAATTACAAATTGTTTCAATCAAAAATATCTTAGTAATGTTTTTTTGAATACATTCCCCATTACCTTTCCCTCTCTCCCCATGTCATTTTGTCGAAGCGCGTAAAAACAGAAACGTAAAAATTGAAGGGATTGTTGCAATCATTTTCCACCAATTTAAGCGATCCAACAAAAATCAACTGAAAATTATTGAAAAACGCTATGATAATAGTCTATACCAATATTCATAGCAATAAACTTTTGTATTTTTGAATTTAAAACCTGTACCTTTGCTTCTCTTCCAATATATACAACTGAAAAATAGGAACTGTCTTCCTGTAGCTGTAAACTCTTCAATTGCGTCAATAATATGATCTATATTACACTATTCCATAATGAATGAATTAATTAGATGCTCGAAACAAAGCAACATATGCGTCTATATCAGCAAAACTATTAAATAAAATTTTCTGTTGTAACTCAAACACAACAGAAGTATAGAATATATCGACTTCCGCGTTCTAAACGAACGATTTTTAGGTGAAAGGGGAATGACTTCACTCGGGACAAGTAAACTCAAAGACCGCCAGGTACAAACGGATTAAGAAGCACGAAGAGTGGCGATGTCGAGAACCTGATTCTGTCAATGCAATCACAGCCGATTAATTCTGTCACAGACAGAAACGCGAAGAGTCACGTTCAGCGGGACAAGAAGCTAAGGAAAAACGTCGAAACCGAAAGTTGGATCGCGCGAGCTATGGCTGATATGAAAAAGACGAAAAGTTTTCCCCTCGTGTTCTCCTATCGTGCCTTTTTTCCTAATTTCCGAATGTTCGACGAGTTGAAAATGATCGGGTATGAGGAAGATCGATCGTTTTTTTCTTTATGATGTCCCTCTCTCGCTAACCATAAATGGCCACGCTCGTAATCTCAAATAAAAGAAGAACGGTGCATCTTAAAACTCGGTGTTGCGATTGAAACCATTCACGATGAAAACGGAGAAGACGAGGGGAAGAATCTCGAAGAACAGAGACGTTCAAAGGGAAGGAGAGAGGAACGACTCGACTCGTTGACTATTAGTGGCAAGCCATTACTCCACGATGCATTCATAACAGCTAGGCCACCGTTCTCTCCCTCTATGAGCTTTACTTAGCGGCCGGAGCTCCTCCGACTTGTGAGTCTGGTGTAAGGTGGAAAGGGTGTAGAAAACCAAAAAAGGAGGAAAGTGTTTCTTCAATTCTTCGATGAGAAAATACTGAGGTTTCTCTTTGAAAAGTGTCGAAGAAAGATACCAGTTCACTACAACTTATAATATTTTGACTAAACACGATTAAATTTTTAATATTGTAAAAGTTTACAGCTTTCGTGTATTTGAAATTTGAACGGTTATTCTTTTTACTCGAATTATTCTCTTTAATTATTATTCGTTTTTCGAATATTCTTTTTAATCGAAATAAATTTAAGTAAATGTAAATTGCCTTTTTTGTAAAATTTTTACACCTATATGAAGTATGTAATGGAAAACTTTTTGAAAAGGGGACTTATGAGACAATATGGTGAATTGAGTAAATTGCGTCTGGAATTTTGTTCTAGTTTTATAATATCAACCACGTTTGCATTGGCGATTACAATGGCTTTTAAAAAAATTTGTTTCTTTTATATTTTCAAAATAAATAAAAATTTCTTAATAGTTCAACTATTCGAGTGAAAAATGCACTCAACATTTATACATATATTTGCTGCATATCTGTAGACCCTCAGTTTTTGGAAAACTCAAATGTAAATCTTTTTTTGAAGATTCGTTGCAATTACTTTTGTACGTAGGATTTATTTTTTATATTATTATATTTATAATATTTTTAGTACGTAGTTTATATTTGTAAGTGTTTCGAACGTAGTATTTATGACATTTACAATTGTAAAAGAATTGTAAAGAATTAATTGCGCTACTGTTTAAAAGTATCCCGATGCACGTTTATATTTGACAAGATGTAATTCAATCATAAAATTGCGAATACAAATATATACAATAATTTTATCTTTTATTATGATTAAAATATGTGCAACTGTATTACGAATATATAATATCATGATACAAATATCACGACGATAAAATTGACTTGTGAGAAGCAATATACAATAAGAAAGCCGGTGTATATAATTGCCAGAGATTGTAAAACTACCCTCTTTGGAAATCCCTTTATTTTCAGCTTAATTTCTAAATTGGGACAAAGATTACTATTTTTAGATTATTATTAGGTAGATATACTAACATAATCGTGTATATCATTGTAAAAAAAGAGATGTCTATATAATATTCTATATATATTGGTTCGATTGGAAAGACCGTTCCGATTTACATTTCGATTCGACATACATTTATTGAATTATATAGGTGCAAGTTTATTCCACAATCTTTCTCCATCTTTTACACATCTTGAATATTCCATTCTTCCAGAACCAGTCAGGCGAAAAACTTTTCAATATGATTTTTTATGTCGATCAAATTCCTTAAAAATTGGAACAAACTTTTCGGGCTTTTAATACTAAGATTTTTAGTAGATAACTTATAATTCGTTTAAAATGTATAGTTCGTTAACTCTATAAGGAAATAATAAGTACAATAAGTAAATTTTGATCAAATTCATATACTGTTACCAGAAATTCATTAAATTGTTCGAATACTTACAGACATTATCTGTGCATATACAATTATACATACCATATTATTGTAATGCATAGAGTCGTAAGTGAGAGAATGTATTGTGTAATCATAAAAATAATCTATCGTAGAATCGAGTGAACGGAAGGCCTGGTTTCCTTATCGAAATTTTAGCAAGATAAGCAGAATCGAAGATATGATATCGAAACACAGGACGAGGTACATTTAGGTACTCGTGTATGTAACATTCATATGGTGATTCACATTTCTCAATAAACAGAATTAATTTTTTTCTATATGATTATTAATTTATTAGTCATAAAAGAAATAAAACAAAAGAAATTTATGTCATTCATCGGTGTCTATTTTGATATTAGAGTTGACAACTGTTTGGAGTAACTAATGCTGATAACAAATATACATATGTATATGTAATGTACCTATATATGTAAACAGGAACTTATTATCTCAATGACGAATAGAATTATTCCCATTGTTTGAAACTCACATATTTTGCGAATATCCAAATATAACGAATAAATTTGAAATACTCTGTTATTTGGATACAAATTTCATTGCTCCAGCATTCTTATCAACACTAAATTACGACGGAAATAAATGGAAAATGTAGATACATATATACATTGTTAATAATTTTTAGGTTTTTCTCGTAACAAGATTAAACAAGGTAAATAAATACAACAAAGTACGCCAAATTACTTTCACCAGCACATATCTCATTACCACATAAAATCCCGACAAATAGTCCAAGGCCTCATCCTGCCGTATTTTTCATTCGCTAACTTAATCACAATGAATTACGTGTCGTTAGGCATGTTGCCTTTACACAGCCGAAATGATCGTGGTAATAATAAAACGATGACCGTGCGAAAAGACAGTTCGCGCAGCAACACATCGCAGTCGGGGAGCAATAACTCCTCGAGTGTAACGAAATGCCGATTTCACGTGCAATCGAACACGAGCACGAGCACGAGCAGAGAACGCGAGAACTTCAAAGAGAAGTACGGCGTCACAGCTATGGTGGTAGCTGTTTAATTTCCAGGACAATCGGTATGAGGTGCGAATCGCGGCATTCTCGCGACTGGAATCGCTCGCAATTGATCTTTAATTTCGCCTGTTTGCTATGCAGCCCACGCGCGTTTCGTCCACGCGATGCTACGTCCGCGAACACGCGCAAACAAAAGCATCCTCGTAGTAGTTCAGATCGCCTGGAGTGAGTTGACCCTGGCTGAGTCGCAATTGATCTCAATTAGAGTTCCCTCTCTTCGTTTTACTCTATCTATTCTCCTCCTCTTCCTCCACCTCCTCACTATCTTCTTCGTCTCCTCTGGGAGGCTCGTTCGGCGTGTTTGCAAGTTTCTCTTTCTTGCTCGTGTATCGTAAGCTATGGCAATCTTGTTTCTTTTCCGTTCGCGCGCCCGCGTTCTTCCTTCCCTCAAGCCGACAGTCCATTCTATTCCGTACGCGCGTCCCGCTACGTCCACCTCGTGCATCGTTATGCAATTGAACGAACGCCGCTGCGAAAGGGAGCAAACTCCTGGCACGTTCTGGTCGGCACAATGCATGTGTCGTTTCCTTGCCCGCTCACCCTTCGATCGCACTTTAACCGCGCTCCACCGACCCAATCACGACACCGTTAGCTCGTTTCAAGACTTTTCTAATCCATCGTTTCGAAATTCTCTTCATTGTCGCGTGTATTAAAACTAATTATTCACTCTGGGGATATTTGTCTTTATTATTGACCACGGCTGATACGTTCTGGTATATAAAAGTTGCTTACGGAAAGCAAGGATACGATTGGACAGTTGAAGAACACTTTTGACGTTAAATTAATAATAATGGAGTTTAGTAGGTATGGTTGAGCGATAATCATGTTTCTATTGATGTAAAAGTTAGAATAATAAAGAATTATATATAAAGGAACAAATTTTTAACATCAAAATCATCATATATAAAATAATTAAAAAGAAAGAAAGTGTTATGATCTTGAGTATGTATAATAATTTGAACAATTATGTAAGAGGTGTATATTTATCGACGTATACTATGCAATAATTTCTTAAAAACCATTAAAAATAATTAAACTAATCTAGCTTGCTACTTAAATAATCCTTGACTTTTATACCTTTATGATCTTCCTTATAACATCCCTAAAATGTAAAAGTCCTAAGCACGAAGGTCACGGTAAGTTTCGCAACTTGAGAGAACGGCTTAAAAGTGAGATTGATCGTACAAATCGAATGTTGAACTTCCTCTGCAGATGTACTTTTTTGTTGGTTTTGATCGGAAAGATTCGAATATTGTACGCAGGGATTTACATCTAATAGTATTTAATTTTTTTACTATACCGTACTGTAAAAAACATTAATTAATTGACAAACACTCAGTAAACAAAAATAAAAAATTAAGTATAATTAGTTAATTTTTATTAACTATTATAAATATATAATTTATGAAAGTTTGTTGTTAATTATAATTTGTAGGGAAAGATGTTTCGCACAACCCAAAAGACATTTATAAACTAAGATTAGGTTTAAGGACGGGTTATAATTTTTGCATACTAACGAAACATCAACAATAAAATATTATAACACGTATGACGAAATTTATGAAATCTTCTAAATACACTTTGGTTCAGAAACGTTCAATGGAGAAAAAATTAATTAACAGATTTTGAATAATACCACTTAACTTGATACTTTACTCAACAGAGAAAGTAGGTAATGTATGTATGTAATCTAGTAAAAAATATATACGATTTAAAATCTATGATCTATATAAAACATCGAAATCTTATTAAGAATAAAAGATTTCTAAGATTTTTGGGCAGGAGTGCATCTTATAAATTATAATACTGAAAGATTAGGAAGTTGAGTAAAAAATATATTGCTAACTGTTGAATAAAATATACTACTAATTTGTAATAACTAGAAAAACATTGTTTCTATTCTACCAAATTATTACAAACAAATACAGTATATAAGAAAAGTAACCAACGCGAAAAATCTAATAATTAGTTGCTTTTTTACAGACAAATAATATCTTTACATATAAATGTGTCTGAACAAAACAAGAGGAAGCAGCGCCGAAGCGAACAGACGCGGAACGAACTAAACGAGCACTCTCAAATAACATTTTTCGAACGACTGTTGGAAACCGAGTGGAACTCGTTGCCGTATAGTGGATATTACACTGACGACTATAAAAATTAAATCGACAAACTTTTGGCCCTATAGTGTCGGCCATCCAATGGCGTACAGTCGAAAAATAGTCAAACGAACGATAAACCTTTATTACTTCGACAAACCACTCGACCATCGGACATTTCCATGCGGGTCCCACGATTCTGAAACTTAGGTTTATACCCAGAAATTATCCTGATCGATTGATTATTGATGTTACGAGCGGTCCTTTAAATCTTTGAGTTTCTACTTCCTGTAATACGCATCAATCACAAACTGATATTCGACGAAGATTTAATGGAATTGATAAAAACTAATTTTATTTCTCAAATCTGCAATATTAGAACATACTTTTATATCTTGGTTATGGTACAACATTTGTGTGGAAAAGAATTTAGCTGGTGGTTAAATGAAGTTTATTTGAAGCTTAGTAGAAAACTAAAATGAATAACCTTATTTAAAATATTGTAATTTTTAATAAAAAAAAGCATAATATATTCGTTACTTTGGTGAATTTAATAAGAAGGAGGACAATTATTTTCAAAAAATCAAACATTAAATCGCTACTTTCAAAGAGCTTAATATTATGATGGTTATATGTCCTAGAAAGTAATTGTTCATCAACTGATATTTTTCTAATTTTACCTGTAAAGCGTACTGCTATTGGCAATATAACTAATATAACGTATAAAATAGAATGTGCCTAATCATTTTATAGATCCTATGTATGTTGTATACAAAAAGCTTTTATGAATTAAATCTTTTCCACATAATACACATCGTCGATCCAGTGCGATAATGATATAGGATTTTTATTTATTCGGAAATATTAGAAATTAAGGTTTCCAATGATTTCTATCCTATATGATAAGTTTATTGATAGATGGATCTATTTATAATAGATTATACAGGAAACGATGGAACGTTATTTAACGTGAACTAAATACAGTAATGTGCTAGAACTAAGGCAACTAAACGGATAATTCACAACTCATAACTAATAGTTTATAACTCATGACAACTTGACAACTCAACTCTCGACTCATTTCTTGACTCCTCACAACTCGACTCTCAACCCACGACGACCTCCTAATTGACGACTCCTCATAATTCGACTCCTCATAACTCGATTTCTCATTGACTCCTCATAACTCGACTCTCAGGTAACGACTCCTCACAACTCGACTCTCAGGTAACGACTGCCTGTTAATTCGTCCTTCTCCCTTAAGCATCCCTTTGTCTTTTCTCATAACCCCACCACGTACGTGTTCCGCGACCGTCCTCGGTCATGATCACGTAGGCCTTTTTTCCACGTAACTATTCCACTGAAAGACCGACGACATATCAATGGGCTGCCCGGCCCATTGAAGTTCCCAGACGCTTTTGGCCTGACGGCATTTAGGCTTTTTCGCAATATTGTTTATGGTTCACCCGTTATTTCTTAGGCCACTTGTCCACGATACTACAATGATGTAATTGCAAATTTGCAAATTTTGAAGTAAATGCTGTACTAATTTCAGATATATAATTTTTCTACTATAAAAGTTTCATAATTTTTTGAACATCCCTGGTTACTAGATAGCAATAACGTCGTTATTGAAATATTCACTGTTGCATAGCGCTTCGTAGGAATAACAACGTAAGTGTCATTTCATCATTTTTCATCAGCAAGATACACACCATGTTGTTTATCTTAACATTATAAAACATTTCCTTCGATATTTAATTACAAGTTTTACTAAATGAATTTGATTTCCTTTGTCTCCTGAAAAATCACTTTCTTGCAGTTGCATCATTGTACTAGAACAGCGATATTTTCTACTTCAATAAATGTTTGCAACGAACTTTTATAAGTTTTATAGTGTAAATGAGATAGAAAAAATTCTCTTATCACCTACTCAGGTATTATTATGAAAGAATCACCTAACAATTGTAAAATCCCTTGTAATTAATAAAAAATCTCATTCTTTTATATTTTAAATGAACTAAGTGCAGGTTATTATATGAAAGAATCAAAAACAAGGATGTACTACAATATTATTATTATAATTATTAATAATACTATTATATATAATAATTATTAATACTATTCATATTAAATTCACAATTTGGCAGCCTAAATTGTTTTGCATAATATTTTATTAACTAATAATCTTAGGCAGCTGACAAATTATCAATTGTAGATTTCTTTCTCACAATTTTACACTCAATAAGACAATCGAATGACTTGTAAGTTGTAAAATTTCATTTGTTTTATTATTAAACCTGTCGCTATTATCTAGAAAAACTTATCGACATTCACAGCTTAGATTATAACTTGTAAAATTTCACTAATAATAGGATAGTACGAGAGATATCCAATATTCAATTGTGGAACGATGTTCAATCATAAATTAAATTGCAACAGTAACAAAATCAATTCTTCTTTTACGAAAAATGGCAATAAAAACTGAAAGGAACAAAAAAAAAAAAAGGTTAAAAGGAGAATTTCCTGCGACCCTTCTAAGGGTGAATTCCACGCGATTCGCGCTGTTGATTATGACAGCGCTAGTAGAAGGGAAGCACTTGAGAAGAGTTGGCGTGAAAGGGTGTAAACGAGGATAGGTGTGTAGAAGAGGGGCAAAGGAGTAAACGAGCGGAATTCAATGAGGTTGAGGAAAGCGAGGTAATGCTAGTCCTAACCCTACCTTACACTACCCACCTGTTGAATTACGTGCAACCGGCCCTGAGTTGACCATCGTGGTTTACCTGCGTGCAACCCGATCCTAAATCATTCTCCGCTCCGCTGCAAATGGAGTTGGAATAATTTAATCTGAAGAACTGTGCTAACGACGCGCCATTAAAATGTCCGCAACTCAATGACCTTTCTGTTAAATGCCCATTTAGCTTTGCATAGCTAGTTAGTACTTAGAACCAACTCTTACATAGTTTTATAGTTCGTAACATAGCATGAATTTGTATATTGTTTAGTACTTACACTTACTTAATTAATTAGATTTTTTATGTTTCTTACGTTTGGTAGTAATTCATGATTGTGCTCTGAAATTATATCTTCTATGTCATAGCGAATTTTTTAACGATAATGCTCAGCATTGATAATAAACGATAACAGGGAAGGTCAAGATGTAGAAAATAAATGATACGCTTTTTATGATAAACGGTTGTAAATGTTAAATGAAGTATCCAAACACAAACAAACGCTAATATGGGATATGGCTAGAAAATATAGTATATATCGGAGGACAAAGCAAAAGAAATTAGTTTGTAAATTTAATCATTTCTTTGTTGGAAATATCTTTTAGAATGATACTAAAAATTAATGAAACCGAATTAATAGTTATTCAACCAAATATGATATGTATATGAAGATGATACATTGAAAAATGAAGATCTCTGAGTAAGTATTGCATTGAAGATATTGGGATGACGAGTAAATTTCCAATTAAGAAATTAAAACATTTAAATAAAAAATCAGTCAAATATGGGAAGCAATTTAATTTTTTGTTACATGTCTTATGGATAATAAACGTTTAATTATTATTTATAATAAACATTTTTCCTGAATTCGAATTCTCGATTAATGTACACTTTGGACTTCTAATGTTGAACAAAAGTTCAATAACAAATATATATATATATTATAATATTAATTTTTATAATAATTTAATATATAAATATTAATTTTTTTCACAGAGAATTGCTTTCTAGAAAATTATAATTTAGTCACTGTGCATTTATCGATTAATTCGATAAATGAAAGAAATCAATATTTTATTCCGACGCCAATTAAAATGTCTTCTTCTAAAATATCTAGCTTTTTATAACAAAAGAACAAGTTAAAGATAATGTATTTTTTAAATGTACTTACCATAGAAAAGATGATTATATTAGTATTAATGTATTAAATCATTCTTTCTAATCTTCCCTAATACTAATACCGATCCATCACAACCGCTAATAACCTAAACTAAACGAAACAAATAGAAACCACGAAGCCCAACCTTTAGAATCTGAGCGTCGTCTCTAATCGACGATAGCAGCTATTTATTAAATTATATCGTAATTTGTAAGTGGCTCATTGCTGCGTCTTCTCCTCGCCCATCCACCTTTCCTCACGCTAACAAAAATTTAAGTACTTCGGTTCATTCGCGGCAATTCAAGCGAGGATTTCGCAAGTTTTCCCCAGTTGAGAAGGGGAGAGTAGAGCTGCGGCCTGATTACGGTGGCGGCAAAAATGAAATTCTTGAAAAATTATCCCTTCTCCTGACTGAGTCGCGTGAACAAGACAGCGCGAAACAATTCAATGAAGCGAACCCTGATTAATTGGTTTTTGGCTGACGGAAAATTAACGTCCACAACGGGCTTTTTCGTTCTTGCGGTCATTACCAACGCGAGCCTCGCTACTGGGATTTTTAAGAGGATAATGCCGGAAGGTGAAGGGTGAAACAAGACGTAAAAGCTTCGGTAGCGCGAGTTACACGAAGTGTTCATAACAAGATCATTATTCAAACTTTACAGCTGTTAAGAAGGGTGCAAATTTAAACAGACGATCGTCCCCGTTGAGCAATTTCAACCGTTCATATCCCAACCCTGATTTATGTTATTTTCGTGAATACGAGCATTTTTTATCCTTTTAATAGAGAAAATGTTGATCTTTTTCGAGGAGAAAGCACAAAGTTATTCATTTAGTATACTATAGAATATGCTTTGTTGAAAAACCACATTTTTCGAATCGACCAATCTAGAATTATGTTTTTTTCATTCAACTACTACACTCGTTTTTAAAGAGTGCGTATCGTCGTCGTGGAAGAACTTATCGAACCGCAAACGCTCAAGAATATTATCAGGAACGACAGAGAAATAAGACGCTCTTAACCTATTTTAACGACATTCATCAACCGAGAGCATTTACAGAGTTAATAATAATGTCCTTCGTAACGGATACTGGCAACTTTTACGAAATTTTAATGTACCTATTACTGTTAACATTTTTTACTTGTTTTTATTCTGATGATTTAAAGGAAATGACATAATTATAATACGTTTATCTCATTTATTTGTTTCTTACATAGAAATTTAGAATTTTATTTGTTGCACCTAGGTGTCTCTTTTAAGAAATCGAATAAAGTATTCAAACTGTTTTGTACTAAAACTATTTCTCGAATTAGCTTATATTTTCTAGTATCTAAGTACCTAACAAAAAATCACTTAGTATCTGTGATAATATGTAACCTAACTTAATATAGTCATTTCCAAAATCTTATTTTATTTTCAATTAAAGTTAAATTGAAGGAATTAGATATTATTTTAAATCATGACATCTGGATTATGAATTTCTATTATCACACAAATATGTTTTCAATTCTCCGATTTAAGTTTGTAATGTGTAGCTTTTTTAATACTACCTTTCCTTTTATACAAATATTTTAACAAATAGTAAATAGTAATACATATACACATATATACAGGATATAATATAGTAGAATATAATTAGATTAATAATAATTTGACACTTCTCAAAAAAGAATTATCTATTGTCAATTCCACTAGAAATATTTTTAGTATATCTTAATGTGCCTTTAATGTCTTATCTTTGATATTTCTCACTGCTTCATGATTATCAATTAAAGTATATTCAGAATAATTCCACAGTAAACACATTATCACCTTTACAATTCTTACCTGCATATATCTATACAGTTATACATGCACCTCAATTTTCAGGATTGTACTTCCTAAATGTAAGTAGATTTATTAAATAAATTAAATTTGATCGAGTAAATTACAGACAAGCAATTAAATTCAAGCTTCGTCATCAACAACGAGCGAAATATTCTCATCACTTTATATCTTTGTGCATTTTGTCAGACACGTAATAGCATAAGTATTGTATTTGGACATCTAATGGAATTTCATCAAAAAGTTGACATTTTTTTCATAGTTTCACTGTTACAATTGAAGAAAGTTCTCGAATGGATAATTCTATATTTACTATCATAACTGAGGTTGCTACAAAACCAGTATAATCGTTGTAGTCGTCTCTCCAATGAAATTGCGCAAAATCTTTTGTATAATATACGTATACACTATACACGTGCGGTCACAGATATTAGAACACTTATGAAAAATTAAGCGAACTTGAGAAATCATTACGAAATTACTAAAACATTTAAGAATTAATACTTTATTTGAAACATTAAACGTAGGCAATAAAGACCTATATTCAATAATATAAAAATAACCTCATCAATTTTGTATAATAAAATTGATTTCTTTTCTTCATTGCATTCTTCATCGTGTTTGCTCGATTGCCTGTAGATTTAAAACGATTTTACAATACAGATCCAGATTTTGAACAAATGTTTTGTTTCTTATCTAATTCACCTCGAGTCTCTTTTATAGGATTTAGTTTAGGGAATTATAGGGACGAACACATGAGACGAACCATATAACAATAACGATAGTTATTTAATTTACTATATTAACTCTTAAAAATAGTTTTAACGTGTTTTTGACGTGCTTTTGCCTAATATTTATGGATAGTAGCTTTTACAGTAGCTTTTTATAGTAAGTATTGAAATAGTTTCGTGAGCCTGTATCTAACATTAAATCGACAGGTGTAAAACTGTCAGATAAGAAAACCAGGGATCTGATCAATTTCCTGACAACAGCTGTAGTACATTTCGCATAATGCACCGCAGTTGCGCGTCTGCTGGAAGTGCACCGTCACCGATACGACAAATTCGTCGCCCTCTCCTCTACTTGGCACCCTATGATTAATTTAATAAGCACGGATTAACGTGAAGCATTTGCCTGAGTGTCATCGTCATCGTCGTCACCGTCGTCGTCACCATCGTCGTCAGCATCGTCGTTGCCATCGTCGTTGCCATCGTTGTTGTCGTCGTCGAGAGAATGTATGTATTGGAGCTTACGGCGGTTTGACCGATTCGACGCGTTTCAGTCGATTATCGACGCCACTCCGGAAGAGCTCTGCAGTAATTAAGCCCGATTAAATTTCCTACGCGCCTTGTGTCCGTAGTAATTACGACCCATTCTGCATTCGCAACGAACCAAATGAAATTCATTAGTCGACGATATCCTGTCGGCCTGGCAGTTGAATCGCGCTTCTCTCTCCGTGTAATATGTATGCATGTTCGATCGCTATGTCGAAATGGTAGCTTGGAAAAAAACATTCGAGTACAAAGCCGGGGAACAGACTTGCGCGAATAATAGGCGTTCATCGAAAAATTCCTTTGTTCGATTTAAGTGCAACGTGTTTTGTGGTCGGTCGACGTTTTGATGAAACGATATAAGGTATCGAAAAATTTCCAGAAAATTATTTTTTATCTTTTTCATTGAACACACGATCAGAAAAACTTATTCGATCTCACTTATCAAAAAGAAGAAATATCTTCCCGACTCGTATTGTGAAATACGTGACAAAAGCATATTCGAATAGGAGAAATTACTAGCAAAATTCCGATTTCAATATCGTGGAACTGTGCCTAATTTCCCCAGACAGAACGAGGCGGACAGGTTGGAACACAATAGCAAAACTTTCTTCTCTTACGATTTAAAGGTTTAATTCGCTGTGAAACAAGAAAAACGAATATCTCGGTCGAAGAACCCTCTGATTCTTGGAGAAAGACTGGGCAATGCCGCACGCACAAACGTTTCGTGCGTCTGTCGCGTTTTAGAGAAACTTCTAATTGGCTCGATGATGGGGCAACAAAAATTCCATTCATGCTCGGGACACTCTGGTGAATTTCAAATTCGCTAGAAGCGGAGGAGCAGTACGGATAAGTCTTACGGAAGATTTCGACTATCAAATTCGTGGAAATACTAAATTCCGGCATCGCAATTCGAAACACGTAAAATCATGTAGTATCCGTGAATATTGAACGCACGAGCAAACGGGCTTCCGCGAACAAAACAACCAAACGAAGCGTATGAAGAGAACGGAGTCGGGAGGAATTCAGGAAGCAGCAACAAGTGTGACATCCCCTACCATCTACCTTTTACCTTCCCCGGGCACCTAGCCACCCTTCTCAAGGGGCAAGAGAGCGTCATCCGTGTCGTTCCACCCACATTGCGAGTGGAAGACAAATACTCGTAATCTGGTGTGTTCGTCTAATCGTGTTACAAAGAACCAAATAAACCCTTCATCTTCGTCTTTCTATTTATATCTTTTATATGTACGCATATCCTTTTCTGTTGTTTTCTTTTCTTGTTCATTTTTTACGCAAAGTAAAGTGGTGTTTTTGTTATATGTATATACATATGTATATGTATATGTATATGTATATGTATATGTATAGCATTAATTAAAAGATATAAAATGGACCCTGTTCGTTTTGTGAAAAGTGACTTCTGACATTTTTCTATATCGGATATAATAATTCTTCATTTCATACGAATAAAATTTGCTCGAGTTATTGTTTGGATAAATTATCAGAACTAACTTAAATATCGTGGCGAACGATTTGTGGACCATCCTGTATATGTACTTGATTATGTTTGAAAAATTATGTTATACTTTTTGAACGATCTACAGTTTAAAACAGATTGAGAGGAATTATGCATTGAAGGGTTTATATTTTCAGTTGTTATTGTTACAATTGACTAATGTGTGTAGTGTGTATATTACTTCTGAAAATTTTATTATTTACTTTATTATTTTACGCACGAATACAATATGTACCTGCTCGTTGATTGAAATAATCTTATGTTGAAGTTGTTCGAGTCATTTTTCTGTTTCTACATTTTGTTTTGCTCCATCTAAAATACACGATATATTTTTCATTCTTTTGTTATTATATTAAAGACTAATAGTATCTCATAATATACTAATATGTGACCATTTACTTAGCTTGAAATATCCTTTCCAATTCCTAAGTTTATATTCACTAGTCAAATCACTTTATCTAAAATACTTTGAAAAATTGTATTCATATGAATCTATCCTTTTACTTGATTTGAGAGATGCTTTCAAGTTTCAAACGAGGTTAAGGTTCTTTTAATTATTCATTGACTTGAAAAGAATAGTTGTTAAATAATGTTATTTTCAGTTTTCATACTTGATGACATCGATACTCTTAACTTTATATTCGACTCTACTTCATATATATATATTATAATGTACGTATATTGTAATGTAAATATATGTAATATATATAAGAGCACACAGGGGAAAACATGATACGTACATTTTTGTCAATTGTTTTATTTTAATGTCACTTACTGTATGAGATATATAGCTGGAAGGAGAATAACTTGTTACGTTCAAAGCTATAACTCTTCTAAAAATAGATAAATCTATAAAGATTTGCAGGTTGCAAGTGATCAATTTTGAAATGTTCGATATGGTGCAAAAATATTTAATCCTACAATCTGTAAAACAAATAAAATAGTAAATTTAATAACATAGAAATGATTATTTCATTTTAAAATTGCCTTCCGTGTTCCTTCTGTAATCTTCCTTAATTAATATTTTACATACATATTATATTATTTTACACACACACATTATATTACATATAACACTATTCCATTCTGTTATTACTTGCTTTTTATTGTCAGATTATTATAGATATGATAGGTACGTATGTTTATAAAATCAGGTCACACTCAAACTCAAACGGCTTGAATTCAAGTAACAGGACTAATCTGAACGATCATAAGGAATTGTTTCTTTAAAATGAACTGTTCAAAAACCACTGATCATCGTCAACTCTACAAACTGAAACGTATAGAAATGTGATGATGTTACAAACACTGTTTGTTAAATTTACATTGGAATTTATCATCATCGTGTTTGTATCATTTTCTTGCGATATATAAACTTATGGAAGTAAGTTATTTGTTCGTTGAAAATTGAATATTAATCCTGTACTTATGTTATGAAATTAAGGAATTAATAAAAGGAGAAATTGATCGATCTGGCTTCTGAGAAGCGCAGATATTTATTTCAGAAATTGTAAGTCCTAATTTCGAATGAACATCGACGCACATATGTATAATTGTTATGAATTTCCATTTTACTGCTGTGCATGCCATATACAATTTTCTGGCCGGTTACAACCTACTCAATCAACGAAGGGCATAAAATCCATCAAATACGTACCAATTACTGTTCGCATTCGCGCGCCCTCGTTCCCTGGTACGTATTATTGTGATTTTGTGCCGGGTACCGGGTCCGTTCATACTTCATTATCATTACAAGTACAACATCAATCGATCTATACCGAATATGTAATATATTCCTGAAATTTGCTCTAATTACTTTCCATTTAAATGTCCTGTCTGGCTCGAAAAATATTACTGCGACCGGCCGATGAAACGATATGAAATATCGCGGGAGGCATAACTTCATGGCGTTTTAAATCGTCGTATGGTTTTTGAATATAATCCATGATCTCTCTCATTAAAAGTATTTCGTTTAATAAGATGTTTTATTGGCAAAAAATATTTATTTAAAAAAAATGTTTTATCGAATTAAAAATATCTCGGACACCTAGCACCGGCTTTCTGCGATTCCAAATTTTTTTGTCAGAATTAAAATTTTCTAATCTATTTCGTAGTCGTTTCACGATAAAACAAGGAAGCAAGCCATTATTGTAAATTCTTTGGTATCTCAAATGGGAATTTCGTACAGTTAATTTACGTTTGATGTTAATTTATTTGCAAAACAAACCGTATCTTAGTATTTTATTAAAAATATTATTTATCGAATCAAACAGTTTCATGTACTTCTAAACACTCGACAGAGATTTATCGTTGTACCTGTTTTAAGCTACAGTTATTATATTTATTTTATTACAATTAATGTACGTATATACAATAATTGTTGTCATCACGTTGTTATTAAATTATTAAATACATTATTCCTCGCATTCAAGATTTCAAAGAAACGGTCGCTTGTGATGATCATGCTTATTAAATATTTATCATTGTACATTTTTAGAAATTTTCCCATATTTTTTTATCTTACTAATTATTAGTGACAAAAAATGTATGTTTAGTCCAAAATTAAATTAACTATTTCTCGCTATTTTTAGAAAGCTCTAAAAAGCATCTTATATTCACCTATTATTTATTACATTTATCACATTTATCACGTGAAAACATTAGGAATATTTTTACAATACGTTCTTTTGTAATTAAAGTGCTAGAAACAATAAACCAAGTTGCCGTATTTGTAATACCTTCCTCTTTATTAGTTCGGAAAGTTCTTTAGTTCGTTATTATAAAATTAACAAATATTATAGTACACTTTTCATCTTAATAAACACTTTGGTCGAGAAAAGAATCATCTTTTTCAATTGGCTGTAATTAAATAGAATGTTATGAGAAATATTAGAATGTCACTAGCCCACATTTAATTCAAATCCTTCATAAAACCATTATATCAAACGTTCTTCCCTCATGCCAATCATACATACATTACAAATTAGCATCCAAAACATCGAATATCTTGTCAGAGGATAATACCATTTAATTCAATAATCATCTAATTGCACAGATCATTAACAGACTATCCACTGCATTCGCCACGACATGTGCCTATAATTAGCTTGTTAAAAATATACTTCCACCTTCTTAGATATACCAAACTATTTCGAACAGCAAGAATTGGATTCACGGAATAGCAAAGAAGAGCAAGGACGACTTTGGCGCTAGCACGGCGGAGATCAGATGATCTTGTATAGATATACAAGGTGGAAACGATGTCGTCGCGAGGGTTGAAGGCTCGATCGAGGGTAAGGGGCGAGCCATTACTAGGGGTTTGGCCGCATGAGGGGTGGAGAAGGTTGCGAGGACACCAGTTGCTAGGCAGCGCCTCTCAATCAGCGCTTCGCCTCACGTTCGAACTCTGTGTATATCTGGGTGATACATAATGCATCGTTCTTTACCAGGCTGAATTCATCCGGAATTCCTGCCGTCACTGACTGCTGCTGCTTTGCTTATTGCTACCTTTAAAGGGTTCTCGACTCGAGAACACGTCGCAAAAACGATGCCAGAGCTGTCGCGAGCTACAAAACTGTAATACGTGGCATATGTTGGCGTCGGTAAATAGCATGTTCTGCCTCGCAGAGGAAACGACTAGTTTGCACGCTAACGAGAACACGAAGATGAACGGTACCTTTCCCGGAACGCGAGTCACCGGTTATATCGCGCTGGACCTGCGTCACTCGTTGATCGTCTGGTTATCTATTTATTGGAACGTATAACCACCGTAAATGGTAAAAAGGGAATTTTAAGAGTTCTGGTTTAAATCGTAAAGGATGGAAAGTAAATTTGGTCACTTACGCGAGTAGTTGTGTGAATCGGAACAGAATTTTAACGATTCTGATTCATTAGATTTGGATACATTGATTTATGCCATGCGTTTGAGAAATAAATCGGCCTTATACGAAGCTACTTCTTTTTTTGGAACTTAGGAGAAAATTGCTAGTTTCTGATTTTTCTTACACAAAAATTATATATGCATAAAAAGAAAATATGTTATGAGAATTATTCAAAAAGTTGAAGAAATACACACATAAATCATATTATAAATTATCAATTAGCAAGAAAGACAACAAAAATGTAGTTAAAAGCAGAAAAGAGCTTCAATCTCTTATTGAGGAAAAAATCTTGTCTTTTATGTTAGATCTCTTTCACCAACTCTTAACCCGTATTTACCACAAAGCGGTCTCATAACAAAATTGTATGAGTGTGCCATCTATTAAATTATCTAATTACACATATTACAAAACTGTCTGTGATGTAATATTTTTAATATTTTATCATTTGTTTCTGGTATAGATGTAATATTTTAACAATAGCTTTCTTCAATAAGAAAACAAAAATGCACGTTCTTAGCGTATATTAGAAATGGTCTAATATAGCTCTGGTAATACGGCTCTGGTGCCGTAAGCCACCTATATATTTAATGTTATGGTATTAATAATTAATATTTTCGACAGTAAGTAAATTTTTATTTTTTTATTGTTCTTCTAATACCTGAAAATACAAATGAAATCTTATAGCAAAGCGTGAAGGGGGCCGGCGACTTATACTGACACATACCCTGCCACGGACGCACAATTATATTCAGAATTCACTGTAGTAGTAGCGATGGTTTTACGCGAATATCTCGGAAAGTAAGACCGACCATCAGTAACATGTATAAGAAAAAGGTTTTACAATAAATGTACTAATTTTTCCTGCATTATTGCTTCAAACTTCCTACAAATTTAGATTTCAAAATAATTATGTTTTTGAAACCGTTGCAAATATGCATGCAATTTTCCAAAACATTATAATAAGAGGTTCAAAATCGTACGATTACATTCTTTTATATCTATATATTGCAAAAATATTTTTTTTACACACATTCCATCTTTTTTAAGCTTTCTTCTGCATTTCTATTTTTGCTAATTAATCTTTCAAAAGTTTTGACTGGAAAACCTATTATATATTAAAATAGAGGCTTTGGTAAGCACCTCAGAAATTTTCCAGATTTTTTGAAAATCAAGAACACTAAAAAAATTAATTGTGAACACAAACGATGACCACGGGAGGTTAATACTTACAATAAAAATCGCACCTTGATAAGATACTATGGTTCTTGATAATAACGAAATAGTTAATATCCGAATATTCTTTGTGTAGTCTTCCATACGTTTTACCACCTCTAAAAATAATGATGAGACATTACTACTTTCATCCATTACGCAGTTACATTACCGAAGTTGACAACTCTTATCCTTTCTTTCCTCCGACAGATTTTGCAGCTGCGTGGAATGAAAGAGAAAAAAGAAGGGAGCCATACAAGAGCAAAGAAGAGCAAAAAGTAGTATCAGTCTAATAATCCGTCGAGGAAATACTATTAATTAAGACGTTGCACGTTTTTTTCGATTCTTCCTTTTTCGATCGCACGCTCTAGCGGGGAAATAACGGTGTTAAGGCGAAAAGATAGAGATCGCAAAAGCGTTCACATAAAAGTTCACGATGTCAAATATTCATCTCGACAGAGCCGTATCCAACGACATTTCGACGACAGAAGAAACAAACTGTTCCTCGTATTTTTTCCGCACTGTGTTCGTCTCACAATGGATCCTCGCAATAAAGAGAAGAATTTGCTGAAAAGAAAAAGGCAGTTCGGCGCCAGTAACCCTTTATCGATACGATAAATCGGCCCCAAAGGAAAGGATAATCTTAATCGGCGTAAGCACATTTGTAACCCCTAGAGTTTGGACAAGAAAGCGAGTATTAGCTGAAAGAAACAGGTCGAAACGGAGAAAAGAAGGGAAAAAAAGGGGGCACGAAGAACGGAAGAGGAGCATTCTCTAGGGTATATTAATTGCTTGGGGACTGCCCTTGATGGGCAGCGGCCCACTCGAAATGCAAAGCAGCTCCACTTTAGCATGGTTAATGACCACCGCCAATAGACTTGGGCATAACGAAGCATTCTTAATTACAATGCCGTTGGCTTCAACTTCACTGACCATTTTTAATTCACTTAAGTCCGTTCTGCCATAACAAATTCGTCTACCTGAAGACTCGATCGACGTATCGCTTTTGTAGTTGTAATGTGTCTTGCATCGAAATCCTCGATTACAACAATCTTCAGAAATAAATGAAAAATTACACACCGAACAATGTCGAGATTGCTCTGGAACGATGTACATATCAGGTTTAGAAACAATCTTTTACTTCTCGTTTTGTACTCTATGCATATGCATCAGTAAACAAAATAATTATCTTTATCCTTAACCATATGACGTCTTCTGGATTAGATATAATCGCATTTTTTTCTTATTTTTATCAATTTTTCAGATTTGAAGATGGTATGAAAAAATTATTTTGACATGCATGATTTCTTGTATTAGCATGTATATTATATCTTTTTTTTAAGCTTTCTCTTTACTATTACTAACCCTTTTCTTTTTTTTTTTCTTTCACTAAAACAGGAATGAGATTATGAACATAAAAATTCGAGACTCGCAGCTAGATTAATCTTTACATTTGATTATAGTCGAATACTGCCGCTAGATTTAATTTTGAGATCATTTACGATTAGAACTTACTCTTCTTCGCTACAAGGAAGGAAGGTGTATATGCATGTGTATATACTATTAACGTAAAAGTCCAAAAGAAGATAAAAATTAAAGAACTAGTTGATGAATTATTAAAGAATTAGAATTATTAGAAAATAGTTGCCGAAATTAATTAGGCAGCATAATTTAAAAGTTGACAAATTTTTAGTCAATGAGGTATCGAATGTTAATATCAATGACTTAGTTTCCATTGTTTAAACGTGTCAATTCAGTAATTCAGTAACTATAAGTAATTAGAACCACAATTTCACATGATATTTTGAAACATGATATTTATCTTGAATAAAACTTGAATAAAATGTAAAAGAAATGGAATGTTAAAAGCCGACATTATCAGTTGGCATTACAATTACGACTGTTTTGTGAATTATATCGTTATTATGCAAATGTCAACATTATAGTAGCCAACGGCAAAAACTTTATCTAACGAATTAAAACTAAAACAATAAAGCATATGGCACTGTAATGTACGCCATCGATCACCATTATCATTCCATCAATAATTGTCTTCAATTTTGTCATGGTTACTCAATAAATTATCAACTAAGAAGTGCAAACGTTTTGGATTTTTTATAGTTGTAATAAAATATTTTTCTATATCTACTAATATTTCTGTAATGGAATTTATCTTATTTTAGGGAGGAATTTTTTCTCAACTATCGAGACGATCATTCGATCGACGTTCAGAGTAGCTGTGTGTGAGTGAATGCGCGCACGTGATCGAAAGTTCGCATGAAAATAAGCTGTCGAGAAGCGCGCCTTAATTTGATGTCCACAGTGCACGCGCTCCATTGATTATAGTGACTCGAAAGCAAGGACCGACAAATGAGCATCGAGTTCACATAAAGACTCCGGACGTTGGTACAATAAAGCAGCGCAAAGAACCGCCAACAACGAAAGACGACGAATAAAAGAACAGGCAAAACCGAAAGTATACACGTGGGAAAATTATGCGGCAAGTTGGTCTAGCGGGGGGTGATAAAAATAAGTTGTTTCTGAAAGTTCACGTCACGCCACACCGTTACACGCGCCTTTTTTTCGCTCACCGCGCTCGCAACGATAATAATCTTGCCTGATTTTCTCTAATTTTATACCAACCCACGAAATTTATAGTATAGTCGTTCAGTTTCTGCAAAGAAAAAGTAAAAATCATGCGGGAGGCGTCACTAAAACATTGAAATTGATGTAGGTTAATTTCTAGAAAATTGTGTTGCAGATGAAAAATTTGACTGTTACATTTTCCTTGTGTTGACTGCCATATACCCCTAAATAGGAATTTGGTGTTAACATTTCTTTTAATAGCGATTACAACAGAACATTAAAAAATGTTTGAGGAATCTTCTAAAAAAGTGTAATATAGAAAGGAGATTTCATATTTTCTTCAATGAAATAGAGATGAATTTCAAGTGCTTGAAACTTGATGCTTTAGTTTAAAAAAGAAATTGAGAAAATAATATTTGAAGGGTAAGAAAGCTTGATAAGGAATGAAATTACTAGTATCTTTTATAGTAGTAGTGGCAATCTATTGCGATTAGAACTGATTAACTCATATAATCTTTAATTTTACTTATTGAACAGCGTAAAATAATCAAGTGTACTTAAACCTATGAATAATTTAATTTAAATATATTCGTTAATTTAATTCAATTATTTCGATTCTTTACCCGTATTAATTATGTAAATATTTTATAAAACATGCAAAATATTAAGAAAATATTTATTTAATTTGTTATAATATTTATTGTTATTTTATATTATAACATTTTTATAGCATTATAATATTGTAATGTAGTATGTTATTCAATTTGTGTCGTTTTATTCATATATCAACATATTTACTTTTACCAAAGTAAATTATAATATTAATCTCAGAATAAAAACTCAAACATACTCTACAAGTAATACAAATTTATAAATTCTTTCAATCTAAACAGTAACTTTTCAACATTACAAAAAGAAATATTTAAAGCTTATTAATCGCATATGAGCACTTGCGATATCTTCCTACAAGAAGTTAATAACTACTTAACAATTCTAACCACGTATCATATTATATAGATATCACATTAAAATCGCGAACGACGGAAGATTATGCTTGTAATTTCCCTGATGAGATGTAACGCGTCGCCAAAGTATTCCCGTAAACAAATTTTCGTGCCACTAATTATTCATCAGATAAATGGAAAATGACCCGTCATTTGACGTCTTTTATTCATTTCACTATGCACTCCGGTGAAATCAGACGGAAAAATCCCAAGCGATAGTTATCGAGATACCTGAGCCAATTGTATGCACGCCACTGATATCTACAGACATTTTCTCTAGATAGATCTGTTTATTGACACATACCGAGAACGAATTCGACACGGGATAACCAATTAATGAGCGTTGAATCGGGAATCAAGTTTTTATCCTGATCATCTCAAAGTATCCATATTACTATTATTGACCGTTAATCTTCTGAAAATTTTACTACACTATGTGTTTGCCCCAGTATTATAAAAAATAGGAAACTGCAGATATTCTATAGAAACGGCAGCATAGGAATTCCGTTTAATAAAACGAGTTTAAATATCGGCGAATTTTCAATGGAAACCTTTCTTTCGTTGTATAATTTTGAACACAGATACGATTGATATGACCTAATCTTTCGTCGACAGATAAGGTCGACTAAATTTAATATGGGGATACAACAAAGACTGCAAGACCTGGTAACGATTTATGCATTATTCGAGCACCTCGGTTCTTTGTTCTAAGAAAGATACACTTCAAGCAGCTATGTCTGAGCCGGTGTCATCCACTGATTGTCCATTCATCCGTTTATTGGAACGTGTAACCGACATAGGTTGTAAAAAAAGAATTTTACGAGTCCTGGGTTAATTCGTAGAGTGTTTGGATGTAGTTTTTGTTAATTTACATGAACAGCTATGCGAAGCAAAAGAGAATTTTGACAATTCTGATTGATTGTTTTGGTGTATTGGTTTACACGAATTGTTTGAGGAGTAAATTTTGCTTACAGGAAGCTGCTTGAAAGAGAATTATTCCTCTTCGATTTTCCCAGTAATAAAATTGTATGTGAAAAGAATGCGATAAAGAATACAATAAATACTGTATAACTTAGTGACGGTAATAGCAACTTTGTGTCCCAAGAAAGATGCATTCCTAGTAAAAGAAGTTTCTGTTAACGTCGATACAGGTTCGCGTCGTGGCGACTAATCCACCTCGCGGTTTTTCTTCAGCGGAATTATCAATGCACGGTCTCGACGTCGGTCAACCGTCCATCATTAATGTAGATCGTACGTCACACGAGCTTTCCTATATTATGCGAATGTCTGTCTCTTCCTATATCAAAAATGTACAGACTTTCGACTAATTACACGATTAATAATGCAGACGGGGTAGCACGTAATGGGGTATAAATTACTAGGCAGTAAATACCATCCGGCGAAATCAGGACTCCTAATCTGCAGATTTCACGATCTAAAACGTTAACCGACGATCTCGATGGCCGTTTAATGACGCGGTCAGGAGAGCCGCGTCGCGGTGCAATTTGCGCCATCTCCGCGGCCTCTCCTCCCCCCCCCCTTTGAAGCGATATTATAAACTATGCACAATCGCGTCCGTGCTGCGCCGATGATAAAAGTATAATAAATAGTATTATGAATTTCATAGTAGGTTACGAGGTCAAGCCGCTACGGACACTCACTGGCACACATGTCCCAGTGGCATTCGCGAAACGCAATTTTCTTATGAACATATGCAAAATTTCGTACTTCAAGTCGGTCTTGTGTGTATCTTGGCTTATTTCAATAGCTCGCTACTTTAGCTTGCTGGAACGAAGGTCTCTTTATCGAATACTTATTTTTTCGAGTACTCGAATATCAACAGAGATAAGGAGGTATTACATTGGCAGGTCCAAACAAAATGTACCAAATTAGTAGTCATCGTATTATCAGCGCTTTTCGATGATTGTACATGCGCATGCCTATGTGGTAGACAGCAACCGCGATAAATGTTCCACGATCACGATTGGTCGATGGAAAATCAAAACTTCGTTCTCGCTTCATTTTCTCTTTCTCTTTATCTCCTATTCTATCTTCCTCCATATACATTTTTTCTCGTTTTTTTTTTCATTTTGAGTCCCCGTAACGTACGCGTATTTCGCGATTATTACCGGCGATGCAATTTTACGATTTGTATACTTCCATACGTATTCGCACGGACCATTTTCGTGTTCCATTCGCTACTGTGACCATCGTATTTGCATATAAACGAACTATTACCTATGAATTGAGGCGATTCTCGCCCGCCCTCTCCATTGGGTGGTAAATTTTAATGAGAAAATGCCACCCACTCTGGATGTTAATACAATTAGACGCTTCTCTTCTTTCCGAACGGTGTTCCAACTAAAAATAAATGTAATTAAGCGGAAAACTAACGGTTCACCACGAGCTAGTCCTCTTTCGACATTAGACGAACGCGCCGGCCTCGAAATCGACTCATTTCAATGAAATAATATTGCTAGGTATTTTCACTAGGCTAAAATCGACCGGATAGAGAGATAACTATTCAACATGCATTGAATCGGCAATTATTTCATGCTGCTAGCGTCGCATGTACCTATCGTTTGGGAACTATTCATCTTTACGTGACAGATAGTAATTAAGAAACGCGCGATAAGCAATTAGCATACGGTGTGACTATGAGAAAGCTATCACGTGCCACGAAATACGCTATATCTAGGATAGATATTTGGAACTATTTAAGTTCATCCAATACCTACCTATAATATGATTAATTCCGTCGCCTGTGAAATAATCGCCGACTTCTACAATTTACTAAAAGAAACACCAATTTTTGTAATTAGAACTAAATTTAAACGAATACGATTAATTGGCGAATAAATTTCCTTCTTTTTCAATTCCAGACAAAATCGAGCCAATAAAAATGGTAGCTTCCAAATTGATAGCTATTTACATTATACAAAATTCTTATATTTACAATGAAGCGAATATATGTACTAATATCGTTAATAATTTTTAAATTACGTATTATGATATATGGGTGTAGAAATTCATATAAGTGGCAAGCATATGATAATGGTACTTGTTAATGAATTATAGAAACTATGACAACATCTTCATTTATTTTAACAATTTTCCATGCGATTTATTTAACCATGTGTTATGAAATATTTGCTTTAATATAACGTAATAAAATATAAGCACACCCATCTTTTTTAAATGTGACTGTTTCGGTCTTAATCTAAGTTTGATTATTGTTAAGGATTTACTTGAAAGGTACTGTAAATTAGAATTATTTCTATAGGAGACAAATAATATTTTAAGTCCCTTTTTCTAATCCTTAATTGTCATAAATAATTCTAATTATTGTTTTATATTTGTCACATTCTCTAATCATAATCGATCAGTTTTCTCCTCGTGTTTAATTTCGATAGCCAATTACGAAAAAGACATATACAAATATAATTTATAATTATTATATTATTAGACAAAGTAAAAACAAAAAAAAAATACTGCATTGAATTTAAATTTTAATTCGTATATAAAATAATCTTCATACCCTTACGGTACTAAGTGTCTTAAACACATCCAAATTACTTAAAATTTCTAAGAATTTAAACTATAATTTTTAAATTTTAATCTTCAAATTATGCACTTTGTAATATTGTGAATAATACGTGCAATGAATTTGAAATTGAAATACACCTCGAAAATCTTTTTAAGTAATCATAGTATTCGCAATATTATATCCGTATAGTGTATAAACCTATACTCTCCAGATTTTTTTCCTCTGCAACCAGTTCTGTACAACAAACGCATTGTTGTATGCAGGAAGTAAATCTCACGGAACAATTTTGCTCTGGGCAAATATAAAAAGGTGGTCAGTTCCTTGTATTGTCGGAAGTGTTCTTTAAAAAGTGAAAGAAAGATTGCGCTAGAATCACAACGCTGAAGACGTCTCTTTACTCTTATAAATAACTTTTAAAAACGTGCCATATATTTTTATTCCACAAACAATATCCATTAATAAAATATTACATGTGTCTGTTAAATTATTTGCAATTTCCAGCACCTTTTTGAGAAGTGGACGAAAGTAAAATGAAATTATTTATTGTATTCTGCACTGTGTGTTAATAAAATATCGGAAGATATAAAATGTAAGTATTTGTTCAGAGGGACTTACAGACTATAGAAAAATGAGAACTAAGAAAAATATTCGATTACAAAAAAGAATAAGATTTTTCGTAAGTGTTGATATATCTCTTTGCCTCGTAGGACGAAACAGAATAGAGTAGCCGTTTAAATCGTGTAAAAATACAAAATCTTTACCTTTATGAATTAAAAATTATTAATTTATATGAAAAACGTTATAGATATAAGCTCTAGATAACATGAAGTATAATGTAATATCATTGATAATACGTAAACTATTGAAGATAAATATAGATATAAAACTACAGAAAGAAATATAAATTAATATATATGTATATAGGTATATGCATACGACAAAGCTGTAATAATAATAACAGTTCTATTTTACAAATCAATAATTGCAAGGCAGAATATATGTATCAGGTAAGAATTTCTCCATATATCCCTAGGTTAATTTCTACTGGAAAATTGATAAATCATTCAAATGTAGTGTAAGAACTATCGAATATAATATAGAATATAAATTATCTAAATACAAATTATGAAGAAGATAGTTATGTCAACGCAATATCGAAAATTCGACATTAAAAATATTCCGATTTCAAACAAAAAATGTACATATGTACGAGTCTGTAATCGAGCATGATTCGTTGTCAGGAAAGTTTGAGTCCATGTCAAATGATATCTAAAGAAAAGATCTTGTCTAAGGAAAATTTTATGATATTTCATTTTACTCTACTTTCTCCTTCAAGAATATCGATAGATCGAAGATCGCTAACTATGAGAAGGATTGAAAGATCGTCCACCGCGATTTCTCTCACATTTACGAGATGCGAGAGAACTGCCGACCGGATTAATCCTAAAACTAGTCCTCATAGCAAACCCGTACCAGGAAATCCTTTATGCAGAAATCCCGCCCATTCGTTGAAACCTTCCGGTCTTATGTGTAGACCGACCGACGGGACATTTTCACTGGAAAGCGTGCGAAAAGGGTAAACCACGGTTAGACACTATGGTTTACTTGAGGAAAGGTGACGATGAACGCTGGTTCTCAAGGTTGGATTTTCTATAAGCGTGAACCGCATTTATATCGATACAATGGATGAACATGCTTCTGTTTCCCTAAAAGCAACTTTAAAATGTTGAAATATCTGAAGAGTAATGCATAGCTACTCTCGAGAGAATTTGCAATCTGAGTGGTATCAGGCAAATGAAATAACTCGTACCTCATTTTTGGGTCAAATTAGAAAAAAAGTGTCAAAAGAAAAAGACAAATGGTTCAAGGAGGACTACATTTCCACGACCATATCTTTTTCGCATATGCAATGATGAAAATTTTAGTTGCACTATTTTTTGAAGGTGAAGACATATATTTACATATTATTACATAACGAAAGGAAATGTATCCTACGACTAGTGCGGTTCATTTTAGAAATAATATTTCATTTTAAACATAAAAATATTTCATTTTTTTCTATACATAATCTTTTTTTGCTAGACAACAATATATCAAATAATGAATATATAAAGGAATGAATGCTCATATACTAGAATTACCAAATAGTAAACTTTAATTATTTATTCAAAAATTGACTCATCGAATTAAAACTCAATAGGATATTCATCAACATATTGAGTGATTTTTATAAAAATTTTCTTAATATTACTATTTGAACTAATAACAATAGTCTTTCTATAGATTTAGAAAAATCTTTATCCGACCAAAAATAAGCGGAAATGTAATAAATAAATAAATGTTTAGATACTTTTAAATTGTAGCATATTTTTAGACGGTCGCATTTTACGTTTGCAGGAAGTACCACCTTTAATCAATCCTACGCGATGTATGTGACATCTTCACATCTGTCGACTTTGCACGGCATGTTTCACCCCCGCATGCAACCCTTTTTCCAGGACTTTCGGGAAAATCGTGCGAGCTGATCTGCATTTTTACCGACCATCTGCTTGATTCACTCGTTTCTATTGTTGAAATATATAGCCAGCTGAACCGCGAAGCCATCAAAGGATCCCATTTTGTATTGGTACGAATCGGTTCAATTTGCTCGGTCTCCAGATGAAACCAGTGCTGCGGTGTCTTCCTGCGAATTGGCAGATGCGTTACGCAACAATGCAAACAATTCAGCAAATTGCACAATGACGACTAAGGCAGCCGGTCGCCGCGTTTTTGGATATCTATCTATCAATGACGTCAGCTCACAAGAAATGACTGTTAGGCGTCGCGTGACTGCATGAAATTTCGCAAATTTCGGCAACGATTATGGATTCTTTTGAAATCGATGATTTATAAGAGATAATCTTGTTTCTATTTTCCATATGTAAAGATTCAGGAGAGATTAAGATTTTAGACTGTAACCTTATGATAGAATATACACAATACGCATTAATAAGCAGTGCGTATCTATTGCCTGTATGCCTTTGATTTTTTTAATTTCCAAAAGCGAACAATGGAATTTTAATAAAAGCTTTCAAGGTAAAGGATACGGTTGATGGAAAAGATTTTAAAGGGGCCCTAAAAAGAATCTAAAGTTTTCTATTCATGAAAGTCATTTATAATTGCAAGAATGGACTATTTTTGTTTCCGCATAATTGTTGCAGCATTAATTTAAAAAATACTAAATGGTATAAAATTCCATTTGTTGACTGTTATGTAGCGTTATAAATACCAAAATGTCTACTTTTTTAGTAAATAATTTTTTGTCATACTGTTGGTATTATATAATTTATCTGGCAAAACATGATAGAAAAGAAAAGTATGTATTCGATTGAAAGTAGAATGAACTACAGAAACGAAAATGAATAACTGCTTTCATTGAGTCATTTTTATCATAAGTAGAAAGTACTTATTCGTTATTTATATATTTTGGGATAAATTGGAGGATGACTTGAATCCATCGGAGCTTGGAATACATAGGATACATTTCCAAACACACCATATTTTGAGATCAGTTTGAATATTTTGATATTTCTCACACTAAGTCGATGTGGGGTTCAAAAACTTAGTTTCTTCTGTTTCTTCTGTTATAAAGTTTGAAGCCTCTAATTAAAGTACAGTCTTAAACGGAAAACCAGGATCGAATTGTGGATGAATTAATGGCATGAGTTTCGTGGTCCATTTACAAGCGATCTGCGAAGAAGCGCGAGATTATCCTGCCATGTTGACTAACGATGAGCTCGCAGTGCATGGGTTACAAAACGTTCAATAAATGGCCAATTAATAGAGATAAATACATTTTGCGCTATGTTATCAATATCAAAACATATAATTGTGAGCGTTGCGTAAATAGAAGTCATTAAAAACTGTGAAAGAAAGCCAACTAGTTGAACACGGATTAATAACGTAATAGGAAATTTTTTGTATCACATAGTCGTATTGATAATACTTCTTTTTAAGACGATTTACGTCCCGTTTTACACAGCTTATAAAAACATTATTTTTATTTAAATCTAACATATTGTATAATATACGCACATATACCAGTACAATGATATATTTACTTTTTTAACCTTTTGACATTGCAACACAAGAAACTTGGTTAATAAAATAAATTTCACATCATACACATTTATTAATTCCGATATATGTATGTACCTACCAACATTCTAAACAGATGATTGAAGTTCAATTTTATTATATTCTGAGATTTTTTGCAAAATTACCCAATGTAGTAATCTTTGGAACAAATAGCCATATTTTTGGAAAGTAGATAGTAGTAATGAAAAAGATTATTTCATATATTCAATTTAGACTTCACTTTGGGTTTGTATTTGTTCTTTGCAAGCAGTTGCAAATATATACATATTTTTATATGTAACACCAGAAATGCAGGAAATCTTGAGAATGAAGAAGCAATTGTTCTCTAAAATGTTTATCTTCAATTCTTTCGTTATTTTATTATAAAGCAGTAATACACCGCTCTATTTGCCTTGACACAGAATACATTAATTTTGTAATAAAATTTTATAGCATTTTATTTTTATAAAAAGTGTGCATGCGTTAAGACAACACAAATATACAACAGAGAGAAAAACAGAGAAAGGTCAATGCTCTCTTTCAAAATTTCATTAAAGGGCAGTTTTACAGCGATTCGACGTTATTAACATTGAACGCAATTTTTCCTCATTTATTAAACGCGACCAGAGCGGGCTGGCTGTCCGTTTATATGAAAAATACCGTGTTTCGCAGAAAACGTTGGAATTTATATTCAATATCAGAATCGGGGGTACAAATACTTGAAAATCATCGGAGCTAATAAATGCATTAACCTTTCTCATTTTGCGCACAATGGACAGCTATTTCAATATGTTTGTAAGTACAATTACCGAAATAAAATATCCACTGTGGCTATTCTTGCGCCTTGTCTTAATATTTTCGTACGAGTTTCGTAGAAGTTTAAAATCAATTGTAAAAAATTTCTGAAGATTATAAAAATCTGTGAAAAATATCCGAAATAAATATAAAAATTTCTGAATAATTAAATTCAACCAATAAAATTATATTAAAGGAAATGATATTGTATATGGAATTTCGAATTCTTGATAAAAGTATTAATCTGGATATTTTAGAGAAAATTTTTATGAAAATTTAATAATAAAAAAGCAGTTACGTTAGGTTCTTTATGTTCTTTTCTTTTCTGTTCTTTAATTTATTAGAATATTAAATCGAAAAATATTATTTGTCCTTCGTTAAAAGTTACATTTCTGGTACTGTTGATTCATGTTAGAACATGTTTAATCAATTTTTCAGTTTTAACAAAAATCTACATTACCACTTGATACTTGAGTATCTATATCTGTTCATATTTGGCACGATGTAATTTAACTCTAAAATTATAAGTAAAATAATCGACTATGATTTAATTTTTTATTGTTGCTATAAAGAATATAATATGATGAAATTAATTAAAACATAATAGTTATCTAATGAAAAATTAACGTGTATAGATGTGAAATATTATGGATATGAATTATAAGATTTTTGTTCAAGTATTAGATGTTTCTAAAGGAAAAAGAAAAGAAGAAAGTTCTTCTACAATGTTAATGGAACTATCATCCTTTACATTAGATTCCTTTACATTAGAAGTGATACAGTTTTAAACTGTTTCTAAAATATTGTAAAAGCTTTAATCAAATTTATCAGCAAGAAGAACAATGCTTATAAGATAGGGATTGAGCGTTGTTTCAGCTATTTCTCTTTTAACTATAAATTCTTTCTTACGGCACTAGTCGGAAAAAAAATTTTTCGAACTGTGTAACTTTTATAGCAAGAGTGCCACATAGATATTTAAAAATTCCACGAATTGAAACATGGAAACGTTTTATTTTAAAACGTTTTGCTTATATAGTTAGCGTGAAATATGTACTACTTATTTTTAAATTAATATTATTATACTATGGAATGAAACATTAACAAAAACGTCATTGTATATCAATAAGTTGCGTTCACTTTAATACATTATTGATAAGGTTCGCACTAAATAATTAAAATTTATAATCGTTAATTACAAAAGAAAGCGACAAGTTCTACTTTTGACCGTTTAGTTAATATATATGACACTTAATATTGTTACATTGTGCAGTGTTATAGTTAACCCTTTCAGAATCACGGAACGAGATATTTCGTTACACAGTATTGTTTATACTGCCACGGACGAAACATCTCGCGTGTTTGTTCTTCTGTATCTTCAGTTAGACGATTAAGCGCCATCGTTGTCTATAGGAAATTACAATCTCAAGATAGGAGTGAGATACTTTGCCCAAAGCATGCAATGAATGACATTCAGCTGATTCAGTTGTCATCGCTCCTGCCTCTAACATTATTTGACCTAATCCAACCCAACGAGAAAAGATTCCTCTTTCGCTAACGTTACATTTTATCTTCATCAGGAGGTTGAAACACATATTCATACTGATATACGTATGTGTTCTCGCGTTGCAAACCTATCAACATCCGCATACTTACAAAAAACAGTATGCTTTTCGACAGTTATCTTCCAAAAGAAAATACTTTATTGATTTATTAAAAAAATAGCGATAATCGGTACAATAACATATAATAAAATCGGCAAACGAAGTAACAGAATGAAAAACGGAACATGCGCAATGTTTTACACTTTTTATTGGAATAAAGAATACAATTAATGAATGAGCGAGCGGTTTTTCTAAGGGCGGTCTACTAAAAAATAAGTTTTAAAGGTTCGAGACGTTTATATCTTGCGATACTAACAATAAGCACGACGCACTTCCGCGTCTATGGAAACTGAGCACCTGTTGTCGATGCTTACCCTTACATTATATACTTTGCTCTGCTTTTATGGCACGCGGCACATACCTATGCGCATAGGTAACGGTAGATGTTTCCACCTATACTAAAAGGAGCTTCGAAGTGAAAGGAGACGAGGATACGCCGCGGAACAGTGTTTCTCATATCAAAATGAAAACTCGACTAATGTGTGCAAGCTCAATACGACAAATTTGGTGCTTCAATTCTGCTTTCAATGACATGCGCAAAAACTGTATTTCTCGTTTATATATGTTAATCGATTAAATATACGGAAATATTTAAGACAAAAGAACTGAATAATTTTAGTTCTAGTACTTTATCTGTAGAGTTACAATAGTGGCGGACAATTTTATTTACGATTGTAGTATTATACTATAAATATAAGTAAATATTATGTAGTATAGTAAATAGATAAGTATGTGAATAAGTTTAAATAATTGGGTATGCCGTGTTTAAATAAGTTCACAATTGTATAATGCTTTATAATAAAACGACCAGCTTATCGAAGTAATAATTTGAAATCGTATAAAAATTACATATTTTTTACCTAACCAAAATTAATTTGGACATAAAAATATGAAACAGCAAAGCTTTTTTTAATATTTTAGGTGATCAAAGAACTAGCGCATATTTTTCAGTTTCTCAAAGAATAAATAAGAATTTAACAATAAAAGACTACTCGCTATATAACCGCGAATGTAAGATTGACTGATAGTTTCTTCGAGAGTATCGTCTCGATTGTTGGATCGACATAAGCTAATTAAAATGTTCGAATCTCTCAGAAAATGTCTTATTCGTTATTCAATTTTCTATTTTCCCGAAATTCGAAAAAAATTGTGTACCGTTCACGTTTCTCTGTTAAACTGCCCCTTCCCTGTTGTTTCATTCCTACCTACCGATCTGCAGCGATTTGTTTCCTCATTCTGACCGGTTATTCACGACCAAAGTTTTGTATTGTCTTGTTACAGCTCATTGAAAATCAAGTTTTCTAGAAAAATTTGAGAAACACTGCGTCCCGCGTCAATAGTATCGTATCGATAGTAACGAGCTAGCTTGGAACGCAGAAATTGTTGTATATTACGCTACATATTTATAATCATACGCAAGGTTATATATATCTAAGCATGCGCCTATATATAGGTCCACCTTCAGTCATGTATATGCACGTACACGCATTACGTAAACGCACTTGAGCGATGCGACTACGCATAAGGGTGGCTTTATAAAAAATCCTCTAGGGATCGATGCTGTTGTTGCCATGGATATGGTAATCGCCGTTTAAACATGTCTGCGAGTGTTTTTCACCATGGCGGCGGTCGTTTCTGTGTCACCATAACTTTTAAACTACCTTCCCGCCATCGTTTAAAAATCGAACCGCGACAAGCTCCAACCTTCTGTTTCTTTTCTGTCCCCGTTTCTCCCTCGTACGATCATCTAATTAAAAATTTTTTATTGAAGTCAGTGAGCCAATTACGCGCACTGATTTTGTTGCTTTTTTCTATATGATATAATAAATCGTTGAAATAAGATTAAACTTGTATTGCATCGAAATATGGAAATACACAGCCACTCATAAGTATCTGGATATTTCAGTCGATCTCTAGTAACATTATGTACATATGTAAATTCTTTCAATATATAAAAATTAATGGTAAATTGATAATTAGAAGCAATAGTTACTGCGTGTTCTGAGGTTCTATCCCTACTGCAGTTATTATCTATGAACCTAAAGTGTCTATTAAAAACGTAGTAATGATATATTTTACTATTTAGTGTTTTTCTTTATTCTAGTAGTTAAAGATAAAAAGTTTGTTAAGTAATAAAGTAATTCTACATGGTTTTTCAATTATATTGTAAAAAATAAGAAAATATGTAAAAAGTTCTTCCGAAGTTTTGTAAGTAAGTTATTAATAGAAGTGAAAAAATTTAAGAATTGTAACTTTATGATGCGACCTATGATACAATGTAACATAATGGCGTGGTCGATGAAATAAAACGTTTAATATTTTGTCAAGTATTCCATGAATCAATAACAGCATGTAGTACATAACTAATCAAATGTTTTAGGATTTTTAGTACATATGTTTTGGATTGTCTGGGAAGTTTATGTTGTTTGCGCTATGTTTCGGTTATTTGTTTGGACATTTGATCATTGGTGATATTTGAATACATAAGTGAAAGTCATTTAACGCACATGGAATTCACCATTATGTAATCTGAAAGGTCATCTTTTCACGTGTCTTTGAGAAAAGTTTCATTATAATTAGTTGACTTCTCTAAAAGTTACGCTATTTTAAAGACAGAAAGAGATAGAAAGCATTTTCTATATTTAATGACATTTTTTACCATTTCATATCGCAAAGGCAAACATGTCTGTGAAACGACATATAAGCTATGTAATGTTTATAAAGAAGGTATTTTATCTCATAGAATTGTTCATAAATGGTTCATAAAAATCTTCAGATAGAAATTTCGATTTTAAAGATTAAAAATATCCTGGAGATCCACTTCCCATTCTTGATATATATATGGGAATTAGTAAAAATATTAAAAATATCATAAACTTGTGCTCACAAGGATTTAATCTATATTTACCTTATTTATCTAAAAATCACTACGAACTTCCTGAATAATCATATTGCAGATCAGACATTTCATTAATCACATGTAATATCCAGCTGTTTTTTTGCATGAAATATTTAATTTCAAGAAATATTTTAACATTTTTACTTTCTATAAAATAAAATTCTTCAGATTTAAATTAATGTTCTATGATTCTACGATTATCGGTTCTACAATTACCAATATTATCTGAAACATTGTCTACTTTGTCTGAAATATTTTTCAACAACATTATTATTACTTTGTAAACCTCGTTCTAATCATCAATAATATCCATGTTTTCATTATTATTTGATATTTCTGGTAAGTCGACCACAAATATCTTTATAATATTGTTAATTCCTGTGTCACTACTTATACTTAAATAGTTTAGCAAATTAATTTGCGTAACGAATCCATGATTTGTTTTCATTTATTACTGATTGTGAGTTACAAATGCTATTGTTCGATAATATAAAATGCGATATATCAAGTCAACTGCCTTCACCATTAGAATACGAAATACGGAACCATCTGCGATGAGTCAAGTGAGCATCAACAATTCTCTGTACTATTACTGTGTCACGTAACATAATATTAGGATATTATATATATAATTTATAATTAATCTTTAGAAATGTAAAACTTCGTTATTATTCTAAGACAGTAACATAGAAAATGAAAAACTTCGCTATAGGATGTAGAAAATCCTCCACATGTAAAATGCTGTTTCCATTTCAAATTTATTTATCATAGCTATAGTTTAAAATAATATTCTGCAGTATGTACATTGCGTTATTCCAATATAATCCACTGATAAAAAATATCAACATTTATATAAAATTTTAAGACGTAATCATTGTTTATATGCAATTCAACTTGGCTATCCTATATACTTCCTAATTTTACATTGAAATTTACCAAGTGTTTGCTTCTAACATTTGAATATTTCTGTTATTATAAATGGATTGCAGACATCTATGCAAATTTATATTTGAAATAATTGAAATTTATGCATGAAAATAATTCAAATATTGAAAATTGTTCTACCTATTAAATATTCTAATTAGTACTATGTCTTGAATATTTTATACGTCCTTGTTTTCATATATTGATAAATCCTATCAAATTTACCTCAAATTTGTTTAGATTAAGATAGAAATTAATTAAAAATTATGTTTATACCCACCTAAAGCTCTAGTTTTTGGCTTGTTGTTTACCTCTATATTGATATATCAAATAAGTCGCTAATCTTGAATATTATGTTCATCTTTAAACCTTTGGTAAATACATAAAAGTCGACAATGCAAAATACATTTTTAGTTATAATATTGTACATACTTGCAATGTAATCGTCGGGTTAAACAATTGAAATTTAGGTTAGAGCTTAAACTAATGTGTAGTATGAATACAATCACATTAAACCAAAATTATAATCTCTGCCAAGAGTGTGACATTACAAGGCAAGAGGTTAAACCCGTTGAACGTAAATCGGCAGATATGCAAAGTACCACATCGAAGCGTAGACCAATGGACGCGCTTTCTAAATTCTCGTAATCCCGAATAAATAATAATGATCTGCAAGATGAAAACCTTGCGTGATTGGCTAGAAAAGGTAAAAATACCACGCAACCCGGCGTGGCGCCCCTTGTTGCTTTTGAACCGAAGTTCCACACGATGATAAACTTATAGATAGTGTTCAGAAGAAAAGAGGCGGGGCTTAACATTATTCGTTTTACTACGTTGCAAGAACAGCACGACCTTGAACGATGTTAAGAGAAGGCGAAAGCCAGCGAGATCGAGCGACCAAACATTTCGTTCCACCTCGAAAGAGACCCTGTTGCGCCTCGTGTTTATGCTCACGCAGCTACGAAACGGCCAAACCTAATTTATTCCAGACAGAATCGGCTTTTTATTCGAAAAATTTCATCTTTGGAAATAAACAAATAACTTTCTGTATTCCGTTCATAATGATCAGACCGCAAATGTTTATGTAATTCCATATTTTTATGAACAGAGCTAAACATTTAAGCTGAGATTTAGTTCACTTATTAGACATTATAAATACGATAATTGGGAATTTCTATATGTATATTTTTGCACATTACTTATATACATTCTGTACATTTTTAGTCTAAGACTAAGTCACAGTTTAGTAATGATGTAAAACTCCTTTTCGATTTGCGTTTTATGTAAAATGAAACAGATATCTATTTAAGTTCCATTGAAAATATTCGGTCTATTGAATGTTATAACGAGCGTTTTACTTCAAATATTTTATATATTTTTACCTTAAATCCTGTGCATTTTGTATAGTTTCTTTAGATATTCCAAAAATGCATAAACGTCCGTGGTTTAGTAATGATAATAACTTTTCCTTAAATGATGATTACCAAATTATTGAATGGATACCATTATAACTTTCTATTATGTAATTCATTAATAATGTTGTAGAGTTTCCTGAAAAAGGGATCTACAGGTTTATAATGAATAAGAGGTGATTCCATAAAGAACGCGGTTTTTGAATATAGCATGAATGTACGTGATATGGCAAATACTTCGTCTTAGTACGTACCATCAAAGATTTCATTTTAAGATTTTACACGTGTGTGTTTTTCCTAATTAAATGATTGCATCATTATGAGACTTTTGTTTGCTTTGTAAATATAAAGAGAACAAAACTTTTTAAGAGTTGTTATAATTATCAATTCAAACGTAGTTAATTATTGTAAAGCTAGAATTAAAGATTTCAACGCAATTTACCATTTTATCTTATGGACTCTCTTTCCCGAAAGTTTCTCAATTATACTTTTGCGTTCATAATCACTTCATCTACTATTCTACTTCGTGCTGTGATTTTGAAAAATTGGAAATACTTTATTAATAACAATGTTATCTTCTACCAGAATAACGTTTGAACGCAAATTCTATGTATTCAAAATCTATCAAGAAGTCAATAGTGTTTTTAAGAAACATTTAACAATGAACCACTCATTCTGATCTATCTACATATACATATAAATACTTAGTTGCCAAATAAAATGAAACTGACATTCCATAACATAGTAATAATTTGCCGTTTCTTGGAGATATTTATTATTTATATTTGTAATATTAATTTTTATACAAAACTTATCTGTCTGTTCTTGTTAACTTGTATGAGATTTCAACTGCTTAATAAAAAAAATTAATAACGTTATTTAAAATTATTTCACGTTCCAGCGACAAAATTGCTATAAGGAAGAAGTTGAAAAGTTTGTAGATCCTTGGAAAAAAGTAATAAAATCAAAAACAGATTATGTTTTTCACTAACAAACAATATAAATAATTCTGTAAATAAAATAGAGTGATATTTAGTATACTAGAAACTTTTATTCGATACATCCTTCTGTAATTTTGAAGAATATATTTTCGTAATGCCTATGGTATAAAAACGGCCAGTCTTTATCAAATTATACCGATTATCGATTGCTTCCGATTTTAGATAGAAGTGAATGTAAACTACATAATCATCGAGTTTGACTGTCGAGTTTAAACTTGGTTGTAATTTAATTTGAGTGTAATTTTTACTCACCAGCGGTGCGTGACATCTCGCATATAATAGAACATTAACCCTTCGTGCGAACATGAATTTCGTCAGCATATAAAGTGTCTAAATAGTATGAAATTTACGATGCGGTACACGCTCGCCGGGATGATACCTTTTCTACCATTTAATGCAACATGTCGTTTTAATGTGTAATTAGCTGTTAATAAACAAACACTAGAATATTATAGATTGGTTGACGTCCTTTAATGATCGGAACATTCCTAAGTGCCATTTTCATTAAATTAAAGGGAAATTAATCAAAGAAACTGTAGGTTAATTAACTTGTTAACCCTTTCATTCCTGAAGTATTTAACAACCATAAACTGTCTGTAATTCTTTAATAACCAATTCGTATAAATATTTTGACATGTAGAAATGTAGAAGGATTATTTACGAAGGATTGTTTGAGTGAAACAGAACTTATCTGTATTTAATAATTACACTTCTGTATTTAATAATTACACTTCTGTATTTAATAAAACAATTAGCTTCTCATGAGAGTACTATTCTGTTTTATAATTCTAAATTTGTAATCATACAATAATCGTGGGAAGAGGTTCATTTGGTTCAATCAAAACATCGTTTCAGTCAAATTAGCGATTAATAAAGGCAAAGTAACCAATTTTAGTTCTTTAAAGATTGAAAGATATAATATATTTTTTATATGAATAACGATACGTTAAAAAATGAATGATTTTCTAAATAAATAAATTGTTACTGCTAATTAAAAACATTGGCAATATGAAATAGAAATTATATGTTGTCGGTTTTAGTTAACATGTGAAGAAAATTAAAGTATAAATAATGCTTTTAATATTTTCTAACAATGACATATTCAATGACTATAACAAGTCTTATGTTACGGATGTTATGGAAATTACATATTCTTATGTTATATCTCTCTACGACGTTTATTCCTATATTTGATAGTTTTATGTTTGCAGGATAAATATATTTGTTTAATAACTTCGTGGCTTTGAGATAAGGATATAAACTTTAGCCAATTTGAAATTAAAGATTAAGATATTTTTTCTGATTCCTTTAATTGTGCATTTTACAACATATTTATTGCTCATTAACTTATTAATAACTATTTTACTTTACCTTCTTACGTTGTAGAAGTATTACTCTAGTAACAGATTATGTCTTACAATTGCCACAGATACCAAGATCATATAAATTTTCTGAAATAGAAACGATTTGATTTACTATCTCTCTTTATTTGTATAATTAATAGACTGCGGATATTTATGCAGATTCATACTTTTCTGAGTATAATAAAAAGAAATGCAACCTAAATCGAGAATGTTTTACGTACTAAATATTATAGTGGATACTATACTTTTAATATTTTATATACTTTTATATATTATATGCATCTTTTTTCATCTTCAAATTCTCCATAAATGCATAAAAATCAGCGATCTAGTTATTCAACATGTTACTAATACTTATTAACGTTATAACGAAAGACATTAAAATTATTCGTGGATGAACTTATGAATCTTTCAACATTAAATACTCATAATAAAAATTCTCATGCTAAACATAAGTTATAATATCTATTACATGATTTATAATATTGGTTTACACATTTTTCAATATTTTAATAGTTGACTGTAGTTATTATTCAATTATTACGAGACACCTAACAGAATATCAAACATGACCGATGCATATTTCTCTCTACGATCTCTGAACCCCTTAACAATCGAATCTAGTAGTTTAGAAGTTTCATACAAAATTCAAAAATATTTCTTTCTACGATGTCAGCTACATTTTGACTAGCTTGCGACTAAAACGCACAACAACCAATAATTACTGTCAATATCTGAACTTTATTACCAACAGTAATTCCCGTAAATCATATCTACTTAGAAATACACCTATGCGACGTTCGCATATGAGCCGCAATAAATATCGCCTAAACGAGAAAGCCACTGTGTTATTCCATCCATTATTTAATGCCGGCTTAATGCCATCCATTCATCAGCGAACAATTAAGCAAACAATTAAATACGCTCGTAGCCGAGCGGGTCGCGCTCGCCCACTGATATTTCTCAGAGTGTAACGCCAGCGGCAAGTGTAAACTTTTCCGTGTTAATGTGGCCCTTTCACTCGGGAAACTCGTTATACCGTTCACACGTAACGTTTCCACGCAATCATAGTATGTACATATTCCTGCACGGAGTACACGCCTAATGCGTGGGCTTCGGGTTGCAAGGATTCTTAGAGAATGCGCGTATACGTTACGTATCGATGCTAGAACTTCGTATCGAAACCGCGCTTTCGTTACGCAACCACTATGCGTCGCAAATCCTGATATACGCCTCGTGCACGATCAAAAATCCACGGAGAAAGTTACGAAAAAGGTTCAGTATGCAATTCGGATATAAAAGAACGACACGGGCCCGCGAACAATTCACAGACACCTTATACATATGCATATATGTATTATTCGAATAAATAGAATAATTAAAATTCTGTCCATCTCTGATGAAATTTAATATTTGTTTAATATTTTAATGCCTTCTAATACTTTTAATTCTGCTCGCCAGATCCAGTAGAATTATGCTAATATGAATTACTGTCAACGTTGGATTAACGAGCATCGGATAAGTTTTACCTATAGGAAATGCTCGAATCTATCTTATCGCTAACATATGATATTGACGAAGAATGAGAACAATAGACAGGATCAAAAATGAAATTTCTCTGTTACTTATTTTGGGAGAAGCATTGCCCATTGTATAATTAACGTGATCTTATTATAGTGACAACAAGAAAATTGGAATGATTTGTCTGTGTGCTTCAATATTGTATTTCCAGTTAGATTTTGTATATAAAAGATATTTAAGTTCGTGTTGTTTAAAGTTTAAAGGCTCTTCTCGAAAGTTACTTCTAGCAGTAAAGCCCATTATTCACCAAAATATCATAAATACAAATATTATAATATTATTCTTATTAAAATATATTAAAATATACTGTATAATACAACTGTAGGATATAATGAAAGATCGTTCTCTGAGTAAATAATTGAGAACTTAAGAATTGTCAAATCATACATAGGTAGATTTTCAGAAAATTATGACACACTTTAAAGGTTCATGGTAACATGTTATAAAAATTATATACATTCAATTATTTCAGTGAAATTTTGCAAGTTTCGTGTAAAATATTACCACATATTCTTTAAATTATACTAGGTAACTAAAGCTCAAAAAAGAAAATAATTAGAAAATTTAATTTTCATCGTTTACAAAAACTAGAAATATTTTTGGAACTATAAATTTGTTGTAAATGAATATCAAAATTTCAATCTTTTGTAAAATCAAAGCAACAAAACGGTTTTAAATTCACGTACAAATAGATAGCTTCCGCTTTGAAGGTAGAAAGTCAAACGCTGGTTATAGTTTCAGAACAAAATACAATCTGACGCAATTTTCACAAAGTCGCATCATCCAGTCCTGTGTCAACTTCTCTAGTGCAGGCCTACGATTTTCGAACCGTGACGAAATCCGGATTAACCATGCGGTGAATATTTCAAAACTAGGCTGTCCCTGTCATGCACGGTATGGTTAGATAAGTAGTATTCGCAGCGAAAGATGCAATTTTTCAAATTGCGAACCGCGTGTATTGCGACTTATCCATCATGAACGCGTGACCATCTGGATTATTATTCACGCCGTTTGCAAACCTGGAGAGAAATAGAAATGCATAAAATAGTAATAAGAATACGTATTTATTAAACGATATATAGCTGATTTCCGCGAAGTGGATGGCTGTGCCTGCAAATAATGAACGTCGCGTGAGCGCGCAGACCAATTATTCCAGGAACATCCGAAACGGAAAGAGTAGATATGATAGAATGGATAGAATGAACAGAATATGCGCGCTATCATTCAAGAGACGTAGATTAGGCACCGAAATATACATAAAGTGCTATACATACATTTTGTTCAAAACCATTGCGTGAGTGTTTCCAAAAAGACGAAACCCTATGCATTTGACATTCGACACGAATACAAGCAAAGCGTAATTGAAAGAAAATTGTTTAGAATATAATATATGCAATGGAAAGATAAGTGTGTGTTAAAATAAAGAAAAGTCGACGATTTTTGTCCGAATTCTTTTATCTTTTATCATGACTTTCAGAAGTTAAATTAATCAAAATTTTGTAAATTTCTGAATTTCATTATTCAGCTACGCAATAAATGTTGATTTTTCAAAGAAAAATAACTACTTTCTTCATAAATTAAAGTTGAAGAATGTGACTTTCTATTAGCTCATATATCCCTACATACATATATCTGGATGTCTAATTTTCATTCTGGATCATCCTATTTAAACATTGTCTGGTTATCTATTTAGTCTGTCTGATAAAAAAATACCATTCCTATCTACCATTCGTTCATTAAGCCTATTCTTATTCTGCTACGTTAAATGGCAAAGTAGCTTACAAAGAATACCAAAAAAGAAATCAATCACAGCCCACGCAAGAATCATACATTATGTAGAGAAATTCGTAATATTCGACAAATAGTTTCATAAAACACTGAAGAGATAAATAAATAAGGAAGATGAAACCCTGAGACTCTAAGATAATCGCAATGAAAGAAAAATGTCTGAAGACATTTTGAGTTAAAGTAGATATATGTTTTAACAAATTGTCCTTCTGGTTAATGAAACACCTATATATCAAAATACATACACTAATACGAATACATATGGACTTATTTGCTTGCTCTGAAGTATTCGTTAAAACAGTAGAACATGCACCCACTGTAACCATAGCCTTACGAGAGATAAATCGAATATGGTCCTCATCTATTTAATGAAATTTAGTATGGTAATAATCCTGTATGTACAATAAACGTAGTCGTGATTTCAACTGTTTTTTTTTTTTTTTATATAATTATACTCGAGGAATGTACAATTTGCCATCAGAGCAAGGTGTTTTAGTCGAACAAACTTCTTTTCAAATTACTTAAAATCTTATAATTATGGAAGTTCGAAATATTTTATGCACATTTTGTAATGAACTATATTTTTCTTGCTATTAAAATAATGTCAAAAAAGGAATTCGTTCAACTGGATATGAATCCGGAAAAAAAATTCGTTGAGCTCGGCAAGGGCCATGTGTGAAATTCCGTTGTTAGTCGGATTGGCGATATTAAAGGAATCGCGTTAGTTAAGGCATAGCGGAAAGATAGATCAGGCTGGTCTGATGATGTCGTGTCACGGATATAAACGCGAACTCGCGATATTAGAAGGTGATGGAGCACGATGGAGTAGGACAGAAGGTGGGGACCGAGGAAGAAGTCCAGTGACGTCACGCGCAACCTTGAGCACCGACCTCGGACAACGAGTCGCCTGGTTTATCTATATGCAAGTGACGGTTTTCTCTGTCTGCGTGGCCGCGGCAGTCGTGTGCTGACTGTAAAGGCGCTTGCGCTCTCGCATGCACGCTGACAGACCGGGGGATATCAGGAGTGAGTGGGGAAAGGCGTGAAAATTCACTTAGACGTTATTCGTACGTGGGAATGAATGTCGTGATTGAAACAGTTCGATAGGTCGCCAAGTTGCTGCGAGGATGCATTTAATTGATATTTCAAATCCACCGAATTAATTATCCGGTGCCGTTCCGTTGTGCGCGTGAATCGATCGTTTCTGACCGTTCATCGGCCGATAGCATCACGTTCGCTAACCGAAAGCCTTCAGAGGATTTTCCAAAAGCGTTTCACATTATTTTAATCGAATCGATATCGGAAGTTTTAGTTGTAATTTCAACTATTATTAAAAAAAAAAAAAAGGAAAAAAACATTTTATCGGCGAGCAATGAAATAAGATAAGGAATATAGCTCCATATAAATTAGGAACGCTGTTCTGTTCGGTGTCTTCGAAAGCTTCAAACGATGCGGTGATTCGGTCGGCAGCGATTCAAGGCGATTTAATATGCACGGCGCAACGCCGACGTTTAAGAGAACGGTTTTTACGAGGAATCGCCAGCACACGATGGTCTTTCAAGCGACATAGAGAATTCGCGCGAGTTGCGTGACGTACGAATGAAGCGGCAGTCACATTCTTCTCGGTGGCCCAGACGCAATAAAAATAATGGCTCCGTACCAGCCAATTTTAATTGGCCACTCCACTACTACACGAGAGCTAATCCGTAATCGAGATTCGTTTTTTTCTTCTTTCTCCTCTCTAGACATGTCTGGCGCGGATCATCATTCGTCTCGCGTCTCCTTCACAAATTTGAAGGTTGGCATAGGTAGGCAAAGCCTTTTTAGTCGGCCAAGTAATGGACAGTGACGTTGAAAAACGAGCGTATCGATGGGTGTCTCTTCTTTAAACAAAGTCAATTTCTATTCTTTTCGGTGCATTTAATGGAGCAATTATCACGGGAAAAGCGGACGATGTTTGACGACGCGATTATTGACGATAACCAGATTCGATATTGCGTTCATTTTTTGAAAGATTATTTTTTCAAATTAATTGTTTTAAAAAATACCTATAGTTTGCTAATTTTTTAAAATTGATCAATTTCATCAATGAATGAATAATATATTTCTAACTAAACTTCTATGAAAATTAGAAAATAATAGGATGACGATAATGCTCTGTAGACAGATTAGGTCGTTCATGTTCAAGTTCAACTAACTTTTATACTGTTTCAGACTTTTAAAAAATCCCAAGGAATTCTGGAATATTTACCAACGTTTCTACTACATTATACAATCGTTCGTTAAGTGAAATGTTTGAAACTTCTTTCAATAACTTCTTTTCCTTAAGAGTAAGATTTCGCTTTTGGGTTAATAAATGAATAGTTAAATGAACAAATATTTGTTATTAATCGTAGGACACAATGAAGTAAAATGACTCTCAATGTGATTCGTTAAATAGATTTGAGATTTTAGTAGATTCACATGTTTGATAAAATTTTTCTCACATTGTCATTATGCTTGTTAAGGAATGAATTGATAGAGATAATACGGAAAAATCTCGATCAAACAAATATCAACAGATTATCTTAGTTTTGAAACAACCCGTATCCACGTAACCTTCAATATCGATGCAATTTTTATATTACCGCATCTCCGGAGAAATTAACGCTAGTATCCGAGATTCGAACAAATTTTTCGATAGATTTATGTGCTTAATACTCTTTTTATCCCATTAAATATCAAACAGTGTAAAATTCACACAAACGCAACATTGTTAAATACAGACGAATGACGTGACTCACATTTTGTTCTGTTAAAGTATAACAAATACATTACAATAACAAACATTTTATAGAAGTATTACACAAATTTGAAACACAAAGAACATTTTTTTAATTTAAAAAATTTATATATATTATACCAATATAAAAACTTCGATGTTTTCAAATTTCACAAGATTATTATTAAATCGCTCACGACAGTATTTAGCCACTTATAATGGAAAATTGTTAATATATATTACGTATGTTTTATCAAATATTTTGAAATATCGTCAGTATTATTGTAATATTTTTCAGTATACATCCTGAAAGTTATATATTCCGGATTTGTAAGAATTATTAATGTTCGGATTCAGAAACAGGGATGTTATAGTTTATAAATCTTTTCAAAATAATTTACGCATTAAATAATTAGTTAGGCGAATTAAGAACTATTTTTAACATTCCTCAAACTCTAAAGTTATGTTTCCAGGAACCTTCATGGCACTTTTTTTAAATCCAAGTACAAATAAAAAAGATCGCACAAATATTCGGATTATATTATACACAGGAGGAGGTAGCACAAGAAAAATGTATACACACTTTATCGAAGTGTGTGTGGCTCTTGGCTCTGTATATTATTGTCACAATAATGAAGTTTCATATCTTTATTATAAATCTTTTCAATATTGAGTGTACATGATTCGTAATAAATTTCTCCTTTTTTTTCTTTTTTTGTTTGATCTTGCGACTAGTTACTTTACTCTACCTATACTACGGTAAAAGTATTAACACTTGGATTCTTTGAACACTAATTTATCAAGTATGTTGAAAATGAAAAAAATAGGTTGAAGATTATCGATAGAAAAAAATGAATGATTGATATTGGCGCTCCAAATTTAAGCTTCAGAAAAAAAATGTTTGCCATAACTTGTAGGAATATTTGTTTCTAAAAATCTCGAATGAAGCGTTGCGTCGTCGCAGATAATACTGTGCCTTATAAGGTTCCGACAGAAGCTAACTGTACGACTTGTGGTCTTCGACTTAGAATATTATTTGCGATCAAGGAGCAGGGCGGATATTGTTATTTTACCAAGAATAAAAGGAATATGATAACCAGAAGAAACAACCGACAGCGAAGTCTCAGTCACGTACGCGCAACAATACAGTATCAGTCGTTGTAAATGCCCACGATGCGATGAAGACAGAACTATAATTCACGTGATTAAAGCTGCACTTTGATCATCTGTTTAGACTGCGTTGCCATTATCGCGAACGATGTATGTACTTCATCGAACGTATCGTTACAGACGCGAGCGCGACAGATTCGCGGGAAGTGCGTGATCGTAGAGCTTCTTAATAATTAATAAATTAATGACTGGCAGGATAATATTACGCAATAGAGAAAAAAAGGCATTCACTTTTGAGAATTCCTCGTAAAAAGGACACGTAAGATCATATTAACAGAACATCTATGGGTTATATTTGTTGAAAAGCTCCAGCAAATTTTATTGTATTTAGTATTTCATATTATATGACACATATTAGATAAACGAAATATCAGATTGATAAATAAATTGATAAATAAAATGCATGTAGTAAAACGCATTCAATTTGTATTAAATATTAAAAGAGTTATCCCGCGCGATTAGTAATATATGTATACTAATAAAATATTATTATTATGAAAAATATTATTATTAGACAATTTTTTTGTATACCTGTAATAAGATTGATAGTAAACCAAATGAAATTTTTTCAAATGCAAATCATTCGGTTATCCTATAAACATGAAATCGACATAACATTGTAATATTACATTTAAAAAAGTTTATGACCTATACATTATCTATAATCTAACCTAATAGATCGAACCTTACGAATATTATTGCATACTTGATAAATTACTGTTCACAGGATCCAGGTGTTAATACTTCTACCGTAATATAGATAGAGCTAGTCGCGAGATCAAAATTATCAATACAATTTTCATAGAAACGCGTTGCTTGATTCAAGAGTTGAACCTCTGATATTTCGATCTGATTTCAACGACCGGATCCGTTTAATTAACGAAAAAATCGCGGATGATGAATATTCCCTGGCAGCATCTTTCTTAGACTCTTTGATTGCTGTCATTAATACGATTAACGAGTCGATCAACGAAGCAACCATATGACATTATCTTTGGTGTGGTGAGGTACAGAATCAGGATGATGCACCGGAAAAATCGGTGAAGGTCCTAAAACGAATTCGTCATTCGCGAATGGAAACGAGCGTCAGCTCCCAAAAAAGAATGGGTAAAGGTACACGCGCAACTAACAAAATCTACATGCCGACAGTCGCTATGGTACAACAGAAAAACCGCTAAGACTTCTCGATAGCTTTCCATTTGTATTCTTGTTGAATGTTCCAGGAGAACAGTTTGTACGTTGAAAAGACTAAAACATATATATATAATTTCTAACTACAGTTAGTTAAATAACATAACTTTGTCATTTCAATACTTAAACTACCAACTTTTAATATAAATGACCAATTTGTATTTATTTTGATGATTATAACGAAAATACGAGTACTAATATACGTATAAAATTAGCTAACTTGTATGGTTGTTATTCTATTTTAATGAAAGTTAATATAAATTGTGCCGAAAATACTTTTATTTTAATGATTGCTATAAAACAAAATCTGCAGTTCATCAAATCGACGAATTTAGTCATTTTTGCGTCTTATCCATCCACATTTTAACTGGTCACATTTTCATTGAGATTTTACTGTTTCGTGATTATACTTCAAGAAAAGAATTTAAATTAAAGATGTAAATGAAAATTAGCGATTTCTATGTTTAAACAACATTATTTCATATATAGAGTTTATATATATATATATATATATATGCCACATCTGTATTCTATATGTACATAATAAATTTTTACCTTATTTCATGCTTATAAGTTATATTTGATACTTATATAGTCTCGCATTAATTATCTATTCTTCGTTGATCCGCCTACGCATTTGATCCAAAATAAAGCGTAGGTATGTATCAACTATAAAAGTGAGAATCAATTAAATTAATCAGTTAAACGAATTAGTTAATCATTCAGATGTTAATCTCTTCAATATGATGATTTCTTAAAGATCCTTTATCATTTTACATGTCATTTTACTTCAATTAAAAATATTATATATATATTGTATATATTATATATAAATTATATATATTATGAAATATATATCATGTTTACACTTGCACAGACTAAAATTGAGCTAATTGTAATTAATTTGTCTTTTTTATTTTTATAATTTCTAATTTTATAATTATAGAAACTTCCAATTGAGAAACAACTCGATTAAGAGGCTAGAAGATTTTGATATAAAATTTTGAAACACTATTATATTACAAAAAAATATTCGGAAAGAAAAGCTGAATTTTTACTTCATCCAATAACCCTTAAAATTGTTTTCCAGTATTTACTGGCTTGAACTTGAATTTTCATCGAAAATTATCAGACAATTCGACGATTCTCAATTCTCAATGGTAGAAGCACGATCTCCTATAGGAAAATTCGAACGTTCCCAGTCCACGATTGCAAATTCAAAATGCTTCGACGGATTATGTAACGTCGTACTCACGTATTATCTATGAAAGTTGCGGGAACGCGGGTATCGCTCGTACATGATAGATTTCAAAGTTTCCACTAGAACTTATTAAAAAGCTGTAAATCGTTCTGGCTATCTTTATCGACATATCAGTGTAATTACAACGATAGGAAAGAGAAAGAAAGAAAGATGGAGAAACAGAGAGAGAGAGAGAGAGAGAGAGAGAGAGAGAGAGAGAGACAGACAGACAGACAGACAGACAGACAGACGGACAGACAGACAGACAGACAGACAGACAGATAGATAGAGACAGAGACAGAGAGAGGAGAAGGAAGAGGATAAAGGAAAAAGGTAGATGTGTATGTAATCGTAATCGGTTCTTATCAACATCATGTTGCGGCATACAGTGATCAACGGTTTAATTCTCTGGCGATATAAAACCGACGATTCGCGCAATGCCATTTTCCGCGTTCCAACATTGGTTAAGTAATGTCGAATAGTTTAAATGTGCAAGTCTCAGCAAAACGCGCGAGTCCGTAGTCCGTGGTCAAACACAAGCACCTGTGTGTGTGTGTTTGTGTGTGTGTGTGTATATGTATATTTATATATATAATATTATATATATATATATATTATATATAGATCATTCTACGTACGATTGCTCCTCATGTTCAAGTAAAACAGCTAATACCGCACACACGATACGAAAGATCTAGCACTGATTAGACCGCCATCGAATATCGAAGAAACGAATACTCCATGCTGTGAAAATCATGCCGCCCTAGTACAATGTGTAAATTAATCCAGCTTTTATTGAACGTTGAAGAATCCCTGCAAAAAAGACACCTCGTCACGCTCTCGGTGCGATTCAGTACTCTTCAGTACAGTATTTCATTGGTATCGGAGGAACAGTGTTGGAAAAATTGCTCCGAAACAAGGCGAAGAGAACGTAATCAAAGAATTTAACGATGGTCGTTGTACGGTTCTATGCTAAACATGGAATGGTCGAACAGCCTTGAATCTAAAAAATTCCGACAATTCAACCGCGAGATGTTATTAAAGCGGCTCGTTTTTAGAACGGACGTAATATACATAAATGCATTTTAAATTTAATCGACGAAGGTCGTAAGCAAATGGCTAGAAAAGGCTCGATAAATCCGTGAATACGCGGGCGTTTCGTGCAGGCTTCCTTTTACGAAGAAAAAAGAAAAAAGAACCCACCAACTGCGCAGAGTTCTCGAAATTCTGCAGACATACTGCATAAAGATATGCGACGCACAACTGGGATACGTTGAAAAAGCGCGGCCAGTTTTGTATTCGCCGCTGTAAACGTGTCGCTGGCTTTATACCGAACTGCGTACGACTTCAGAGAACGTATACATACCCGTCTTTGCGTAACAACGTTCGAGAGATAAAAATCTCGGCTAATCGGTTCTTCTCAATACCTATGATAAAATGTACACGAAATATATCAATCGTTTATTGAAAATATCCATCCCAATTTCAAACTACGAATGGCTATCGAGACGAACAAGATTTATCGAGGAAGCCATAAAACATAATTGCAAGAAAAACACGAACCGATCCAAACAAACGCATCTGCCGTACGCCTTCGTTTCTGGCGAATCTGTACCAAAATATTCCCGCAAATATTTTCTACCAACTGTACTGTGTCTTTCTATCATCCAAATCGTCAAGCAGTTGAAAAGATCTAATGAAAAGAATGTTCAAAATCCACGAAAATTATGTGCAACTATTAAAATGCAAGAGTTTATAAATCATGATGTCTGTATACCTCGTATTATTATGTTTGATATTATCAATTTTCCTAGGTTTTTCATACTTTAATTACGATTTTAGTAGCGTTAAAGTTCTTAAAATTAGTTCTCAAGAACGACTCTTTCGCCTATACGATCAATATCTGATCCAATGGGATCTATAATACTAGGCAAGAATAATAAAAACAAAAAATATAGATAATAATATAATAATACTATCTTACAAGAAACTAAAATTCATGAAACTAAATTGTACACGAACAAAGACGCGTCGCAAAATGTCTGATCGAGAAGAACTTTTTTACTTACGCTGCATACGACTCACAAAGTAGTAAAAAATATAGATAATTGTTATATGGTATACCAAATTTCGTATAACTAAGTTTTTTACAATTAAATTTATTTCCATTTGTTCCATTTGATATTTTTTATTTTTCTATAAAAATAGCCATGACACGCGTTAATGATATGTTAAGCACTCGTCATCCTTTTTTCTAAAGCACTAGTAACGAAAATTCATCGTCTAGTCATCTTCTGAATCGACAAGAACGGTCGAGACGGTTTTTGCGCGTTAACCTTTCGCTCCAGACGGAATATCAACAAAACAGAGAACCACTGGCAGACTAATCAACCAGACCAGTGACGTCATCCTCTTGCGTTGCACCGGCGCGGAGCGGTGCGGCATACGTATCGTTGCACCCATGGTTGCACGCATGCGCGTTCGCCAGTCAGCGAATACCGAATTTTGCTATAGCGCACTTGCTCCGACGCGGCGCGACACGGTGTGATGCGCATAAAACAAGGCTACGAAAAACTCATCCTGTATTATGCAGACTAATGTTGTCTCCTGCTTAACTATTCATATTACTTATTTACTACATTTTTGTTATCTACTACATTTATTCTGTATGTAGAATCATTCTTATATAATCTGTAAGTAATTCACAGATATAGTATCACATAGTAACCAGAATAGATAAATAACAGGTTATGTTAGACTACCGAATGCCCGCAGAAACTCTACGAACTTCAAAATTAAATTGCAAACATGTTACAAAATGTAGCTCTTACTTTTTGCTGGAATCAAAGAACTGAATCTGGGCTACAAGATAGTAGTGAAATGTTAATTAGTCTACTTCTAATAATCTTCTAATAATATATAATATATGATAATAATAAATAATAATAATTCTAATCTATTCGGAAATGTCAGATTATAATCTTTTTATTGAAAGACTTAAAAATGTATCTTCCTTTACAAAATTTATGACACTTAAAACAATTCCATGGAAATATTATTTTTTACTTACAATTAGGAAAAGAAAAGGCAACCATTAAATGATATTCTGTAAAAACTAGAGATTATCTACTTTTAAGTAAGGCATTATCTCGTTTAAATAATTTTTATGGACAAATAAGATTCTAATTTAGGGTCTTTATAACCTAGAAACATAAAAAAGTCAAGAATCAAGTAAACGAAAAGAATCAAAATTATAACTTTTATCTAGTCAGACAACTGTTCTCAAACCTTGCACGGCAATAAAAAAAACAATGGTTCCAACTAGGCGATGAAATGAACACGAGGACAAAGACGACACTTTCAAAATATCGGTATAAAAATTGATCGTTCGAGTTGTAATTGCAGTTTGCTATAGCTGATCTATTCTTAAATGACAGTTGCAATGATAATTAAGCTAAATGATACTTTTATTGGTATTCCCCAATACTCCTTTTAATCATTTTTTTTTTTTTGTTCTTTTTTTCAAAAGATATTAAGGCTTGACTGTTGCTAGGATTTTATATTATCTGTCCATTAAAACCATCAGCAATTTTAGTTAATCCTCGTTAAATATAATGCATTCTTTCATCATTTCTTTACCGAGTTTCTTTCATTTTCACTTCGTAATGAGCGTAATCGACAGAAAAAGATTGAAATAGCTATGTACTGAACTCTGGATAATAGAGGAACACAATAGAATGTATTACAATGTATGCTAGATAAATATGCTTGCTAAATACCGTTTTTGCATATTCAATTTACGTTTCACTTCAAAAGCATTATTGACAAATTCAGTAAAAATATATCGCAAATATTTTGCTGCAATTGTGGATTTTTAAAATAATTTAATTTTAACAACATTAAATACAAGCTTTAAATGAATTTCAAGCCGGTCATCATAAAGCAAACATTGATTTTACGATTGTTTATAATTGAAACTAATCAGATATCCGATGAAATTGTCTAAAATATAAAATTGTTATAACTTAACAGTATATACTTTACATTGTATACTTTGACAGTATAACCTGAAAGAACCTCAGACAAACTGCCTTATATTTAATATTTATTGTTTATATATTTATGTTTCATAAGAAGCAGGAAGTATACCTTTTGCATCTAATACAAGAAATGCAGAAATCCTTTCCTTAAATCGCCCACTCAAAAGTCTTCGTCATTTTATTATACCGTTAAAGGATTAAATAAATGATCCTATTTGATAAATTCAACGCTATAGTCTATTTCATATAATCTAACTATAATCGAAATTATCTGCGATTGGTTATAGTACACATAACATTGCGAGCTAACTTGCAACGTACTTTTTCGCACGGAACAGTTTCAGCGAATTCTACGTCGTATTCGGCTTAAAAATAAATACGACGAAACGCGCAATGAAGGTAAAGAGACGACCGCCAACATAGCTTTTTGAGTGGCGTGCCGATTATCTATCTCGAATGATCGACCCTCAAAAACCTCGTCGGAGCACATCTAATCAACGATTACTTCGATTGGTCAGCACAACTACCTGTGGAATGATACGCGAGCTCCAATTTTCGAAATCAAGGCGTCGATTAGACGAAAGATTAGATAGAGAAATTTACACCAGAATTAATTTTGTATTGATTGTGCACTTGTAATACTGCTGACGACCTCATCAACAACTGCACAACGTTGTTTCAATAGGGCTGATGTCGAAAAGCACAACTCTTAAATACAGGCGTAATGTCACAGCTCATCCTGTAAAATGTCAATTTCGGTGCCAATTCAACAGAGCAATTCGTCGAGCACACGCGATAACGATGCGCGAGCGCGTATTTGCAAATAACAGATCGCGCACATCGCGGTCCAAGATATTTGGCACTGAATATCTAAAAATACACACGATCGTATGAGTGTTGTGCTGTCACTAACAATGTAGCGCAGATATCGGTTGTACTATCTACGATCTAGAGGCCAGTATGTATAATTAGTAGAAACGACCGTTCGATTAAGGTAGCGCCTCGTTTCCTTGCTTCATCCAGTGTCTAACCGTGATCGTTTTTACACAATCCTCAAGTATATGTCTATGTACCGCTGATTGTTTTTCATTGCCGCGCAATAAAAACATTGTTTATAAATTTAATCAAATGATAACAACGCTACTTTACACGTGACAGAATTGCGTTTCTTTGTTTTGTTTTTAATGTTCTTGAATATGCTATTTCATAAATTGATCGAATAAGGGCAATGCTGCATTCCACGTATCAGAGTTTTGATATATGTAGGTATAAATGCTTATACGATATATCATCCTTTTAACTAAAACTTTAAATAGCAGATGTTTGTTCGCTGATATAAATTTAATCAAATGAGAGCAACGTTTCAGGTAAAATTTTGACCATATATAATATATTATATAAATTCCCCAAAAAGTTAGGTGTTCAATAAAATAATCTTTTTATAATTATCTGAATTCTTTTCGACACTTGTCTGATTTCATTTGATTCAATTGTTATTGAAAAACTCATTGAATGTTGTTGTTAGTTTCTTCATTTCTGAATAATTAATTCGTTGGAAAATTGTGTAAGTCCTTAAAAAAGATAATGGATAAATATAACATCGAAGAATTAGAAGTAATGCGAAGAATTTCACATCCAAATTCATCAAGTTTATTATTTTAAAGTAAAGAAGTATTTGTTTGCATTCGTTTTGATTTCTTCGCATACACATAATTACATCGTACGTACGCAGAACTAATTTGTTCACCTTCTTCATATTTTCCACCTATCTCAAGTGATGAATATGTAATTACAGCTCTAATCATACTCTCATATTTTTCTTGTTGGTTATTTTCACTAATATCTCTTCAAATATTATTGTTAATGGAATTTTTCGGCTTTCCCCTTTACTTAGCCTCCAATGAAAGATAGATAAAATCACTCTTGGATTCTACAAATTAATGTTGAACTATACTAATATATACATTAACTCCTTGAAATAATTTTATGATTGCACGTTTTAAATAAATTTCAAATAAATTAGGTTTTTAGTTACTTCTACTATATGTTTTGTTATATGATTTATAATATCAAATAATAAAATTCATATACTTTTTGGTATTCAACACACGCGTATTATATCAAATATATTTTTTGAATAATTGAATATTAATTAGAATTTGGTAATTTTTATTAATAGGAATTTGCTAATTTTATAAATGAAAAAATTTAAAAAACAAAATTTCATGTGCATTTATTACAAATTATCATTCTTACATATACAATTATTGAAAATACTTACACTGACTAATTAATTATTTTGTCTATTAATTTCTTTAAATATCTATATATAAACTGATTTAATTTCATGAATTGTGATATCGCATACTGTATTGTATATTTCTCAAGCCAAGTATTTCTTCCGATTTTATAGAATAAATAACTTAATATTAGAATCGCAAAACTATTCATTTTTTTATATGGCAGGATATCCTTTACGAAATGATATTTATTCAAAATTTTACATTTCTGCCATTTTTTATTGTTACAATTGAGTCGCGTTTTGTAATGTATACTCACATGATATGCACGTATTACATGGCATTTATTTTCGCCGTAGTAATGTGAGCTTCCCGAAAGATTTTTGCAAACGCATGCATATTTAACTCCAGTAAAAAGAATAGGCTATTTTTAAATCTAACTTTTGTTAGCAAATTGAAATGAAAACTAGTAATTAAGACATTGTCTTTAATCTTATAATTCATAGAATTTTCATAACAGTCCCTCTAAATTACAAACGATGGATTTTGTATATCAATAAAAATTCATTCGCCACTGAATGTCGATTTTATTAATTAGGACACACCTCTTGCGTTTTTTTAAAATGTCATTCATTGAAATCCATTTCTTTAATTAATGAATAACATCATTATTATATAGTATGTAAATAATGGAAAGTACAAAGAGTGGAAACATGAAAATAACATGATGACCAAGTTCAACTCACTCAGTTGTTATTAACTATTTTCTATATTAATTAACTAGTATTTATCAATAACTACATTGAGATTGACTTTGATTGCTGTAGTCAAACCATCCATTACGTTGAATTATTGGATATGGTGCAATCGTGCAATTACATTATTTATACAAGATCAAAAGCGATGGGCACTGCAAAAGTCTATCTCCAGAATTATTAGACTGTAATATTGTAATATAGTAATATAGTAATATATGAAATATCCATTGGAACGTATTAAGTTTTCTAAGCTACTTTCTAGATTACTTCAAGAAATATATCAATTGTCGACGATGTGATTTAGATAAAACTGCACAACGATTTACTTTATTCGTGTTTTATTTACTTCTTAGTTGTTATTTTCCTTCGACTATCTCTCTTTTCAAATATATTATTGAAAATCTTTTAATGAGTTCTTTCCAATGATAAGATGAATACGAGCAGACTTTAAGTACTTTTCCATTCCAGAGATTAGTAAAATTTTTCAGAGAAAATAGTATTAATAAACAAACATATTCTTTGTTCATTTTTTAAATATTTTTTAAGCCTTCAACAATAGAAACACGTTTTTTTTATTTCCTTAGAAACAAATACATTTATCATTTAAGTGTTAAGATACAAAATTCAGTGCTGCTTATATCTAGTATGTACGCAACATCGAATATGGAAATATTTCCGATGCTATCATTAAAAACGAAGAGTTTAGTGTATCAACAAGGAACATGAAACACAACAATAGGAAAGCGTTAATTGACAACTGAAATTTACCCAGTGTCGCATATGTCGATTGAAACTTGCACTGATGAAAAACAGAAGATAAATATCGTATTAGATCGTCAAGGAAAACAGACATCTCATATAATATTATAATGTAATAGAAAAGTTACGCATAATAGAAATGCAAATGACTATGGTCCAATCCATGAAAAAACGAACGGCGCGCTCGCGTCAGCATGAATCGTCGCGTTTCTATTAAAACATAGTCGTTGTTATTGTGCGTTTAAGGCCAGATGCAGACAAGCGAGTTCTGTCGTTGCGATATCGCAAACTTGTATGCATTGCCCAACTACAAATAAATCGCACCGCGTCACGGACATGAGGTCGCTCGTATCGGTGTGATATCGCAACGACAAAAGTCGCTCGTCTGTATCAGGCCTAAACACGCATTACGTCGGGCAGAATCGTGTCAACGCGCTACATCAATCAACCAGACACGTTTCGCGTTTTCAATTAGAATCGGTTTTAGTTGTTCGTTATTCGTATTACGCTTACGTCTAATGGCGTGTTATTTAAAAAGGACATATTCTTGAAGATAGATGTCACATTTTCGGAAGAAAAGTATAAAGTAATAACGCCAAATGTTAATTTTAGAGAGAATCCTCGAACAGAGGCATCTATTTCATCAGATTGAAACAAAAAATCTTGTCGGAAAAAGTTAAATATTAATCCAGATATTTATTAAACCGGAAGAGAATTTAAATTTAGAAGAACTAAACAGTTAGAGTACAAGTAAATCCGAATTCACCGAATCCACTTAGTCAACATTCGATTGTACTTGAAAGTATCGCCATTTACATCTATGTTCGTCTATTAACGTGATACTTTTTATCAAGATACTCAAGATATATCCAAAACTTTCCAGTCAAATTTAAACCTATTTGCAATATACCTATTTCATTCTATTTGTAAAAACCGGTAAACGATCGTCTACTAATGAACAAAATTAAAAGACAATGGATTACGCACTTAACCTGTATCCATTTGAAAACTATTTAGCGTCTGAAATCCTCTAGATTTCCTTCTTTCAAGACTCGTCGTCTCTCACGAGTCCCCTATTCATTTTCGCGTTTGGTCTAATGGAAATAGCCCAAAAATTGCATATTTCGCGTCCTTGAAATTTGATTCATCATATTCGCCACGGTAGCGGACGAGCACTTCTCTGCTACGAATAATTTACAATGAAGGAAATTTCAAGAATTTCTTCGTTGCCTCGTTATAAATTTAAATCGTCATCAAATTAATTGTGGGAGAATGTCCGAGTCGAACAAGGTTTCGAATACGAATGTATATAAAAATACGTATAGTTGGTAGAAGCGACATAGACAGGTCATAAAATGGAGGTCAGTGGTTAAAATTCACGATTTGACTGTAACAAATAAGTCATGAAGAGTCAGAATCCTGTTTAGAGCCAAATGCTATCAATTCAGAACCAGTTTTTCCTTTACAGTATGTCTGGCAAAATTTGTCTTTATGCAAAGGAAAACTGTTGAATAATGTACCTTCGCTTGAATTGAACATTCTTATGAAATAAATAGCGAACAACGGAACACTTAAAGATATCAATATTTTTCTTCTTTGCCACTGCTATCACACTGAATCATGTCCATATGTGAGCTATTGTTCAAGAAAGTAACGATTGCGATAACCTAAAGTTCTAACCTAATCTTACTGTAAGGAACAAAAAAATACTCATTTGACAAAGATATTCTGATTAGGAATAGTTTTACAAAGATTAGGAAGAATCGATGCCCTCGCTCAAATGTCCTAGTACGGTTATTATATCTAATTCAAGACTGAAAAATGTTAAGTAACAATTAATAGACGACAAAATATGATTGACATATGGAAAAATAGAATTAGTTACTATATAATGTATTAATGTATTAATGTATTAATAATTTTACTGAAAAATGCAATCAACTTTAATATCGTAACCTACATTTACATCAAATACTGATGTTTTACTAATTTCAAGCATCAAAAGTATATTCAGACTTTTGAGATAGAATGTAGATTGCCCTTTCCGATATTACTTCTATCAGGTTGAGTCTCAATTACTAGAATATATTATTAGCTAAAAAGTTGAAAAACTGAACAACGGTTATTGTTGTGGATGCGCATTTCTGATCGACTGGTCCCCTGGTGTGCAACGGTAAACGACGATCCATAAAATGTTTCTTCCTCCTTACTTTGGCGTGGAAGGTCCCATTATCTATGCCTCACAGCAGGCATTGAATGGCAGGAAGGCTCCAAAAAAGCAAGGACAAAACGCAGCGAATTATTTGCTGCATTAATTTTTTTCATGGATGACCGGGGGAAATGATTTCAAGTTTCTGACTGGATGGCATGAACGAGTGCGTTTACTTAAACAAAAGTCAATAAATCTCGAACAAGTCAGATTGCGCGAGAAAAGATTAACCTGAATTTTATCAAACGACTTTTCTTTCCATGTATCGCCAATTGTGCCGATTAGTATGCTAAATGTTTAATGAAACATGATTAACAACTTAAACACGTCTATGTAACCTGTAACAACACGCGTGTGATTTTTATCCAAGTAGTAAACGCTCGTTAAATTGAAGAACGCAATTACTAGTCGTTCTGACTTATCAGCCAGTCAGATCACGATGCTAACTTCACTTCATTTGTCACTGTCTCGACAATTTCGCTGTAATTTCTTTTCTTTTCAGCGAATTGCGCTGAGAGAAAAGATTCGATGGGTTTATTGGAATATTTAACTATCGATAATTATATGTTACACAATTTTTTAATGTTTCAGACGTGCGAGAATTGAATTAGACAATTTAATCCTAACCTTTGTTTCATTGTTCAACGAAGATAAAAATTCAGGCTCACCTGCAACAGAAGAAAAGAATAAAATTTAATTTATATACATAACAAATTAATATCATATACGTACTAAGTAGATTGCGGATAATTATATAAATTATGTAAAATGCGAAAATTATATGAACATTTAGAAAGATTAAATACACAGAAATATAAGAAATGTGCATGATGTGCAAAACTACAAGATAGAAGACAATGTCCAAGATAGAATACTTATATTAGAATATTTACAAAATAAAATAAATCTGTATAAGGGTTTCGCTTCTTTAATAGCGTTCATAAAAATATGAACTCGCATAAACATCATTCGCAGTACAATAATAATTAACTTTTCATTCCAATTATTGCACTAAAGAATATTTGTTACTGCGGTTATCATATTCGCTGGATTATACCATATATAAAGCACGGCCCACGATTCAGAATTCATCACTGTCCAAGAAGACGATGTTAATCGTGTACGAGGGTGCCAGTGAGTTTGCAAAACTTGAAAAGCCTTGTTCTAGCTGGACACTCGTTAAGCAATATTTCCTCGAGCACAGGTATTAATGAGAAGAAAAACGGCAAAGAGGCGCGAAGAACGCGTTCTTCGTGGCTGGGAATCGAGTATCGCAGTAATACTCGCCCGAATTTGGGAACTGTGCCAGTTAGAAACGATCGTCTTCCATTTTTCAATTTACAATGTGAGAAAAAAAATCGGAGCTCGACAAGCAAGGAACGCTCGTCTCCGCTCGTCTACTCCCCCAAGTGCGCCACTTTCTCTGTAGCATCGAGGGTACTTGCGAGGGGATGTAATCGCATGATAATTTTCTCATGAGTTTTCTTACCCCTCGCGAGAGGACGCACTTGGATCAAGCCCAGTTGGCCGCGATTCTTCGCTTCTCGCTTTTGCCAACAAATACCATAAGGCAGCAGCTCGCTACAAAGCCTTGTTACTTTGCATTAACGCTGATGTTCCCGTCGATGACCTTTTCCCCGACGAAGAACCTTAGAACTCGTCAAGAAGTAAAGATTTTGAATCGATTTACAGGGGCTTGGTGTTGATATGCCGATCGTATAAAAATACAAAACGGGGGAAGATCTTGTTACGAGGAGCATCTCATTTTCAAATATTCAACCCTCGTACGAAATTCGGTTCGATTTGACTTAATATGAGAATTAGGCGTTTGAAAAGCTTTTATGAGAACATTTTAGGATTTTGCTGATTCTTAAAGGTATTGAATGAAGAATATATGTATAGGTATGTTATATGTAGATGGCGGATATTTATGTCAGTTTATACTTTTTTCAACACAATTAAAGAAGTAGATCTAAACAGAGATTTGTTTATCTACTAAATATTACAACTAAATAGTATCTACTATGTGGGTATTTTATATACTCTTACATATTATGCGCATCCTTGCGTCCATAAATTTCCCCAAATGCATAAAAATATGCAGTTTAGTCACATGTAAAAAGATATAGTTGGTTATTTATGTTATAATACAAAAGATATTCTTTACTTTGATACTCTTTTCAATATAATACTTACTTGAACGATGCAAACAATTATATAATATATGTAAATATATATTAATATATCCTTATCAAGATCGCGAGGCTTTATTTGTTTTGTAATATAAAGAATGAAAACGAAAGAATTTTACAAAACAGTTCTATAGAGAAAATCGATTTTTCATACTTTGTTCCTGTATCGATTATTTCTTTAAAGTATGAAAAATCGATTTTCTGTTCAATAAAGTTGGCTGCATTCAGGCTAGATACGGACTGCATACATGTACACACAGGAAGGCCACAGTCATAGCGTAAAGTTTATATTTTAATTAGTCATTAGAAAAATGATTGAACAGTTTCGTACTCTTACCTATTATTAGCAAAGTGTGCTATATACTATAAAATTATTACAAACAGATATTCTCTATGTTTCTCTTTTATCTTTATTTGTACTCAAACTGCCATCTTTTAAATATAGGAATGAAAGAAACTAGACCAATCTCAAGGATGAATCAATCACATGAATTACTTATTATTATATTATTAACTATTTTTTCTTTTATTCGCATAGAATTAAGTTTCAAATCTATCTCGCTAATTTATTTACTTGACAATCTGTAATATTCCGACTAATTGTGACTTCAATACCGATCCAGTAAAGATAAATAACGATGTATGATTCGTATGTAAATTAGAACTTCAAACTTAATTTCTTCGGAAATTCCCGTCATATATTTCGTTCCTTCTCGGCACCTGAATCCGAATCTAATGTAACAATATGAAGTTACGCTTCCCTGGTATTAGAGGCTTTACTTTTAAAGCAGTGCCAATGTTACAGCAACCTTCTAATTGGCTCGAATGTAAAGTATGGCCCTGAAGTCGAGAGTGAAGACTGTGAAGTGAGGATTAAGTGAAAAATGCAGTACACAGAATTCTTTTTAGACTTTATATATAAATGCAGTGTAAGAAATTGTTTTACTAAATAATTTTTCGTTAAAAGTTGTAGTAGTTTGTAGTAGTTTATTAGTTTATTAAAACTGGTACATAAACTTCAACTTCTGTCTTAATTCTTTGCGCTTATATAACGAGTTTATACTCAATATCAGAAGGCCAGTGACTGGATACATTTGTCAGAATATTAAAAAGACTCAAGCATTCTAAATAAAACTTCTCAGACGAATAGCTAATGCATGTTATTCATTACATGCGTTATGTATGATATTTCATTAGCATTTGTAATGTACCGAAAAATTTAAACACTAAAAAATCTAATAAAAGGCAAAGCATTTCCTTTCTTATTCCTACCTACAGTAAGCAAATAATAAGAAAACAAGCAAATTATTTCATTGCGCACGTTAAGAAATACAGAAAAATCTGTAAAGCTTTAAAAGGAAAAACTACGATAATCGTGTAAGATTCACATTCTATTAAACACCTGCCGCGTAATATCCTCAAGCCAAAAAGATAAGGTGCATTAAAGCAAAGTGGATGCTTGAGGTTGGCAAGTAAACACTACCAACGGAAACTTTTAATCCAAGTTTCCAGTGGCGCTGGACTTCCGTGCGAAGACGCGGTAAATCAACCCCCGTTTACAGGAAGCACTTTGCTTTATTGTTTAAGCTCCACAAAAGAATACCGACAGGCAAGTTGGGTCGAGACAACAATTAAGATGTATGTCATTGCGCGGTAGCAATGTTACGGCTATTTTAACAGTCTCATCGTTCCACAAGACACATGTGCGAGCATGACTATTTTCTGGTGCTCACGCGCGCAATTTTGTAAATCGCCAGAGACACGCGAATTATCTTACAATCAAAAAATCGCGACATTCGAAGCGACGTTACGACAAAGCTCAATTAAAAAATAGTCTATCATAATTCCAAATCATTAAGTTTTACGAGATATCGCTTACAAGCAGTTGTATTTATTAGATTTTATTTAACATCGCATTAAATACCGACCGGTTGTGTATCCCGAAACGGACACGCCCGTTCGCTGGTTTGTGCGTACCCACCTCTATAGACAAGAAGAGCAATTCGAAAGTAGAATTTACGATCGAATTTTTCCCCTATTACTTTTCTGTTTCTTTTTCACCACTATCTCTTTGTAACGAAGTTTAAAAAAAAGAATTATCATGCGGTGTCACTTATCTAGTTATACTTTGATCAAAACGTATACGAATTAAAATGTAGCAAGGTAATTACACGAGTCATGTATTGGCTCACTATTAATTTTATTATATATTGAATCATTCAGTGTCTTAGAATCGTAAGTCTACTTACGGTCGTATACTGTATTCTGTTTTAAAGCTTCGTGTAATGAAAAGAAATTTATGGCCTATAGTATTTTACTTATGAGTAGAAAAGCTAGTGTATATTAATTACTATTTGACATTACTAACGACATTCTGAAACGAAAAAGGTAAATTGTAATACAAATTTTGATTTCTAATATAATGCATACAGTACTTTACGAAATGTGCAGCATAATGATTTCAAATAATTTGGCACAGGAAGATTATACATGAAATTAATATCAGTTTGCAGCCAACGATGAATCGTATTAATTATAGGATCGAATAATCGAATTAAGTAAAACAGGTATTTATTTCTATGAAAAAGAATGTTGTCTTAATTTTATACAACGAAACCATATATCTTTTTCCATAAAGGAAATATTGAGCTGGAAACATATTACATCAAAAGAACCATGATTTTTTAAATCTCAAAGATATTTTGATTTAAATATTTGGAAATGATATTAACAATAAATATTTATCTCCTTAATGTCATCTTTATTTTTTTATTGTAACGAAAATGATACAGAAGAACATACTAAACTAACTAACATACTAAAATAGCGAGGAACCATGGAAGGACGATACTGGAGAATGGCTGATTTTGAATCTTGTTATCTACGTCACTAGTGAATGTACCAGTTGCTTCCATGTACATAGTAATAATTTTGTGGTTTTGAAATATGATATCAACGAATGGTGAAATTATCTGCTGATAACATCCTATAATTATATAAATCCTGTAATAAATAACATCATATAATTATTGTATTTATTTATTTATATTACAGCCTGGCCCAAAATGCTGGCCATTTAAAATATTATGTATATACATATACACCAGAAACATGACCACTTTGTCTATTGACCAATTTTGCGTCACCATATCGTAGTTCATATTATAATTCACTGTACTGAAAGTATCATTGTTGAAAGAACGATCTAAACCTACCCCTAGCCAGGAAAACTTTCACAAATATCGGGGAGAGGGGGGGGAGGTCTCAGCGTTAAGATACAGCATTTGAACAAGCCTGGCACATATAACGACAACACAGGGATTCTTATGCAGTATATTATCACGTCGCATCGCGTCGTTCCCAGCCGAAATGCAACAAGTTGCCCATTCGACCCGAATACCTCTGTCTCTTTTTCCCATGCTTTCTCCCTTCCTCTCCTTTTCCAGTCTACTACCACACTAAGATACATTCATAAACGCGTACGCAAGCACACTAATACGATTCATCTATAAACGTGTGACATCTTATACGTATTTCGCGAGGAAACACGCGCGAAAAGCACATTTCATTGCTAATTCACGAGCCAGTCTCTTCTTTGTCGAGTGTGTTCGCCAAATCATTGTTCAATGAGGTTCTTCGGTTCATTTTTCGCTAGCGAAACGACGAACGGAATTTCTTCCCCGAAGACAACGCTTTTCTAACGACCGTTTGTCACAACCCCCTGCAGAAAATTGACTCTGCATTGAATGATTCACAGAATTGTTCTGTTGCAACGTTTATGTGTTTCGTAAATGAAATTGTTGAATAATCAATGACCGATTTTAATTAATAAATCAGAAATATGCATTTGCTACTGTTCGCATGCGGTTTCAGAACAAACGATACCTAACTATTTATTATTAATTTTTTATAATCCTAAGTACATTAAATAATAAATTGTTTGCAATTTTATATAATATTTGTATTACAATATCTTTTCTAGCTCCTAATTATCATTGTTTGATATCAATTAATCGTTTCTTTTTCCTAACATCAAGGGTATTGAATTATAATTGCATATTAGTTCTTAATTTCAACTACATTACTATGTATGTAATATCATTGCATTCAAAGAATACTATTAAATAAAATCGTAACAATCGATAGTTAATAAAATTAGAAATTTTTTAAAGTTTTGGTGTAAAATTTAGCCTCAATGTTGTGAGAAGCTTATCCAAATTTTCAAAAAAGATATAATTAAAAACAAGTATCACATTAAATTCAAAAGTTAATTGCTCAGGAGGAATACTAATATTTTACAAACTTTTATACGTCTTAACTTTAATGATTATGTGCGATTAAAAACTGATTTTACTACGTCTGTTCAGATTTTATAATGTCACGTACACGTTAATCTTTAAATGTGATATACGTGTAAATAATATAGCGAAACAAAATTATTATTTAAACTTAAAGTAACTTGCATTAGAATTTACTTTACATATTTACAAGTGATAGTACCATACATTGCACAACGATAATAAAATTTAACCTGGAACAGCTCTACGCATTTTATCTAGAATTATATTTCGTCCACGTTGGTTATAATTACCATTTTTGGGGATTATTTCGCAAATGTACCTAATGCTTTACCACATGGAATATCTGACCATTGCCTTTATTAAAATTGCATTGAATATCCTGTATTAAATTAAATTTAATATACCCAAATAATACAATCGGTTTAAATATAAATAGAATATTGTACTCGTATCTCTATGACAATGCACATCGAAATATGGAAATCGCAAAACCGCAAGTTATCCTGCAATGAAGACGGAAAACTGTAAAATCGCCTTGTGGCATGATAATTATATCTCTGTTGCTTTCATCAATAAGAGCAGGTAAGGGATATTCTATTTACTAATAAAGGCATTTAATCTGCATACATCTTGTCATTTTTTTATTATTTTCATTATCCAAGAATAGTACGCCATAGTGACTTACGAAAGTATCTAAACACATATACATAGATATCTTTTATCAATATATTATGTTTGTTATGAAGAACGCCTGGAAATTTCATCAGCGCTGTAATCAGATATAACTATCAAAATCATGTTGATAAAATATAAAAGCAATTTGGAAATCTATCTAAATCCAGATGTTGGAAGATGTTTATTGCAAAAAATTTGAACATTATATGTGTTAGTAAACTACAATACTTAATGAGACCACGTTTAGCACTAATTATATGTATGTCCAATACCTCTGTTCACATGTTGTATATTAATTTTTTATTGAATGTACGTTTACAATAAATGCCTTGTAACTTCTATCTATATTTTCAAATTGATTTTAAAATGAATACAATCACGATAGTTGCACCTTAGTACAGTACGAATGAAATTTCAAAAATTTTGTATAACACACATAACATATTCATTTTCAAATTTTCCATGGTAAACGTCCGGATATTTCGTTCGAATATTTCTGAATTCACTGTAGGTATACATATATCTCGCTGCGAATCTCCGATAGGATATTTTTTATTTCACATACTACATAATATTCATGCAATTTATCTTCTTTTCTTCGTTATACTTTAGACGAGATAATGTCATAAAAGCTTATTCGTGTTCATGTTCGACTCATGAAGCAGTGCACCGAGCAATTACGGAATTTATCACGGTTAATGGAACGTAGAATAAGTAGTAGATCTTAGAGACTTCCAATCCTTCGTCTAAGCTTCTGCAATCAGGAATAAGATAGGAAAAAGTTGCCTGTGTCTCATACCAAATAAAGCAACCAAGACAACTTCGAGAGGCCAACCGAACGCCGAGTGCAATGTGTTTAATTGCACAAACGAAAAGAGAACAATCGACAGGCAGAAACATCTTAGAAAACGTGTTTTTCGTAATTTACATTTTCAGATCATATATCGATCATAAATTACTTCGCTACTTCTAACTAATATTCATAAATATTTTCTTCGAAATACATAATTCTTCAACAATTTTTATAGTTATAAAACTAACACAGTGTTGCTACTATTGACGCATACGTTACGTCATTTTCATTATCTAAAACTTAGCTATTAAACTTTTAACAATAGTTACTAATGAAATTGTTGAGTTTTTAAATTTATGCATTCTGACAAAAAGATTTGGAGAGATAAACAAAATAGTAGATAATGAAGTTGAAACAAATGTTATTGGTACATCTAAGAATATCTTTTTGATAAAAAGAAGTATGCAGCTTTTGAGAATGATTCGTCATATTAGCAGTGGCAAATTCGTTAAAATTTACATTTGTATGCGCTTGTATAAATTTTCACATTTCAATATTTAAACTTCATTTGCGAATTACTTTATGAAGGAATAATTTAAATCGACTACAATCTAATATTTGAGAAACAAACTGCTTAGAATAACAAGATTGTCCGAAGCTTACTTTCTTTTTCTGCAGGATTCGATCTACGTAGTCAATGCCATTTTGACTACGCTGTCGTTGTTTATAGCCGGTAAAATAGATGCAGAATATTTCTATCTTGCAGAACACTTTAATTTAGTACGGAAATAATACAGGATTCTTGATGAATTCTTGAGATAACAACCTCTTGCAAAACGCACGCACGCGACGTCATAGCAGATACGAAAAAGGAAAGGAAAGAAAGTGGAGATCGCGTAACCTAAAAAGAAAAAGGGAACTAAAAAGAAAAAACGAAAGAAAAGTAAACTTTTTATGCCAATTCAGCATACGCGGTGAATTCAATCTCGTTCTTAACAATGCATTATTTGAAACGACTATAATACTTCTAATATTTACTTTCTAATATTTACTTTCGCTATCTTTAAACTTAAAATTTTTAAAATTAAAATTATTTGTTAATATTTCTTTTCAAAATTTCTGATAAAAAAGACTTTTAATTTTTTTACCAAGTTTTATCCTATTTTTTCCACTAATCCTAGTTTATTAATTTTAATCTTAGTTATATCACTTATGATATGATTCAGTTGATATAGATCAGTTAGTTTCAACATAAGGATCAGTTGATTTGTATCGGTTATGATCATTATGTTTGAACATTAATTATGTATGCAGTTGCAACTAAACGAGCTATCGATATTAAATTTTTTTCTTACTACAGACAAAACTAATTTCTTACATATTTTATAGTACAACAAAGACACGAAAAATTATCTTAAACAATATCATATTAAAATATTTAAATTATACATTTAAATTTAACATTTAAAATATTAAATTATAAAGTTACTCGATTATAGGTTAAACACGTAAGAAGGACAAAAATATAATGTTTTTTATAAGCAACGTTATCTAATAATACATATCTAATAACATAACTTTTCATTTAAATAACTAAAAATCAAAGAGATTATGTTTAAACGAATGGCTCAATCTGATTTTGAACTGGCAAATAATTCTATCCAACGGCGAGCATAAGTGGATTTTCATAAACCACTCAATGCAATTCTGTATTACTCCCGTACAACTTTATTAACGTTCCATGATTCTCTTCGTTCCACATCTCTCTTCTTTTTTTCATTATATATGGCAAGTCGTATAGTAAATGCCGTTGCATGCTATTAATTACAATATCCCTGCGTATCGCAGGAATTCCACAGGGACAAAAATATTTCACATAAAACACGGAAGGTGCACTCGTTGTTTCTGAACTGTCTCCGCATTCAAAACTCTACTTGGACATTCAATCATTCGAGCAATGCTTCAAGTATTTCGACAAAGCCGACTTTAATATATGCATATGTCCAAGCTGATTTAGTTTTTATTTTTGAGCTACTTCAAGCGAATACGTAGGTACTAAGCGGAATCAAAAAATCGATTTTTCGAAAATACATTTTTCCCAAAATATAATCTTCGTAGTATACGGCCATTAATTTTTATATCAAATTGCTTTGAAATTTTAACAATAGAAGACAGTAAATGATGCTCTGTTTAAAATAATGTCATTGACATATATAAGTATGAAATATAAGAAATAATATATCATTTGAATGACGTTAAATAAATAAAGAAAAAGTAATTATATTACAGTCTATTCAATACCTTCTACCTTTTCAATACCTATACAGTATACATATACAATACCTATACATACCTTCAAATTTTTATATCAATGACTTAATTAATTTAAGAAATACAAATTTAAAGATAATAATTGTTTCCCCTATTTTTTGAATATGTTCTTAATAACAAGTTTCTTCATAATGAAAACAACTTTATTCAGCGATAAAGTAATGAAGAATAAGTAAATTAAAGTAATGAAATTAGAAAGTTTAAAATCTAGCCAATTATATGAACATAATATGCACATATAAACTATAGTAGAAATTCCAGAAACTAGAAATAGTAACAGAAATAATGAAAAAACTATTGAACATATTTGATGAAAATTTACGCAGCCATTTTACTTTGAATTATCTAGACTTTTGTCATAAGATCTTTTTAATATTCTAGTCTTATCTTTCTTATACATAAAAAACATATATCTGGGAAAAAGTCACATTTGAAATCAAATATGATAAAAAGTATATTTGCTACTTTTTTGTATTAAACAGCAGATGATGAGTGATACACCGAAATCATACATCGAAAAATCCTTCTTATGTTCTTTTGTCAGTTATATCTCATTTTGCATTATTTCTTTTTATCTCTTTTAATATTTTTCAATAAAACTAATGTAATCGTTAAACTTAAGTGCCCTCTCTTGAACGACAGAACATCTGCTTTAAAATTATATTTACTTTTATAAAAAAAAAAATCTCAAAAGAAGACGTACATATTTTCTCAAAATGTACGTAAGCTTTTAAGAACCAATCAAATAGACTAAATTTCTACAAAATTCCATCGAACTCGAATAATTTGCTACTAAAGCTGAATTCGAATATTCAACTAAACGAGAAAGTAAAAGAATTTAAACACTTTCACTTTAGACTTAAACTTAAAGACTTTAAACACATCACAGTTAATCGATAATTCTAGTAATCGATGAAGATCGAATCGATCATGAACTCGATCATGGATTCGAAGATCTTTCTTGGCGTGCTGGCAATAAATAAATGCCCCCGGCGCGGGAGATCGAAATATATGTATGTAGCTATTACATAAAATATTTTAGCGGCCGGTTTACTTTTTAAAAACCGCGGAAACGAACAATACATCGAAGTGACCACCGTTCACGAAACGTCAATGACTATTCGATGATAAAGAGCGCTGGGATTTGAGAATAAAATACAGACACGAAGAGAATGCGACTCGAACCAAACACTGGACGTGGCAACGGTGGTCAGAACGATAACCCCTGTGAAGACTCGAGCGATAAAAAGCCGGTTATCTGCGAGCTGGTTATCGTCTCCTCTTTCCCTCTCCCCACCCTTTTCTTTTCACTGATCTTTCTTCGTCGTTATCCCCCACCAATCACATGCCCGTTATACGCTTACTAGTAATCTGTCCGCCTAGTCCGGTCAAATTAGACATAAAAATAGTGATCAAATAACAAAAATTCCGACAGAACTGAATTTTGGTAGAGACCTTGGGTACACCAGTAGAAATTCCCCATGCCAAAAGTCCCCATTGATTCCATGGGTGCTAAAAAAAATGTAAAGTTGTTCAATTGCTGTTTCAATTATGAGGACATCAGCGTCATTTTTAGCTTGTTTAACTGCAATATTTTCAGTGGTCAGCGGTCCTATATAGAAAGAACTGGCTAAGGGACTGAGTTTCTTTTGAGTGTATATTCTCAGAATTGTATGGTTTAAACATATAAGAGATACAAATAGGCATTTTTACTTATATTAAGTGCTTAACTATGTATATATGTGGTACTTGTGTGCATATCATGTAGAATGTAACTCCTTCAACTTTTAGAATGGCGATATCTTAGAAATGGTGATTCTTAGGAAAAAAAATATGGCAACATTTTTGTAGATAATTTTATGATCTACAATTTTTGTCTGGACTATATTTTCGATAAAACTTACCGTTTTCAAGAAAAATTAAAAAAATCCGAAAATTTTGGCTTTGACCTTGAATAACTTTTTTAGCACCCATGGGATCAATGGGGACTTTTGGCACTTTATTTCTACTGGTGTACCCAAGGTATCTACCAAAATTTAGCTCTGTCGGAATTTTTGTTATTTGAAATGTCTATTTTGACCGAACTAGCCAATCACGTACCGTTTGTCAAAGTTGCCGGCCGTTGCAATCTTTTGCATTACAAAGCGTTGACCTTCCGGTTTAGCAAATATATAAATATAATAGTCTAACACATTTAGCGTTTTTATCCGCGAAGAAACTGAAAAATTATTCCTAAATGTATATCAATCATACTTGATAACTTGCAATAAGCTGACTTTGTTACTTGAACATTTTTATACCATTTTCATTCCATTTTATTCCATTTTTATTCCATTCACGGAGGACTGTTCTAGAGTAACTTGAAATTATGCTGTTTCATAGTTTTAATAATTATTATATGTATACAATAATATCGTATTAGATTCAATAATACATTATCGATTTCATATTAAATTAAAAAATTTCGGTTCTTTATATGATATTCTTCTAAACAATTTCTGGTATATTTATATTTACAATAAGCGAATATTTTGTTTCAATACTCCAAATGATATAGTATACAGTAATTAAAAATTCTTACTTTTATCAGTTTCATAGAAGAGAAGAATTCAGAGGAATCGATGCAAGTGACAAAATATACGATTTGAGGAAACTGTAGGAGAAGTTAGACATTAATAGAAAAATCTGTAAGCTTCCAAATGTTAAAACATAGCATTATTATACATATCCATATAGTGTTAAAAATTCATCACAAAGTTCTCTACTCAAATGTAGATTCTATTTACTTCTCTTCTTTATCTGTGTATATCTGTTTTTGGAAAAGACGTACTTGTATCATTTTTCCACTACATTTTTCAACACATTTCGCAATTATGTTGCAAATAACTCGACAATAAATTTAATATAATAGAAGACCTCAGAAGACAAATTACAACTATAATATACATATTGATATTATTCGAAATACTAAAATATTATATCAATAGACTTAAAATATTATTAAACATTCTACATACCGAATGAACGACAACATTAATACAAAGATTAAGTCACAATAGCAATGAAATCACGAAAATCTTGTCGACTGAACATGTATTATACTATATTCCTAGTGTGTATAAAGTAGCACAAAATAATGTGAACAGGAAAAGCAAATTGTACATTATCCCATTATGGTAATCAGAACAAGAAACTAATTAATTTAAAAATTCTTGGTAATTGGTGATTTTTAATAGATAGATAGTACTCGTTAGCGTAATACGTTTTAAAGGGCACAACGCTATTCTAAATCTTGTAATATACGAATACATTAAACTCACAATATATACGTCACAATAAGGTAGATTCTAGCAAACAATCGATTAACAGATATTAGTATTACTTAAACATCGAATGATTAATTCATATCGTTATTTAAGTTCGTGTTCATCGTTAGCTAAAGTGATTTACAAAAAAAATTGAGCATGTACGTATATATGTACTGGAAAAAAACATAAGAACGTAAACATACGAACATAAGATAGCAGCAATTTGCAGGACTAATTAAAAATCTTTATTTCTAGTATTGTTAGTTTTCCTGTAAAAATTATTTTACAATTAGTTCACACTCTCTTCTTTCTATCCCCATTTAGTAGGATTGGTCATTATAGAAAAGTATTATTATGTAGATATTACTACGTACTCGTAATATTTTCTTAAAATTTTCTATATATTTATAGATATATTTCTACTACAATTGTAATTACAGTTATTGGTAGGCACTAAAAATCATCTATTGTGATGTACTATGGATTGTTTAATTATTCGTAGCTAAGGATATTTCGATACGTTAAAGATTGGCATTTTCAACTTTACAGTGTAACAATAGGAATATAATTCGAAAAAGACAGGAAGATGAATGATCATTCTATGACGCAGAAAAACATCCGTAAAGACTACCGTATTTAGTAATACGTTGATTCGTTCATAAATACTACGATTTTCCTGGTATGTACATATATACGTATACGTGAGCGCGATAGATCTGCAGAACGTATTACGCGGATAACTGGCCGATAGGTACAACGTAATAAATATCGTGCTGATTAACAACCTACGATGAAACTTTTATTGCGGCGCAAAGACGGAATTCGATAATCAGCGCCACAAATCTTGCCGGTTAGTTTCTGGATCTTATTTACCCGGCAGGTTAACCAGCCAATTAAACGGTGCATTGTCGAGCTCGTTTGACCAATGAGTTTAATTATACGTCTCAGCCCCCGATGTTTGAGTAATCGCGAGTGCACTTTAATCAATTCACCGATACAACCTTTTACGATTGCGCCCGTAACATTATCTTGTCGTAATTCGCGTGTGTACGTATCCGAGGCATATTAGTTGCATAAAAGATGAAACAAGGAGAAACGAATTAGAAAGAAGGAGGAGGAAAAGAAAGAAAGAAAGGAAGAGAGAGAGAAAGAGAGAGAGAGAGAGAGAAATACAAATACAAATTGATCTTCGTCTAACATACCAAGCCTAGACGTCGTAGTTTCCGTCATACTATCGATATTGTTACTCCCACGCAACAAACATGCATTCCGTACGTAATAATCGACACACAATTAATCGAGGTTGTATCATCTATAAATAAATGATCGTATCGACAACGAATTATACAGAGGCGTACGCAAAAACATTTATTAGCGACGCAATTGGTGTCTTCCGTGATTCGGATTCTTCAGCGCGTTATCGATTTATTTTTCGTTCCTGGCATCGCTCGTCGTTACACGCTATCATCCATTCTCGTTGACTCTAGATTAGCTCAAACTACGAGAAAAAACTGATTATTCTGTACATTACATTAATCATGCCGCGTTTGCCCTTTACGTAAAGTGACAAAGATCAAATGTTAAAGGGTCGTATGCATAAGGAATGCCGACGATTTATTTTGTCGAAACGCCGTCTTTTATACTAAAGCATTTTCGTCATGCTTGATAACTGTACGCGCGCTCTTTTGAATGATTGGTAGCACGGATTTGTGCTTGATAGCGTAATGGTGGAATAGTTTTTAAGAGAAGAAGAAACGGAAATAAAAAGGAATGAATATGTATCTATTCGTGCAATGTTTACAAGAGCATATTAGTTTTATTAACTACGAATGACTATTTATATGCGTTTACGAATAACAAACATAGGTACATATATATAGCCGAAAGTCGTGTAATTTTACTTTTATAATTTTAACAATTTGTGACGTATTTTAGAAATTTCCTGTGACTTTGACGTCTGGAATAAATTGACGCTTAATGTACAAATAAATTGATGGTTTTTTGCTAAATTCGAAAAATGATACTTAACGATACTTCGTTAAGTAATAATTTATTTATTATATATGTTTAAAATGTCATACATATATGTATAATGCCATATAGATATACTACATGTACATTTTATTTTGAAGCGTTCAACGAGAAAAAATATGTATACATATGTTCCGTGTACATGTCCGTATATATATAAGAATCGTGATAAGCTGAATGCTGGTTTAATTCTGTGGAATCATTGGCACCGGCACGGTTCGCAGCATTCGAAAATCGATGAAGAAATACATTATACGTATTAAAATTTGTTACTTACTTGTGTCGAAACTCCAGCCAATTTGGTAAATCTTACCAGTAGCTCATCATGACATAGGTACTTATTTAAAGCTTATCTATTTTTCATTCATTTCTAACCAAACGTAGCGCAATTTTATTTTTCCGATTAATATTAGTGACTTCTTTTCAATTTTACAGTAATTTGATTCAACAATTCTAGTTACAATCTTAAACTTCTTACAATCATTCAGACATTTAATCTTTGAATGTTTTGAGTTATATAAAAATCTTCTTCAAGAAATCTCTAATATCACTTTTTACATATAATTCAATTGAAAATGTTTATTTACAGGAAATTTTAAATTGATACGCAATAGTATATGATATATGGTATATATATTTGCATATATGGTATATACATGGCAATAACATATGGTAGATACATTTACAATATTTAGTGGATGAAACGAAACAAATACTGCTTAGATTTCATTTCCTTAGGTGCAATGAAGTATAAAGTATGAAGTATAAACACCTACAGTCTACATATGTATAACGAAATTTTCATTAAAAATAGATCAAACAGTTTCAACAACTTCAGTAATATTTTTATTGAGTTCAAACACAGGTAGAATGTAATGTTCAATATGCATTTTATTTATGAATGTCATTGTACTTATGAGTATTTTTCAAGTTATTTAAAAAATTAAATGTCGGGACTGTTAGACACGCTAATTCGCGATAAGATATGAAAGTCTGAAGTAACAAAGTGAAACATCGTATTAAAGACACAGTATCTTCGCGTTCGATATTTAACCTTTTACAGAATGTAGCTCAGAAAAGATGCGAACAAACCGTCAAATATAATATTTGCAATATTTCGCAAATTTCATATTTTAAATTATCAATTATCATACGTAATGTAATTATGATACCAGAAATGCAAGAAATTTTGACAATAAAGAAATAATTATTTTCAGATCCGAAATTTTACTCGTATTATTACCAAAGAGATAATAATTGAAATGTTTGTAGAATAAAAATGCTTATATCTCGCCAGAGTATTCAGTTTTTCGAAAACTGTATATATGCATTAGCCTGCATGAATCCAAGAACGATCTAAAACATTCTCTCGTTACAGTTTAATTTCGCCTATTGCGGAGTCCAGGAACGCCTAATTATTTTAAGCATCGCAAAACGACCATTTATCTCTCATATTTAAACCCATCGTCGTTCGGGTCACGTAGTATTGCATCGAGATAACATTTGCCCCACATACAAGCGAGCGTTACTCGATCGTAGAAGTTCCTGGTGAAATTTAATTCTGAGAATTTATGGTCACGAGAAGAAGAAAGCGCTTGAGGAAAGAACAAAGAAAAAATAGAAGAGCAACGTGCCTCAGAAATGGAGAAAATCGTCCAGAATGAGTGATCCTCGTCGAAAGATCCAAGGTCGTGAGAAGCCAAACTCAAAGTACACAGCTACTATCAGGGTGGCGTATAGGTAGCAATGTCCTTGAATTCTCGGCCCTTCAATTTACATTCGACTCGTAACCAGCCATCGAAGGCCGTATGAATATCCGGCACTGGTGAGTCTAATACCAAGGAACTTTGTTCTCCGTCCAATGTGTGCTCGTTTGGACGTAAGGAAACGAGCGGCTGGGAATAAATACACTATCGTTAGTTTCGGACGCGATTCTTCGACGCGATCAACGAAAATTAACTAATAACGATGCACACAGGAGAAATTCAAGAAACATAATGACGGTAATAGAATATAGTAATAAATGGCGATAGTCCATGGATGGGCATAGCAAGAGATTCTACGAAAATTCTGAAAACGTAATGTAACCTGAAGAAAATATTGTTAAGACGCCGAATAACATAAATTTTATATCACATTTTTTATTTACTTTTTCACGTAGACTCTCCTTCTCCCCAATTGTATTACTATTCTCACCTCATCTTGCATATCACAATATGTATCACACAGTTTTTCTTCAGAATGCAAATTATTTCAACAACCTCAACGGTGTTTTTACTGAGGCAAAATGCAAAGGAACTACAATGTTAAATATGCAATTTATCAGTTGTTATTGCGTTTACGATTATCGTGTGAGTCACATTACAAATAGAATGGTGAACGATATGTAATCTTAAAAATTAAATGTCGATATTATACACAGGCTAGATCTAATAATTAACCCTCCATCTGCATACTGGCTTGTTTTCGACCAGTAATATTAAGTATTTTTCATTTTTTCCACATTTATGTTTAACTTTTGTTTTGCTTATAAGAATTAAGGTAACATGAAACAATAAAAGCTATTGAATGATATTCTAGAAATTTGAAAGACTTTCCAGAACTTCCGAGATTTTTGAAAACGGAAAACAGGAAAGGCCAAAACAACTGTATGGACTTAAATGGTCCTAGTATAGCCGTGACATTACTAAAAACAAGGTTGCAAGCGGAGGGTTAAAATGTAGCAAAAGGTAATTTAATATTTGATAACCGAATCGAAATTAATCATTTTATTGGCATATTCGATAACATTCAATGCTCCTATTATATTATTGCATCGAGGATAATGGCTTAATAATAAAGTTGAGATATGTCCCGTAGCAGTGCTTATGCTGATTTCGGACGTATCGTGGCATCTTCGAGAAAGCAGCAAAATTCTGCGCTGTACCGTTTTAATAATTGTTGCAATTTACAGCGCCGCTTCTCATCGTATCTGCGTCGTGAGCAATAAGCCACGTCAAACAGAGCGCAGTGATAAAACACCGATAACACCGCACGATAACTCTCGCGTCTTGCTACGAAAATTACAGCAAAGTTTAACGAAATGAGCCGCAAGAGATATATCTATGTTGGAGGTTCGTTTCATTTAGTCCCTAATAGACAAAAGTTCACAAAATTACCAACCTGATAACACGATGACATTTCGATCTTGATACTTGCGTGCTTAAATTATCCAACTCTTATATGTGTATCATTTTCGTTTATTTTATATTGAATAATAAGGTGGAAAAATTGAATTCGTTTAATAATCGGCATACATAGTTCATTCGTATTTTCATTTCAAGATCTACATACAATTAATGAAATTGGAACGTTTTGGGAGTTTCGATTTTAGAAATTGTAATATGGGATTTTTATCGCGAGCGCACTGATAATACGATGCTCAGTTTTGTGATAAATTGGCCACTCTCAAGGTGAAACAATTTGTAATCTTAATTCATTCCTGACTGGACTGAGAAAGGAACTTTATCAATGATTATACTTACGAATGACACTTACATCATCGCAAGAAATGTTTTATTGAATTTTGTTGCAAATATTTCATTCGTTATTATTAGGCTACAGATGTTCGTGCATTTTTGAGAGATTTCAAGATGTAAAAATGAACAGAATACATATAGTATGCGAAGACGTGTATATTAAATATTCAAAATACAGTAATAAAATAAATGTTTTCACAGTTACGATTTCTTTTCTTGTGCTTATAAAAATGTGAATTTATATGAATATTCGCAGTTTATGTACCATTTCTTTATTTGTGTTTATAGATTGCAAATTTGCATAAATATTCGCAGTTTGATTATTTTAGAAAAATTATCGAACACTTGTACCTTCAATATCAAGATTTACAATATAAAATTACTCGAATATAGGATTGATTTATGAATTATCTAAATGCATGACTTAGACTTCTGAACTTTGACAATGACATCATACGTTTTCTTTTACTAAATGACAACGGCACGAAGCCACTTTGAAAATAATCTGATATTATTTTGAACGCAGAAAATAACTGCAAAACGCGGACTTAATTAACATATTACAAATCAATTAATATTTCGTTCAAAAATTAGGATGCGAGTTGGAAACCACAGATCTCAAATAAACAGAAAAAGATATATTTACAAATTATTAACTAACTAAAGAACAAAGATATTTGTTTCAGTGAGATTGGCTTGAAATGTTAGTAAACTATGTTTTCCTTACAGAAATATCAGAAAAAAATATGTTTCTATTATTAATACTTCGAGAAGACTGATTCTCAAAGTTTAAGAAGAATTAACGAAAGAGATTAATGGGCAGTAGGTTTTGTCAATTTTTTTATCAAATCTATAAACTTCGAACAACGAACAGAGGGTTAAATTCTATAACTGTCTTGTTATTAATTTCACTGGACACTTTGCGTTAATTGATGTGAATAATTAGTAAACTCGCTGAATCCAAAGAACGAAGTGAAGATACTCTTGACAGCCCGAAGTGGCTTTTAAACTTCCGCTAATGCAGTCGCTTAATCGCATAACGAAGTCAAGGGTCAAACACGTAGCGAAATGTGCGAAGCGAACAAAACGCGATTCGCTAACATGTGTGGTGACGTACATATGTACTTAGGTATTTACGTAGCTTGGTAAACATATTTCCAGATTCTCTTATAAACGCGAGTATGGTCTCGATAAATACATATTTGCCACTGTAAAATCGAGTTAAGTACGTGACGAACAGGTATGCTTCAATTTATAGTTTTCATTTCTATGCAAACTCAACGCACTCTGATGCGACGTATCAAATTTTGTTTCGCCATTGAATTAATACCGCGATTATCAGTAAGAATTAGCAGTTCGCTAGTAAATCTGAATCTTTGGACTATTTTCTTACAAATATCAAATTGTTATTTCAAATCCTTTACAATCGAATATTTCCATACTTATATGGAAAAGATTACGACTGATTACATGTTTGTCATTTGGGTGAGAGAAACAGAAACTAATATTTGATGTATATAAGCCACCATAAACTTAATACATTATTTGGTGTTAATGCATTGATATATCTCACAACAGATATAACGATTATATAAGAAAGTCATAGAATGCAATGAGCTTGATATTTGTTGTCAAGGTCAACATTCTGAATAACTTTTTCCTATGTATATTTCCTACGTAATCGCAACTCTGTCTTCGTTTCCGAGATATTCGCTCAAAGCTTCAAAGTTAGTTTCCATTACGCTTCATTCTGGCATATATGTAGGTAGCCGCATATTTATATAGCCCAACCTAAACTTAACTCATTGGTGCTAATCATCTTTAATATAAATAAAGAAAGATAAATCAATGGGTTATAAGTTAAGCTACACTAATATCCGTAATAGCGTAAACATGATTTCATTTTTATTTCATTCGATTTTGTGTATCATAAATTCGATTACTACGATTTACTATTATTTACATATATAGCCACTACCAAACACACTTTTGTATGTAACTGAAAAACTAAGATCCCTTTCTATATAATTACCGAATATATTAGTATAATAATAAATAAGATAGATAAGATTTATAAGATACAGATATATCTATAGGTTATATAATTTTAATATTCTGTAGCGTTATAAAGAAATAATTGAAGAGATTAAGATCCCTAATAATATAAAAGTTCAACTTATTATATTTATTAATTGAAGCAAAAATTGAATGATATTATGTGATGATAAAAATCTTTTTAATAAAAAATTATTTTTACTAAGTGAAGCTATCCACGATAGATTTTTTACTTTGAAATTAACCCTTACTTCTGAAATGTTTTTACTACAAACCGGATCATTAATCAAATTAGGAATCATCTGCATCCGACATATTTTTCAATGATTAAAGGTGTTTGAAAAAATATGCAGAAATTCATATACAATGGAACTTCGTTTATATGAACGAAATTTTAGTAGTGCCTGATTAACTGAACTCTAACTGAGCTTCCATTATCTAATCTACTGCCGAACGTCACTCCACTTATATGAACATCTAATAATAAGATGTAAACAGTAGAACGTGCTTCGCAGTCGATACAAGCTTACAACTTTATTATGTTATTTTAAGAGCAAATGTTTCGTGGTATCCATAAGATAGAAGTGTGTGAACAAGAATTCCTATTACCTGAACGAAAAATCATAGGTGCCAATAGGGCTATAATGGGGAGAAATAGATGGACTCATGTCCATCAATATAAACATATAAATCAACATGTTCCCCAATAAATTTTTATAAACGGAGTTTAACTGTAGCATCTTCAAATCTTTTAAGAGCTTCCAATTGAGATGCTTAAAATTATATACCCTTCAACTTTTTCTAGTTTAAGTACGTGTTTACGAGAAACTCACAAAATTTTCTTTGTTCCTGAACGAAACACCCCAGTTTACGGAGTAAGGATTAATTCCTTTGAAACCGATAAAATCGAAAAAAAAATGTAATCGATTTAAATGATTGAAACGATGAAGTCCATCTTTGATATATCCTACTTACGATGTGTAAGCGAAGATAGGAAAAATATTATTGTAAATAATATTACAAAAATATGGATATGAATATGCACAACATTGAATATACTTTGCATATTACGTATCGCTGAATAATACATTTTTTAATCTTATTAAGAACTTTTAAACTTATTTAGAAAATTTCTGTAATTTTTTAAGTTCTTTTAATGGATATCACTTACTGTAAGTTGTGTTGTGTAAAAAATATTCTTTGTAGAAAGTTTATGTTCATGCCTTATGTATATTGTACAAGAAATACTTTCCCCTTCATTTTTACTAATAAGATAGACTTAACAGAATTAGTTGCTTTTATAAATGTGTATAGGGTACCTGTTACATACTACTAAATATACATACATATTACCACCATAATGTGGTGATATCATAAACATGTTTTCTTTTATCCCTAATTTTTCTTTATTAAAAGAATTATTTATTCTTCGCCACTCGTCGTAAATATAATAAGTATAATTTTATTATAGATAGTATTGAACTGACAAAATTCATAGACATAACCTGAAATGTAATTTCACTAATTATTTTCCGCCGTTCCAAATTATAATCAGTTTCCCACGAATTTGAACGTAAAGTGATTCGAACGCGGTTAGATTGTAGCGCGAAAAGAAATGAAAAGAAAAGTGAGGCTTAGTGACGTTTAAGTGAAACCGAATAAATTCCGGCTCAGTTCAGAGAGGGATGTATTGCTCAATTTTGAAACAGCTGAAAAGCACAACAACAGTAGGACATGCATGCTCTACGTTACACATGTCGCAAGAAAACAGAGTCATTGGCGTGACATATGAGACGATATCGAAACGGAAATATCTAATAGAAATATAGCGCGCTTCTTTTACATCGCTTCCCTTCAAAGGATACTGTTCCAATATGTTTCAGTCTGACAAACATGCGCGTAATACGCACCTCACAGGTGCCTTTCGTTTCATGACATTTCAGGATAATCACAGGTTCAGTAGATCCACGAATGTTAAACGATCGTGTGTAACATACCAATTACGGAACGATATTTACAATACTTGTTGTTTATAGGCAAATTAGGGTACAGGATACATGAAACGGAAAAGATCGCATTTTTATTAATATAGATATAAAAAATTGGAAATTGAAAAAAGGTATATACAGGGTGAGTCACCTAAGAATGTAACTTGATGCTACTAATTATATCTAAAAATATTTCAAACAAAAGTTAAATGATTTCGAGGATGACATTAATCGGTGCAAGTAGTTTTTTTTATAGGTAGATACGTAGAGAATATTTGGAGGCTAAATTTGTTTTTTTTTTTTTTTATGGAATCATATAATCAATGAATTACTGGATACAGTTCGACATTCTCTATAAAAAATGATTAACCTGCCTATGATCTATCTCGAAAAACTATTAATATAATAGATATTTTAACTTTTATTTCATAAAACCTATCGTGTGAAAGAAGAAGAAAGAAGTAAGACACTATCTTTATATTTGTTTTCCTTGACTCTTATACAATAGCTTTTACAAAATGAAAGTTAAAATATTTAATATTATTTTTTATCAATTTAAAGTATCTTTTTGTAGAAAACGTCGATCAATGTATTAAAGAATATATGATTCCACTAAAAAAGAAACAAATTTAACAAATACAAAAATGCTAATTACATCGATGAATTCTCTTTCGAAACCATTTAAATTGTTCTTAATTTCTTTAAAATATGTTTAAAATATATTTCGATATAATTAACAGTATCGGATATATTATCGAATATTTCAGCTTCCACTTTAAGATGATTCATCCTCTATACAAACTACATTTATACATCGTGATCCTAAATTCGTGATAGGAGTGAAGCCAAAAAGAATATACGATTCAAAATAAAACAGAATCAAAAATAACGAAATTATTGGTTTGGAAGCTTCATTTGCAAAAAAATCAAGGTTTAACTTGAATATACGTGTATTGCAATAAATTAAAATAAGATTGTGGCATATGATGGGATTCTCCTATAAAACGGTCACTGCAGAACTTCAAGTTTATTATAATTTGTTCAACATTATGTATTTTAAGGCATTTATTCTACAAGTATCTAAATGTTTGAACATATGTATATTTATAAATTCTCAAGTCATATTTACAAACATATATATAATCGATTAACTTCTCTATTTGCAAAGTTATATAAAGATGCATACATAAATTATAATGCAAGATAAGAAAAGAGGAATGAAACTTAATTCATTGACATATTCTTGATAAAAATTTCTTAATGATATATTAACATAAAGATATTTATGATACATTTATAATATGATGAATACGCAGTCTATGTTTTTCCAAGAATCACTGAACCTTTCACAATATAAAATTGGAAATACTACTATATAGTAGACGCAGAAAATGACAGGTAATTTACACAGTTTATTTACTAATGCGAACAATTTCTCATGTTTTTAAATTGCTTAATGTCAATTGCTTTGAAGCTACACATATAAATACGATTTCTTAAATTAAACTTATGACCTAAGAAGATTGATATCTTTTTTCAGTTACAGTTACTGTCAATGCGAAATTAATATTTTTTCTTTAACCTAATTGTAACTTACTCATATTAAAAACCATACCTAAAACAAGGCTTCACTAATACTTTATAGTCTTTTGTACTTATATAATTCGCGAAATTGACACGCTTAATGGCCACCGTGCGCCATCTTATTACGGAATCACAAGAAACTGGAGAATAACTGTGGTCGGGCAATTTTCCTGGGCACGCGGTCCCGGGTAAAGCAGTTCCATAAATTGTGAATCCCTCGTACCGTTTCACCCTCTCGCTCGGACTGCGAAACGTCGCTAATTTGCCGGGATACGAGTAAGTCCTCGGAGCAAGCTCAACACTCGTGACGCAGCGTTCGAAAGTACGCTCGACCTTATCGGCCCCTCCCCCGCCGCGGCAGCGCATAAAATGCCGCTCGATGGGCTCGTCGTTTATTTTTGGAACACGCTCGACCTCTCTCGGACTCGGTCTCCTTACTTTTCTGTACTCGCATCGTCGAAAATAACTTGGCGCAAGGTGGGTATGCGCGAGAAAAGAACGGAATCAGAATTTGCATCTCGACAGAATCTCACCTACGCGAGACGACGCGTTTCTGGCCTCTTTTATGGAAACAAGCGCCCGATACGAGCCCCGCTTCTCTTCCCAGCCTGGTCCATTTCAACAAATTTACACTTACAGTAGAACCCCATTCATTTGAACTTAGGAAAACGGACAGTTCATATACTAGAAGCTCACCAATTCTCCCCGTATGACTTTCATTCAAATAACTAGATTTAATCTACATCTTCATTTTCAACAGAATCGTATTTTACTACATTTAACAAATTTATTAAGTTTAAGCAAAATACGTACTTACTTTTCAATTAAAATTTAAGTTTAATTTAAATAAAAGATTCCAATTAAAATTTCGTGCCAACAAATGAAATTCTACTGCACAGGATCGGCCCGAAAGTATCCGACACCTAAGTACGTGAATAGGGGTTAGGTGATTCTTACGCAAAAATGAAAGGAAAGTATAGAATAAAAGTTTTTCATCGATCTACTCAACGGTCTTAGATTACTTGAATTAACGTCAGAAGTCTTTAGAATATTTTTGTATGATTGAATCTGAAAATAAAGAACTTTTCGTAGTAATAGTATCACAATCTCTACAATTACTAAAAGTGCTAATTTTGTTTTTGCATATTAGCATTCGTTTGTATCGTATTATAGATCATATTATAATTAAATTACATATTGTCAAAAATAAGCATAGGGTACTTTTGTTTTGACCGATAATACATATCTTTGGTTCGGATATATAATGAGTACATTCCTAAAACGTCTTGCTCTACTAGTCTTTTGATAATAGTTTTTTAAAAAGTGAACTTAGTAAAGTTTATCGATAGATGATATACATACATATTTTGTTCCTTAAGATTAACTTTATATTTGGAGATGATCTTTCTGCACCTATTTATTTATTAATCATATTTTCCATATTTAATTGTATCACTATATCTGTATAAAAAGCTTGCAGATAAAGTTATCTTGCTATAAGCCATTGCTCTAAGATCATTTAATGATTCTGTTATAATTTAAATGTTAGATCAGCTATTACTAAATAATTAATAAGTTAACATCATGTTAAAGATAATAAAAATGTCTACTTTTTAAATGCTTAACAGGAAAATCAAATAGTTCACATAAAAGCAACTATTAAAGGAATATGCCTCCTAGAAGTTGAAAGAAAAATTCGAAAATTTACTGTATCTTCAATGATTTCTAATTTAACCTGTTTATATTTCTTGTATTTTACCTTATTAAACACATGTCTGCCTCGTGTCTATTGCTTTCGATATCCACCGTATCATTTTATTTATAATTCGACTATTATCATTTTACTTACAAAATTTCACTACTAATTTGAGGAAAGCAAAGAAACAAATCGTCAACTCACGTGTTTCAAAAGTAAATGCTCCTACGAAAATACGCATGTTTGCCTCCAATGTTTCTAAAATATATGTGAAGCAAACTCTTAAATGCTCTCAGTTTGATATCAGCCAGTAGAATCTATGTAATAATTTTATTAACGATATTCCGTTGTTTATGTTAAAAATGCGATATGCAGTTGTATTAAATTTTTTATTTAATTAATATCATTTTTAATAGCTGTTACCCCAAATAAATTTAGACTCTGTCTACAATATGTTAGCGACAATTTTACGATAAATTTTACATAAAGATAAAGATAGAACATTGGCTTGACACACGGCAGCCCCTTTTGTTTATCTTTGTTAAATATTTTAATATATCTTTTACTTTTTCTAAGACCATTTAAACCTCCTTAAAAAGATTAATTAGCATTCTTTATTACAATATAAAATACAAATTACAGATACGTACATCATTTTGTCAAGTCGTTAGGCTAGAAATTTTCAAAAATGGATAGACATCAATAGGAGAATCGGTAATCCCGGATAATTAGTTTCTAAAATAGCACAAATCTATGATCTAATAACGAAAATATAGAAGAGAAAATATAGAAAGAAACTATACTTATAGGTATATTTATGTACAGATGATAACTACGAAGATTTAAGAAGACCAATGAAAAGTTAGAGAAGATAAGTAAAGAATCCTGTTACAAATCGCAACTGTAGATTTTGAGGGCAAAATTATACGATAATATAAGAAAGAAACCTAACCTTGCATTTGTTTAATTAATGTAATTGTTTACCCCTCTAGAAAAAAATGAAAAGCAATATCGAAGGTTTCAACTACAGAACAAGTTAAAAAGTAAAAAATAACTTTATTATAGAAACTGAGATCTAATTTTGTATCAGCATTGTCCAAGCATGTCCATTGTATATACATATATCATCTGTACTCTTCTTGACGAGAAACTCCCCCAATTATAGTGAGTGCAATGAATCAGCGTCATGCAATTATTACGCAATCGTTGCAGAAAAATTGTGATAATGCATTAAATCGCGATGAATACTTTCAGTTTAGTAGCAATGTAATTAGCAACTTTAATTAAGCGTTTTTGTCTAAATTTAAGTGTTTTTTGAATTTGAGATTATTCATTATTAAACTAAAATTGGATATACATATGGATCTTATACGTACGAAAGAATTTTAAAGTGTGCAAATACAAATATATCTTTATTTGCATTGCTTTTTATTTTTATAATACTATACTATTTTCTTCTGCTAACAAATCCATTAATTTCACTATATTCCTGTCCGAATAGATTGGTACTGCCTCCAAACAAATTTTACAATATCTTATGTCGTAAGAAGGTATTTTTTCAGTGTTCAAAATTTATGGGTAAAATACGCTACTAATTATGAAACGGTTACTTTTATATATAAATACTTATAAAATACAGAATATCACGAATGACTGATAATACAATCAGCAAGAAAGACCATTCTACAGAAGAAACAAAGTAATATAAAAAGAAAAGTAATATAAAATTTTTCTATTTGAGGCTTTGTTTAAAAAAAAACCAAATTAAAAATATCATTAAATATATGAACCCTTGACTATGTTTACTTGATGAATTTAATTAAATATTACTTGTATTTATTTTATTTCATAATTGAAAGTGTATAACAAGACAAAATATACACTTTATAAGTAATTTATTTAATTGAATTATAAATATTGAAGTCACATTTCTAATATTAAATTTCATTTATTCATATAGAAATAAGAAAATGTTGTCAGTTCTTGAATTGTATAAATTATTAACACACGTAACTCTATAAACTTACATTTTTTTTTGTGCGTGTCAAACATATCAATCAAGAAGTTGCTCTAAAGCTTGTAATTTGTTACACGATGTTATCAAATTCATTTTTTATTCTTTATAATGTATTTTACATTGAATTATTTTTATCCGTAGAGAGAATAACTAAATCTATTTACCATACTTAAAACAGTCTCGATGATAAACTGTGAGAAATATTCCTAACCAAGGAAAAAGTGAGTTAAAAATATCTCGGCATGAATTTATAGACATACATATGTATGTTTTAAGATTTGCAATTCTGTACTTAAAAATCAGTTTTGCAGTCGAACGTTTAAAAACCTGTGAATATGAAGATCATCAAACGAAACTAACTATATTGGAAAAACTTTTACAGGATGTTCATCAGAGGAACAACGCGACACTTAATTATCACAATGCCCGTATCATTTCGCCAATCGAAATCGTTTCTTCCTGTCTTTCTCTCTTTCTAGTTGTGGATATCGCGAGCATCGATCAAAATATGGATAGTAAGATGGACTACGTATATCTTCAAAGCGCTTCGATCCTCGGCTATTTTAGCCAATCGAGTCCCCGTCTGAGTTCTACGATCGCGAATGTAATCGTTGCGCAAACCGAAGAGATAATTCGCAATTACGCATGCATGATCGGCAGTCCACGATGGAGAATCGCTATACTACTCACGGATCATAGGTTATCCTTATAACTCTACTCTAACACGCAATAGAAGCCGGTCCGTATTTATCAGCCAATATTAAAATGCTACACGTACTTGGAATGCTTCGGTGCTGTTGCGCGAAAGGACTGGAAAATATTTTTCTAAGCATCGCACTGCGCGCTGACTTCGTGTTAATTGATCTTTCAAAACCTTTCGTTGCACGCAGTAGCTTAACCACAACGGGTTTATCGCGCAAAAAATATGACCTATACAAGCGAAATTAAAATTTTGGTTTCTATTACTACAAATTTCGCATTTTGAGCAGTCTATTGATGAAACACGAGGAAAATGTATTCTTTGGAAATAGTAAAAAGAAAAGTCTAGTACCTTTCTTGTTAAGTTTCCCGATTTCTAATTTTCCGCTATATGTTTCTTTCCAAATTTTGAAATATATCGTTCATTTAGAATAATTTCTGCTATATGTTTCTTTCCAAATTTTGAAATATATCGTTCATTTAGAATAATTTCTCAACAAGTTACATGTTATTGAATGTTTCAATTATCATATGTTATATTATACAAGATCCAAGAAGATTTGTATAAACGTCAAGTTATCACGTTTTGATATCTAATCCATATAAAGTTACGTTTTATTACGTACTCCAGAAAAAAATTGGAATTCTCGATCGATCACTGTAACAAGTTGTTTAATCACGTGATAAGGTACAGAATGTTCAAAACTGATTTGTCACGATTACTATTGAATTAATCTCCATCTCTGAATCAGTGAAAATCGATGAAATAAAAGGTTATATTTTTTATTATGGCATCGTATTCTACACCTCATGATCATAAAGTCTCAAGAGAAACATGGGACGTGAGTCAACCGTTCTCTTGAAAAGATCTATCAAAGTTACGTTAGTTTTCGAACTCTATTTATTATATGTTTACATTTTACACTCAGATGCGGAGAAAATAGCATCTATTATCACACGTAGATATCCCAGATCCACATGGAATAATGATTCCATGTCTTCCTTTCATTCTTCCTTTTCTTTCTTTCTTTTTCACTATTTCAGCAGCACCGGACTCGCATTTCTACATTCCGGCAAAGGTTCTCCCCAAGATTACACATTGTCTTTAAGAAATGAAAACCATACTCGATCTGATGTTTCAATTGTTCAACGAATGTAACCCATCCACCTGAACTATAAACAATTTCTTTTACGACTTTCCAGAAGAAGAAATCCACTGGTGTTAAATCCGGTGTACAAGGAGATTACAGGTAAGGAATAGATCGGCATCCTATCCACCGTGATTCAAACATTTCATTCAGAAACCTGCAAACTGAACAACAATAGCGCTCCACCTCACACTAGTCGATCATTTCGCCAATTCTTTGAATGGAATGTTTGAAGTACAAACAGTTCATATAATTGGAATTCACTGATTCGAGAATTTAGTTAATTATAAAGTAACTACAACTTTGTTCCAATGAATGAAGTCGGATAAGGGGCACTCTACTATACTTCTCCATGTATGTGACTTTTCAGAAAAAACAAATATCGCTCCATAACTTTTCTTGTATCGAATAGATCATAAACTTCCTATACTATTACTTATTTATATATAATTCATCGCTTACCTTCACAAACAATGTTGTACAATTTATTTAAGCAAATTTCCAACATCAGGAATTGTTATAGTATTAAATACTATCCTGCTACAACCAATAACTGCAAGTGTTTCTGTAAAGAGATACGCTATCATTCATAAGTACTTGGACACTTTCAAATTATTCCAAATATATAAGCATGCTCCACATATGACATTCTTTAATCTAATTTTATCTTCTGATCTTATATCAGATAATCATATACTGTTAGTAGATATCGCAGAAAATAATAGTTAATCCTTAATGGGCATATGTATATCATCTGTGACAATACATTGTAACTTTATCGTATCGGATGTATTAGGTTGCCCGGAAAGTTCGTTCCGATTTTTAAGGAATTTGCTCGACATGAAAGATCATATTGAAAAGTTTTTCCGAAAAACCTGAGAGGTTCTGAAAGGATGGAATATTGAAGTTGCGTGAAAAATGGAGAAAGCTTGTGGAACAAAATGACATCTATAGAATTTAATAAATGTATATCGAACGAAATGAAAATCGGAACGACCTTTGCGGGCGTCCTAATACATACAATTACATGCAAGACGATTTAAAAACTAAAAAAACCTCAAATATCGTACTGGATCATAATAGGTTCATGGGTGGTGTAAACCGCGCAGATCATTATGGATCTATGTATCTTTATGGATCTTTTTTATGCAAATTATTAAAATGGCTGGGAAAATTTTTTTTGAGGAGAATGAGTTCCTATTTGTATACTTTATATAAAGTGAAATTAAAGCAACATTAAATCAATGACTCGTATTCGACAAATCATTATGTCATTAGTTGACATTGTATGACAATTTTTATAAAGGGAAAACTTCGGAAAGGTATCAACCTCGAATAATGAAGATAGATTAAAAGGAAAAATTGCATATCTTACAATCTCATGGGAAGCATAATAACTGTATAGTATGGTATCGGAAGCTATCTAGTGTATTAAAAAATATCACACATTAACAATGTATAAATAAGCAGTTAAAACAGAAACATGGAAATTGTGACAGAAAATATTAAAATAAATGTTTTTATACAAAAGATATGTTTTCGTATTAAATAATGGTAGTGTAACACTTTTCACGCAAGCACCAAGAAAAGCAACGATCCAGCGGCAAGTCATGTGCAAGGCACTGACGTCCCTTAAGAGTTAATGTTAATTAGCATAAATAAAAAAGTAACGATCAAAGGCGAATGAAAATTAATTCTGTAAAGGCACCTGAGTTAAATAACTTTAAATGCAGCTGTTCAGTTTTGAGATGACACATTGAAGCAACTGAAATATATATGTTTCTAGTCACATGCTAAAAGAATTTTTATGTAGATTTTATAAAATTCTAGCTATTCGTTACAAATAAATTGATGGGATTCGAATGATCCAAGTACCTGTATGCATATATCATATAATTTCTCGTTTCGGTCAAAGTTGAGCAGGGTACTTAAAATTAGTTATTGCGAAGATTAATAATATAGAAATGTCCATTAGTTATAGATACATTTCTGATAAATTACATTATTCATCCTTTATAGTAAAGCAATTTTAAAATTCAATATCTCAACCAATTCCACATCGAAAACTAGCTTTACACTTGATTTTGAGATAAAATACGTACGTGTTTGTGTCACTTTCTTCAACATTTAAAAATAAGCGTATTAATAACATTAATTATGAAGACTTTAGTATTAATCAAGATAATGTAACAACTAAGCTAGTATCATTGATTTCTTACAAAATGTCCTGGATTTATTATTTATTTTTAAAAGAAATCTTCGAATCTATCAAATTATTCCTTTCTACAACTGTTTCTTATTAAAATACTTTTTCTTTATATTAAAGTGCGAAAATCAACAAAAATGAGTTTATTATATTTTCCGTGTAATCTTCATACATCCACCTCTTGACCGAATTGCATCAGGTGTCCAAATATTTATAGACAGTAGTATACAAAGTAGACACAAATTAATACAAGCTCCTTCCTAACTGAAAATAAAAGCATTCAGCTGATTCGTTCGGACTTTAATTCGAACTACAGTCATGATAATTAACGATACTCAAATGAGCGTGGCGATTTAATTAAGGCCTGGGGAAGCACGGATTTTCGCGATCATCATCTTTACATAACAGTTTTGAAACAGAGTCACATCGTAGCGAATATCGGACCCCGCCTATCTGCATCTGCATTTGAACGCTCTTAAAAAGTATAGAACGATTACGCAAGCCAGCGTCCATACGGTACACCGCGCCGCTTTTATGAGCATAGCTACTAAGTTTAGAGCACGACGATATGCCCGCGCGCGGCGTTGCGCGCCGCCGCTACTGCCACCACCGCCACCTTCTTCCCACGTTTCCGACACTTGTTGGATAACGAAACACGAAAGCAGTACGCGAGCGCGAGTCCAACCGAATCGAGCCGAAAACGGCCGAGCATGCTCGTATAGCATTACGATTCCCAATTCCCACTGATTCTCGTACGGGAGAAGAGGCCACGAAAAGGGCGCGAAAGTGGCACTTCATTCGACTAGGAATCCCACGCGAAACATACGATAGACGCATTCACTGAAATGTACACGTACGACCGAAACACGCGTTAAGACGCTCTGTGTTATTGGTCAGACGTGTAATGGCTCACGAAAGTGTTCTAACACCTATAGACATTTTTTATGTATATATTATATTAAACATTTTGAAATTTCATTAGCTCTGTAATGAGGCACGACTATTATAATTATATTGGTAAAATTTGGAACCAGTCTGGAAATGTGCATATGTGATATAAGATATTTGTTACAAGCATATACATTATACATACATCGGAGAGATAACCAATAGGTACCCTTCCCTGCTTGAAGAACGTACGAGGATGTAATTATTGCTTCCTGTGATGATAGTTTAAAGAACGTCTGTAATAGCTTTATTGTAGTCTACTTATTCAATGTTTTAAGGAAAATTTTAACATAAAGTTCAAATGAGAAATCTTGTACAATGGCTTATGAGAGTATTTAAATATTTATAGGCTTTTCAGTTGTTAAACTTTCAAACTTATGGACCTTTTAAACTTTTTATAAGTAAGTATGTACATTATGCGTGTTATACAAAATATTTTGAGACTTCATTATAATGAGATGTGACTAACATGATTACATTAATAAAATTTGAATCAAATGCGAAAATATAAGTATATATGTATAAAAGTTGCAAGATATCTATACCAAGCGCATACTTCGCAAAGATCACTAAAGTTTTTGAATAGTCAATTATTCTTTATATTGAGTCTTTCGGAAACATGGTAATGTTTTTGGATTCTGCTAAATTAATTTATGCATTAAAAAATTGTCTACGTGTAACAGAGGATATATCTTTTTATCTATCCAAATATTAAATGTATATTTCCAATAACTTTTAGAGTACTTCTTTCAAATATACATTTATGTAGGAAATCATAGGTTATATTCTGATTATTCCTAACAATTAATAATATTTCGATTTTTTTACAAATCTTCTTAATACTCAATATACGAGATTTACGGCAAATTCCATTTTGTGATGATGTGGTAATGTGGTTGATAATTGAAAATTGATAAATTCACTCAATATCTTGTAACTGCCATACACGTTTTCATATCGGTTTCAAATTTTAGCAATATAATAACGATAATCGGTCTCATTACATTGCTGATGACATTTCAACAAGTTTCATATAACGGATATAATATATTCATAATAATTTTCTGCGGTAAATATTCGAACACTTTCATGAGCCATTATACTGCGATCGGCGTTGAATAAATAATTAAGCCAATCACAAGAAAAAATTAGTATAAATAGTGGAATGAGTTACGTATTTAGAGCGATGGTGAAGAATCAGAAGGTGGATTTGCTTTTGTTGTACCAACTAGAGTACACCTACGCTCTAAATGTATAACGACGTTTATACTTGGCGATCAGTATGCCATTTACCAAGAGAATCGTGCAACCCGATGGATTGTTGTATCCTTCCAAGTTTTGACGTAGACATGTAATTCAAGAACAATGAAAAATGCTATTCGAATGGACGAGAATGCATATATGCGCACAGATAGTTCGCATCTAGAGATCAAATTTTAATCAGAGATGCGATAATTCTTGCGTTTCGCAATTTAAATGCGAGAATAGATGATTTTTTAGAATAGTATTACATCTTTCTTTGTGAAGATCTTTTTGATCTATAGTCTGCCCAGCTAAACCAGACAATAGACATAAATAAAATGTGATTACTGAGGCCACACATCTCGTTGGATAGACTATAGTAATTAATTTGCCAACTGTTATAGAAGGCTTGTTAAAGATTAGATATGTGTTAATATTTTACAATTTTACTATACGTATGTTTATGTTAACTTAATTAGTATATAGCATAATTTTTCAGAAACATGTTCTTGCTTAGTTAATATAGTTAATATAGTTAATATAAAATACATTTTTTAATCTAGTAGATTATATATACTTCTTTGGTTTTTCCCTCAATTATAATCAATCTTATTAAACATTTCGTTAATATAACAGTGTACAACACGAACAGAATATAACATGAATTATATACATTATATTAACATCAAAACCTTTATTAAGTATAAAATAAAAGTTACATTTCATCACTATAAATAATTATTATACTTTACCAAATGATATGATGTTACTGGGAAAATACAAACTATATAATACGTTCCAATGAATCTCCCATAATATGTATCCCGTAATAACCTACACTCTCGTATACCATTAGTTTCTGTTATTATACCTCCTATTATCAATCCCAAAATACAAAGTTAAAAGAGATAGAAACGCGTCGCTGTGACGAAAACGAAGAGCAAATGACATCAAGGATTTCCAAACGAGCATAATTATTAAACCGTAATGAGAAACGAACGCGTGTCATGCCCATTACAGAAGCATTTTCAAACGACGACACGACTCGCCTCCTGATAAACTCAACACGAAGCGAAAACATAGATGAACAGTTGAAAAGTTGAGCCTCATGTAAAATTATTGTACGAATTAAATTCGCGGCACCGTTTTCTTCGACGTTTCCATGTTTGCGCGTGGCCGTTTCTCCCGCAAAATTTTACTAAAACTACGCTTCCGCGGATTTATTATACATATTATGTACAGTGAGACACGTCTCACTTATTTCTCGCATAAAACAAGCTGCTCGCCCTGAGGGTACCGAATACTAATTAGGATAAAAACCATTTGACGTGGAAAGTTCCTATGTTCATGGAAAACTCTGTCTCGTCATGATCGATATCACCAACGTTGACAACCCGTACCTGCCATCCGCGGTTACGAAATACATACATACATAGTTACCACGTGGTTTTCTACGGTACAACTTTCAATTCTCCTACTAAATAACTCGAAACTCATTTACAGTCCATTATCCAGCGTAGTCCGAAATTTAAAAGAGCATTATGTAAAATGTATCTGTATATATCACAAAGTAATAACTTCATTCGTATCGTTCAATTTAACAGAAAGTAGAGTTCCGTAAAAACAGGATATCGTAATTGAGACAATTACACAACCGAAATTTAAGAGTGAGGACGCCATCAAATTGTTTAAATTCAAACTTTCATTTTTGACGTAAATATTAATAAGTTTATTATTCAATTGCAGATAAATATATTACTGACCAAAAATTTCGAATCAATTGAATTTTCAGTTTTTTGCACATATTATCATTTATTCGAAATGCATGTTATAGAAAAAGATATGGTAATTATATATGTAGAAAGCTGCTGCTATCTTGCATTTCGATGATTTTTTAAAATGTTGTCGAAATCAACACTTTGAACAACTTTTTCCTTTGCATGTTGCCGCTGGACTCTTTCAGTTTTCGAGATACATTTGCAAAGAAATGTTTGTAAATTTTGTCTGTAATTATACTTCTGTATGATATTGATTTGCCGGCCTCAATGACATCTAACCCAAACCTACATAAATCTACATAAACTATAAAGAAATGATAAGAATTAGGTTTGAGTTAGGCCTCTTTTTCGTTTACTATTAGTCGCGCGACTACGAAGTCCATTGTCAAATATAGCATAATTTCCATTCGTGCTGCCGCGACGAAGGGTCGCGCGCGATTACGAAGTCAAGGCGCGACTCACCGTGACAGATCAGTCACATATGACTACAAAGTATATTGAATACATAAATGCTATACCTATATCCAGAACAATCATGACTGAACGTCATTTTGCTGCTAGAAATGTGAGGACTCCTCGTTGAAGACGTTTTACTATATAACACTATTAACTTATAATGCTATATAATATTATACAGTAATGATATATAATAATAGTGCTATAATTAAACATAATATTATAATATATAAAATACCTTTAATATAAATAATTAATACTTTAGATTTAGGTAGAAATTTTCTACCTTGATACTATACGTATGTTGGCTATTAATATTTGACAAAAACTAAAAATTTAATTATTTTATATTCCTCAGCTTTTCCAAAAATATTTTTATCCAATGCTAATAGCTTGTCGATATAAATAGGTTACTAATATGGTTCCATTAAAAAGGTTGAAGCTGACCTTTTTTCGACATCGCGCGCGACTGAGCCGCGATACTTGGCACGACTTGTAGCCGCACGACTAGTCGCAAGTGGAAAAGAGGCCTTAGGCGTTATTTTATCCGGCCGTCGTGAGGTGGCCGGAAACCAACTGCATACACAGTCACGGATCCACAATTACAGGCAGAATTAACTATAGTGGTACCGATAGCTTTTTGCAAATATCTCGAAATTAAGATCGAGCAGTGACTACATGCATAGAAAAAAATTGTCTAGGATCATGCCCCCGACAACATTTTAAAAGTCATCGAAATTCAAGATGGCAGCAGCTTCCTGAATAATTATCCTTGAATTTTACGAAGGACATAATAATTCCAAACTGTTAGTCGCTTGTATGTAGATATAAATATAGGTCATACCATCTTCTACCATCACGCTATATACAACTTATATTGGTTATATGCAATTTCAATCATAACAATTTTTATAACCCTTTCGTATCGAAATAGGGTGCTATTGTAGGACACAAATGTGAAGATAAAGGGTTATTAATCGATTATATACTTATACCAACACTATACAGAGTATCTTTCTACCGTAACTAACTTTAATTTTCTAATTCTCCCAATTCCATAGTCAAGACTAGTTACGAAGTTCTCTTCCAATTAAAAATAAATAGTAGAACAAATCACTTAAATTCAAATGTTTGAACAACTCCATTTGCATATACTCATACGTTTCCAGACACTTTGCTGGATTTGTGCTAGCAATATGTGAATATTACTGCCTGAGATCATGAAGATAGTCTTCCTATCACCTTAGAGGAATCTTCCTTATATTACTTATACATTCAAAACTAAAGAACCTAAGGATAAAGAGCACCAATTCATGCACCAAAATAAGTTCATAATTACGGACGCCAATTTTATTCTTGATTATTAGCTTCCAAAATCAATTTATAGTCAAAAAGTCATAAAGAAAAACATCATTATAAATTCTTTCATGCATAATATTACAAATCCGCTAAAAAAAAATATTGATACGCCGTTACGTTTGTTATAACGTTTATTACTACTACCATTCGCCTAATTAATTAAGTATAATTACGTATAGCAAATTACGTATCATTTGATAGTACATACCTAGTAATACTTTTTAGTAATATTTTTATGTAATTACATTTCAAAAATGAAATGTATAACCTGATAAAAAACGCTTCACTAGAAAAAAGGGAGTATGTGCTAATACTTTTTGTAATCACCATAATTAAATTACATCTTATCAAAGATGAATTAAATTCTAGATAGTCTTGAACAGTTCTGTATACACAAGCTCTAGGAAAATTCCAAATAAAACTCAATTCCTCCTCTAAAAATGATGAACGCTTCTACATTGGTGTCCACTTATCCAAAAATTTGTTGTTCCCAACAACATCAAAAACAAATAAAAGAACGTTCCGTTTTCAAAGGAACAAAGATGCCTCGAAGAAAACACGCGTAAGTCGTCTACGGGTTCACGAAACGTATATGCGCCTTTGGACAGTTCGTCTTCGCATTTCCCCTCCAGCGAGCTCGTAGTTGACTTTGACCCCAAGCAAGCGAACTCGAGCGAGACGTAGGCGCGCGATCGGTGACAAGAGGAACGTATAATTATGTACAGACGAACTGATATATACACAGACGACTACGTCGATCGGAGCGTGTATTTCCACGCGCATACGCGCCAGCAGCGCGCGAGTGAACAAGCGAACGAGTCGGTGGAATTGCGACGACCGCGAAGCGTGAGTAGAGAGCTTGGTCGTGCCCCTCTCGTCGCACGCGACGATTGGTCCACTACTCTCTGTCTGTATCTACTGCGGTAGCACTCGACGTATTTACTACGCACCAGCAGAATAGAAGCGATGTACAGTCTTGACAAATAATCCGCAACTTGGCACCGGTGAATACGCATCTCCGGCGCGGTGCGATGGTAATCGCGGATCGAGCCAATTATAGATCGGTCCACTGTGGATCGGAACATACTCCGATCTCAACGGAGGTAAACGATTGCAATCGCAAACTACACTATCGCTCAAAAGTATCCGAATATTTACGGTGGTTCATGAAAGTATTTGAATACTTAATAACAACTTTTATAAACATGTTTGCAGCATCCAAAATACTTTGAAATTTCATTATTATTGTAATGGCATATGACTACTATGATTATATTTGTAACGAATTTGAAACGAATTTGAAAATACACATATATAGAAGTTATAAGATATTCGCAATTGCAAACATATGTATGTTGAGTTGATCCGAAATTTTATCAGCGAAATGTAGGAAAAATTTGAAATTATTGTATCTTTATAGAATTAGAATGTATTGAATAGTTTCGTGATCACTACCTGTATTCAACACTTGAAATTCAACAACAGAAATTCAATACTTTCCACTGCTCTTATATTCTACTCATTTTATCATAAATCTGTTATTTCATTCACATGATACATGTATATGTCGAGCTGAAAATCATAGCACTGTAAGTCAAAATTTTGAACATTTGAATTTAGTATTTCAACTTTTAAAAGCACCACTCCATTTGTTTTGCAATTCACTAAATTACGTTTTCATAATTTGAGAAAATATACTGAATTTTTTATTACGCAGAACGATATTTTATAAAGATAACAGTATTCTGATTTACACCATAATTATTTTGAGTATTCGATATGTGTCTTTTAATGTAAAATATTGAACAGAATAAAATTTATTAGACTTTCCGAATAGATACAGGGTGACAGAGGGTAATACCGTGTGAAAAAATAAGTCAAAAATACAGAATAAAATTTTTCCATATGACGCTTCGTTTTTGAGAAAATCGAGTTTCAAAATTTGCCAGGTATACTTTAACTGGGCTATGTACCGACTAGATATGTGTATACAATCAAAAGATTATTATACATAAGAAAATAAGTCAAGAATGGAGAATAAAATTTTTCCATTTCAAGAAAATAAAGTTTAATTGTTCATGTTTAATTAGGAACTGGTATAGTACATATACGCACATGATACATTTCCAAATTTATTTTTTTCCAAAACGAACCATTTTATGAAGAAATTTTATTCTACATTTTTTACTTATTCTCAAATGTAGTTTAAACGCTTGTCGATTATTTACTCTTGTGCAATCTGGAAGTAGCCAAATTTAAGTATACTTATAGAATCTTCAAAGTTGATTTTCTCGAAATCGGATCTCAGATGAAAACATGTTACATCAAATTCTTTTCTTATTTTTTCACATAGAATCACTTCATCTCCGGCTGTACTACGATTACCGCTTCACCCTGTATAACGAATAGTTGCCCAATACTTATAACCGACAGTGTACAGTTCCATTTGTAAATATTGGGATATCTGATAATTCCATATGAAACGTGACAATTAATCTAAATTATTAAAGATATAATTGTTCTCTGATAATTTCGTAGTCATGCAAGCGGCCCAATATTTGTATATGTATTATACACATATTATATGTATTGTATATGTATTATTTTTAAAAATTTGCTTCATTTGTATATTGGCAAGAGTTACAATAATGTCTATAGTAAATTATAATTATGTTTTGTAACATAAATCCTGTTAACAAAAAATTGATAAGAAGCTTAAAAAAATCCACTATAAAGAAGTGTCGAGGTTGATCAAAATATTAATCAAAGTAGTGAGCAAGAGACGTAATAAATATAGATAACAAAAAGTCGGATTTTATTATTAGGTTGTCCGAAAAGTGTCTTCTTTTACAGACCCGTCTTTTAAAACGATGCATCTTTATACAAACATGAAACCTAATCTGTCGAACGTTGTAATCTTTATCCTGATAGAACAAAATGGATCATACGTAATTCGATAAAATAATATAAAATGAAAAATGTTGTGCATCCATTATTTCCTTATAAAACGAAAGAAACTTTTCGAACGATCTAATATATCGAATTGATGAGATTATTATTGCAATAATGAATATATGGGTTATTTATAGTCAAACGCTTCAAAAAGGATGATAATTATAAAATGTCTGAATAATCTCTCGTTAATTTTTCTGGCTTATTTAAGTTTCCGTAAATTTCCTAAGACCTATTGGTAGTATACGTTTTTGCGGAAATTTCAGAATGCTGATTTCAATAATTTAAAGAATGATCGAGACGACCTAGTTACTGATAACGATAAGTTACCATAGGGGAAGTATCTTCGACAGATGTTTATTACCAGAAGCTTATCAGATCGCGTAATAGATAATTAACATATTTATGTAGTAACACTCGTGATATATCGACGTAGAAACATATAATTGTATACATTTTCACAAAGTGCCTTAACGATGGTAATTTTTGTTCTCTTCTGTAATTAAGGTTTTTATAATTGCGCTTTCGTAATTCTTATTCCCGTCATCCCTTCTCTGTTCTGTTTTGAAGCGACGCCTGGTAGTATATTCAAGACATCCACACGAGAAATACGTATTTCCTACGTTTACACTATATCGAGGATAACGCAGATTTGCATAATCTAGATAAGTGTTTAGTTACACATTATTATACCCTTATATATATTATAGTATTATATCCTTTCGACGCGATTACCTCGCTTCATGACCGTTGACCGAGAAAATCTCGAAACGTTTGAGATAATCGTTAAATAACGGCGCATTTGTTAAACATGATGAAATTCATCCATGTGGCTGATTCACAATATTTCTCTGCAATTATTTTCAAGAATTAGAGACTGTTATTTTTCGTATAATAACTATATGACAATAACCCTCGAAAAATTTTCAGATATTGTATAGAAAAGGTGTTAATATGGTATATTATTATATTTACAGGCGATTCTTCAGAAATTAATGAACTAATTAACTAAAACTATATATGTATTACCTTAATCTAATACTCGTTTTTTTCTTTGCTATATCTAAATAACTGAAAATCTTCAGCTAAATAAAAAATAACTGACAAAAGAAAGATAATATTACTTACAAAACTTACTAATATATGCATGTATGAATATAATAATATTTATTTCCACATTCGTTTTGAGCTCATAATGCATCCGATTGACATAAAATCCATATCTCATAAAAGTGAATAAAATATGTTAATATTATAATATCCTTTATAATACTCTTAACTCATCGTCTTGCTCTGAGAGAACGGAATTATTCAGAAAGACTGTTGTGTCCGAATGAAATGAAAATTCTTCTTGATACTGAATTCCATATTAGTTTCATTCAGGATTCCAAATTATCATCAAACCTAGGTTTTATTTCTATTTACTATATGTATTTATACTCAATATTTAATATTTATAGTTAAATAAGTTCATGCACCTTACTATTATCACAATATTGCCATGTACCACAACTGCTGCCTAATATTAAATATTTAGGAACGACTTAAAAGAAACTAAAAAAGCCATTGTAGGTGATGTAAATATCTGAAATTATGACACAGAATTAAGTATGCTTGAAATTTATTTGCTTTCACTTTTATTTCGCTCTGTATTTAAATTGCATATAACATATACAATATATGTCCCTTAAAATATATACTCTTTTTATTATAAACTTTCAAGAGTTCCAATATTTACAGGATTCTGTACATATTACTATCTCCTTCTATAGCATCGAGAATTATTTTCACAATATTTATATATTAAGATGAAAAGCTTAAAGAGAAAAGAATTCGTATAATTCGCCGATAAAGAAACAATATTATTTACAACAAAACATAAAAAATTACATATACAAAATACATATCATTCATCGCGTAATGAATTCGACAGGCGTTGAATTAAGATAGCGAGCATAGTTGTAGCTGATAGAATCAATGTTTATCAGAGCATTATAAATTATTGTATCTTCTAACAAACAAGATCGCGGTATGATAAGAGTAACCGCACACAGGCACTGAAATTTCAACGTGTTACGATATTTGTACAGTTGCTTCGCCACATAATATGCAAAATATGGGCGTCCGATTGCCGTCAGCAACGTGTCTTCTGCATTTCTTCGAAATCGTTGAACCTTGCTGCAGTCCTCGAACATTTTACGTTCCAACTTAGGTCTTGTTTTATGCGGGAAAAAGATATTTATCGTTTCACCCTCATAAAATTAATGGTACAGCTGTACCAAGGCATCATTTAAGAAAATAACTGGATTGTTATAACTTTTTTGGCATCACTGAAACTTATTGGGATCTGGGATTTGGGATTCCATTATAAATAGAACTACATATGCCATTTAAAAAAAATACGATTAATTATATTTACTATACCTTTCAAAGTATCTTTTCATATTTTGCATGTATTATAGCATGTACTGTTTTACATATTAATATTATTCTTAAATCGCCCATCGCCTCATAAGAAGATTAAGAAAAATACACCAATAACTATTTTTCCTCAAATTTAATGAATTACATTTTCCTACAATTTTTCTACAAATAGAAAATTTTTAATAGAGAAATATGATTTGATCGGAAATTTGCCTAAATAACGCAGCTACATTAATTTGCCTTTTTGTCTATGCGAAGTTGCCTTGCAAATATCATCGATAATAAACGCGAAAACTTGAACGATAATACGTCAACGAAATCGGTTTGTTAATCTTGTTTATATGCGACAGTATTTTCGTTTGACGAACGAACCTCCATGCACTTGAGTTAATACTCACGCCAGAGGGGAGGAAGAAATGCTTTTAACGAGGTTTAGACAGATAAAAACAGTATCGGCTAGCTACGCGTACAGGTTTTATTCAAACATACGCAAGCATGGCAGGAGTTCGTCCGATTCCCAGTTTCACGAATCTTCCATCCGCTGCGATAAGAATGTTTTGATAGACAAAATACTCGTGCTCGGGTGACTTTCTTTTTTTCTTAAATTCGACCTAACGCCTGGCCTGATTCTTCTTCATCACTGTGGACGATAATTTCAAATCAGACGCACAGCGATTAAAACAAAAAGAAGAAACGAAGAGATAAAGTTATATTATAAACACTATAACCTTACAGAACGTGCGTGACGTATGTTTTTGACAAAATAGTATGAAAATTACGCATATCGTGGATGCTCGTGTATAAAATAAAGTTAATTATGATGAGTAATCGAGATGATATTTTTAATACCTTTCCTATATGCAATTTTGTAAAACAAACGAAATACATATTAAGATAAGATAGGTTTAAGATTTCGTATTCTTGTTCATATTGTGTATGTAACAAACTATCGTCGTTTTTCTTTGAGAAGAATTATCTATTCCATACTCGCTCAATTTTGCTGAAGATACAGAAAATAGATTCTTTATATACGTATATTAAATATTCAAAAACAGTACTAATTACGCCGACTCAAACTACAATTTCTGTATTTTATTCTACAATACTACACGAATTTAGATTGTAACTTGATCTATATTTTCTCATACGCATATTTTGTTATGAACGAAATTACGAAAACTAACATTTACATTCGTATATGTAAAAACCTAGATTATGATGGAATGGACAAAATTAAGCTAACAAATAACAACATATGGAATATATACTATATTTGAACGCTTCAGATTCTTCTCTACACTTACATAAGTAAATTATGTCAAAAAATATATTGTCTATAGCGTAGATAGTTTACATGAAATTGAATATCGATTTTATACTCTTTAGTTTCATGTTTGTTTTTTTTTAATAATGATCGAAGGTAAGGTTTCGTCTTCAATTCGTGATACTATAGTAGAATTAGCTATTTTGTACAAAATATGCAAAATTTGCATATGATATCAATACGTTCGCTACTACAATGGATTCAAACAGAATATCATCTGAAATTATGTTTTGTTCCTCATATATCATATGTTGTTTCCTGTATAACATACTTTTATTAAATCAATAACTTACTGAGATTAATTTTTTTTAACCAAGCATGTAAGTTATATATTCATTTATTTCACAGTTTAGATTAATTTTCAAACGTCACACGCACATAATATGCAGCACTAATAACGAAGGTGTTGATATTGTTTTTGAAAGTAATGTTACTAATGAAGCTATTACTTGTGGATCTTTTTAATTTTCTTCTAGTCATAGCTAGTCTTCTAGTCATCAGCTTTAAAAAGTAAACCTGCAAACATTTTATGAAGTCCAAAGCAACAGTGTTCTTAAAGAATAGTATTACATAAACATTATATCTGCATAACAAAAGAGTATTATAAGTCTAATGATATACTACTTTGATTAAAAAACTTACTTTGATGAAAGTAAAAGCCTAATTTTATTATTTTAAATTTTAAAAAATTGATACAATTTTATATATTACCTAATTATATTATATATTTATTTACCTAAAGGCTTGTCTGAGTTTCTTCAAAATTCTGTGAGTAATCAGCTTACAATTGTATACTATTAATTATATTGCGTATAATTACTACGGTACACAAAACTTAAGAAATGAAAAAAGCATTTTACATAGCGGTATATTTTTTACATTCACTCAACAGTTAAAGAACACCGATATAAATCAAGACGTCTTCTATCACAGAGGAATCATTGTAATGTAGATTATATGTTTTCACGTTAAGAATATTTAGATTTTATAGCTGTACCTCTTCGAGTATGCAGAACGTCTCACAGAAACGCTCATCAGGTTCGTATATCATTCACGTGTAATTCTAGTAAATGGCAAGTCCTGCACAGTGACATTCTCCTACGTATGCCAAGTAGCGTAGTATTACGTGGTCTCCTCGAAGAGTTTCCAATCTTTTCCTACGAACAATACTTCATTACAGTATGATCAGTTCCACTGAGGTCTATCTTCGACTGATGCTAATCCTTTTCCATTTTTTTCGTTTTTTTTTTTTTTTTTTTTTGACAATCAGCTTTGTTACTCTCCAGAATAATTTTTAGAATTGAAATGAAAATACGCAGTCTATCCTAATTTGAAATGCTTAAAAGATGTACCTTATTCTTAAATTCCGTTACCTTAATCTCCAAAATTTTTGTATATTGTGGATACATGTTATATATTATTATATCATAGTTTTTTAGAAGGTGAACTCATAGGATAAAATATATTGATAGAATTGATAATTATACATAAAATGAATAAAAATTTCATTGTAATTTAAGTATTTGACTAGAAGTAATTTAACTATTGATTACATATAATACGTATAGATATTTATCATAAACCTATAGATTCTTTTTTCAGAAAGCTGAATCATTTTTGAGGATGTTTTATGCCATTAAACATAAATATGTAGCTTTTTTAATTAACAAAGATTTCATTTGTCTCAAATAATATATTTAATCACCTATTAATACCCAAGTAATATACTATATGAAACTAGTAACTAAAGTTATGTGTTCAATATATCATAAATCATAAAAGCAGAAATATGAAGGAAGACGAACATTTTATCTTTGTACTAGAGGAACATTGCGAATGAGATTGGTGTTGTAAAATTAACAAGAACTAGCGAATGAACACACATGAATCAGTAACGATCTATCGTAGTAGTTACGCTGCTACGTTTATGCGATGCAATAATCAATGTGCCGCTTTCCACGAATTGGAATTTTTTCTACGCGCAATCGTTTTAAGGCAATCGTATGTTTAGTAATCTTGAGTAACAAGATGTCCTTCGAGAACGAATTCGTGACAACTGGAAAGCTAGCAACGAAAGATGATCGCTTCGGTCTCGAGGATGTCATTGAGTTTCATTGAGGAAATTCTTTTTAGTCTTCTAATGTTTTTTCCATGTATGTATATTTCATTTATTTCGTTAGTATCTCCAACATCTCACGCGCTTACCTTCCATCATCGGTTGAAGGATAAATGAAAACGAATGAGAACATTTATCATTAAATAGCAACGTTACTGTTCAACCTTTGAATGATATCAATGACAAAAATTCCATTGGATTTTACCATATGTAATTTATTCATCGGGATTGCGTAACGAGATTCACTAGAAACTGTTTACTCCCAAGAAATCCTTGTTATCGAATTTGTCGTGTTAAATATTAAACTGTCGCATATTACAATCGTAGCAAATACCAGACGCGATTACCTTGAGAACCTTTCAATGGTTATCGATCGCTTGAATTATTTGAAATTACCGGGGAGGGAAAAGTTTCTATAAAAACCTTATTGAAACCGTTAACCCTGTTGATATTTTGGTTCAATCGAGTTTTTGTACTATTACAAATTGTTTTAAGCTTGAGGGAAATACAGAAGAACTCTTGTTGATACGCGAGTATAGTGATTCTACTACCATTAGCACTGTAATGAGAGATACGACTATTACAATTGTAGATAAAATTTAAAATTTATTTGAAAGTTTATATAAAGCTACACAAGTTACGTTACTTGTAAGCACACACTTGGTAAAAAATGAATATATAGTATGAATAGTTGCCTCAAAGATGTAATTAATGCCAAAGATAGTTTCATTAAACACTTCCGTTTATCATTATGACACACAATGAATAATTAATTGGTTAAATAATTTTGCGATTTTTATGTATAGCACTTTGCTATTTGTTTCGGATGTTACCACTATGATTACGACAATCGTATCACGTTATACATAATATTTGTATTAAAAGTTTTTTTAGAACATTAAAGGTTTCTTTGCTTATTGAAACAAATGTGAAATTGGGATATAGAAATTCGTAAACGTTCTAACTTTCTTCGAACGATCATCATGATAAGAGGCTTATGGGCTATATCTTCTTAAGCATCTTCAATTTCTATTTAGTACATTTCAGTTTTTATAAACAAAGTATTAATTATACATATTACATAATTTTGATAAATACATCTGTAATTAATCACAGAAGATTTATAATTAAATCGTGAAGTTGTAAATCTTGTAATAAAGATTTCCATTGAACTATATAATTTTCATTAGACAATAAGCAAGGACATAAATCACTTTTTGCTATCAAAATGTACAATCATCGTCTGAACCTTCAACTAATAAATCTTCCATTAGAATCATGATAATTTACATTTACTTTCCTTTATAAAAGAACAAATTTAAGATTTAGTATGTTGTCAACTGATTCCACATCTTTATATTTGACTTTGGTATTAAATATGTATTTTTGCCGCTCTCTTGAACATTTAAGAAGCATTAATAACATATTAGTAATACAGATTAATATTAATCACGTGAAACTAACACAACAATTAAGCTAATATTATTCGTTTCTTACAAAATACCATAATTTATCATTTATTTTCGAAAAGCTTATATCATCGAAATTATCAGATTATTCCCCTTTTTAACTATTTCATATTAAGATACTTCTTTTTAGCTATTAACTGACATAAAAGTCTTAATATATTTTACCCGTATGGTCTTTATATACCTGTTCCATGTGAAAATCATGACGCTTCAAATACGTTCGAAGTTTTTTTGCCGTATATCAACTAGGTTCAAGAACGTACTCTTCGAGCGTAGTCGAATTGCGTCACATTTCAATGATCCAACACGCGGTTGTATGCGTAAGGCGTAAGTGCGTATAAGCCAACACACGCATGCTGTAAGAATATTTTATACGGGACACCGTAACTCGCCGGGAAAAAAAGAGGAATGACGTTCTCCATATAAGAGATAGGAAGAAGGACGAACTGAAAGCAGGGAGGAACGAAGAGGAACGTCCGAGAACGTAGGGACAAGCTGGTCGACCGATGAAGAGAAACGCGAAAGCGATTCAAGAGGAACGAGGAGGCTCGAGCTGCGGCAGAGAAGGGCGATTAAATAGCACGCGAGGTCAGTGCCTCGAATCGGAGATCGGGCCCAATCAGTATGAAGCAGATAAAACTCGTGTTGTAGTTTCCAGCGAGGTCTTTGCTTAATGAACATTGTCGTTCCAAATGAATTTTCATATATGGCTCCTAATAAACGTTTTAATATGGTGAGACCGGAGAGTAGAAATTCGTAAATTAATATTCGACGAGGATTCGACATCAAGATCAAAGAGATTTATAATATCTATGAATCCTTTTATGTTAATGTATAGCCTAATACTTATATATGTGTGTATCCGATGTTTAGGTATGTATAATAGTTATTCATGTATGGTTGTTTTTGTGCCTATAAATGAAAGCAAAAGCATTGGTAACAAGCTATTTTTATATTCCTATATATCTTTATAAGGTTGGAAAACGTTTAGTTTATCAGAATCTTTTCTATAATAAGTAAATACTATTGAATAAATAGTCTCTTTTTCATAATTATATTTAATTAAAAAAGTATTATAATTAAAAGAGTAGTATCTTTTTACCATTAGAGTAGTTAAATATAAATATAAAATGTGTAACATTGAGTCATATATTGAACTCTGTTTTATGAAAATTATTGATTTTTTAAATACGAAACATATAATTTATGTATCATTTATATAATTTATATTTTGTAATATAAATGTAATATAAATAAAAAGTGAATAATTTTATTGAAATAATTGCATTTTAATTTTCAATTACTTTCGGGTAAATTCGATATGTTACTTTCACATGAAAAGTGGAAAATCACTCAACCAAGCGCATGTTTTATCGCAACAAGCAGCGTATAATCAACACGTGTCATGGAACGTCACTGAAAGGATTAAAAACTAGACAGTACATTAATGTACTTAATAAATTCTACCATTTTTTTCGGACTTTTAGGTATTTATAATAGAAAACTTTCATATTTCGAACTTCCTTCGAAGTGTTACAGATAATTATTGGGTTATACTGGAAGTATAATCCGGCTTTTCTGTGACATAAGTATTCCAAGCGTTATAAAAATAGAGTCGGATATAATAGGATATGTACATCATCGTGTCTATCGAAACTGATAATTCTTCAATTTGTATTGACGGCTAATTTTGTTTTGAAATTAACATACTCTTCATAGAGTAAACATAAAAATTGAAAGGCGGAGCAAACAACCAAAAATTGCATCACTGAGTATTTGAAGTCTTATGTTATGCGCTATATTTCTCAGAGTTATCACCATTCGATTTTTACTTTTTGTCATACACTTGATAATTTCTATACAAAAAGATACAGAAGGTTTTAGGAAATACGATAGTACTAAGGAGCAGTTTTACAGCAACATCAACAGTTTCTTTCCTGTTAAAACCTTAGATTCTACGTATTTTTCTAATGTATTAGCAAAAGTACATCAAATATTGGGGAATTTATTTGAAGCAAAAATATTCAGTTTCAATCGAGTTATTCTCTTTTATAATATACTATATATTCAAACCAACGTGTATGTTCAGAATAACTTAATGTAATAACTATGTAATAACGAATAAAACTAAAAATGCAGATATTTTCCTTGCGGAAGGTAAGTTGTACATCCTTCCACTGACGCGCGTATGTACATTTAGTATTACGCAGAAAAAATTTGCATGGAATTATTAAAAGTCTTCGCCGTGTTCCACCAATGCAGTGTGTCTCTTTTCCGGATGGTTTATAGAGTCGACTCGGTCAAGAAATCCTGCTAACAACTCTCTTTCTCTCTCTATACCTTTATCTATGTCTGTCTTCGAGTACACTCCGATCAAGGCCGTTTCCCGGTGCACGCTGGGAAAACTGCTTCTGCTCGCCGCACGATTTTTCATTTATTATATCTCAACGCCAGTAACGCAACGGAACACTCAGTCTCTTGTAACCGACGTGAAGCAGAAAACCTGGGCTTGGAGCTTTTATTGCGAAGAAACGCTTTATTAGATGCTTAGCCAACGGGCATATAAGGGGTGCGTGGTATTCTTGTAACAACATTGAGATAAACCGCGATACAGACGCAACGTGCAGCGCGCGAGTATATACAGAGCATGCAGCGTGCAACGTCGTACGCTCATCCGTGTGCACCTTCGCTCGACACGCTGTGTGTATCTGTCCACGAAGCGCAACATACGTAACGAATGTGCGATACTCATTAGGAGAGTCAAGGGTATGTTACGTGAAGAGTGCGGTTACGCTCCGCGTCTGACATTACGTCACTGAATGTGCATCTGTTGGTGAACACGCAACAGACGGCCGGAGTTTAGCACGAAGAACGTACAAGCGCCACCGAAACGCGATACCAATTTGCTCGGCTGAAAGGGAAAACGTTTCTTTCGCTTTTTTCCGAACGTTGCTCGATTTTCATCGCCAACGCATATGGTAAACGGTTACCGAAACTCTCCTCGATTTCGTTGTTTTTGCTTTCCTAGCCGTGTCAAGGAGAAAAATCAACGTGTTGATTTTGAAAAATTCTTTTTCGACTTGTGTAAGTTGAATTTCGGAAATATAAATAGTTGAATCTCAACAAATTCTAGCTTTAATCGCACGCCGATGCCTAGAAGTACAATGTACATATATATACAATACAACGAATATCCGCATATCATTGTAATTTTTATATTATTCGTATACTAATATAGGATATTTAGAAAAATTTTAAAGGTATTATACCTTCATAAAATTGCTAGGTCATTAAACAATAAATATATGCACTTTCTTTTGGTAATCTTTTGCTATTTATTGAATAGCATCTTGAATAAATCACTTTTCCGGAAAATTATTTTTTTTTTTAGGAATGAACGGAAATAGTTTTTGCAAGTTCGTAAAATATTTATTTTCTTGTCATGAGAAAGTGTTTTTTTTTTTTTTTAATTAACGTATCGATAAGATGAGATAAATTCCTACTGAACGTTGAATAATTTTTGCCAATTTCTCATCGGAATAGAACTTTCTTTTCTCTATAATTGATACATTTGACGTTCAATTAAAAGTAGGATTTATTAAGTACAGTTTATATAGGCATCAAGTAATAATATACAAATTATATCGAGATATATCGATCGTCAAAAACAATATGATCTTTCCGCATCTTCCAATATATTAAATTTCGTAATATGTACTTAATAGTAGGTTCATATGATTACACAAATTTGATAGAATCTGATGAAAGAGAAATTTAATTTCATTAGATCGAAAAATTCGCTTTATTAGAAAATGTGCAAATATTTTTCTAATTGCCATCAGTGATTGATACGAGTTTATTAGAAAATTGTTAACTAAATCATGCTTTTTACCGGTATGAACGTGGAACAATAGAGTAGATTAGAAGTTGTAATGACAATAGGAGACCTGTACAAAACTGTGTTTATTAAGCATTTAGTAACCAACATAAATTAATGAAAATAAAATTCAAAAGTTCAGCTGTTATATTCAAATTAACAACAAAAAGAAAACATCCTCTTTTTTCAGTGTTGTCCCAAGGTAATGTAAACCATATGTATCATGTAATATTAAAAATAATCTAAATTAACATCGGTAGCACTTAAAATTATCAAAGTCTTCGGATTAAAAAAAACACATTGGTTTTACCTGATACTTTCACCAAGTACTCGATTTTTGTTCAAACACATCAGACCATATTATTCATCTTATACACTTACCACACTTATTGAAACTTATGATTATTTCATTAATTGTTGTAGAAAAACAATTGAGTCGTAGTTTATGAATAGTATTGAGCCTCAATGATTGCATACGTACGAACATAACCTATCAGTTACAACTGAAGACACTGTCGAAGCTAACTGGCAACGATTTTCGAAATACTACAATGCAGATGTATATTGTAAATAGGTACTGTTATACATTTCTTCGTGTTCATTACCAAACCATTATGGTAAATATTTGAAAAATCAAAAATATATTAAGAACACTTCAAAGCAAAATATATTTCATTGAAGCACAAATATTTCGAAACAGGTCTTTGTTAATATTTCAATGTGACAAAAAATAATTGGCAAACAATCATCAACTTTTTTGAATTAGTGGGTAATACGGTTTTCTCCTAATGTTCCTACTTTGATGCTAATAATAACTGCTGCTAATAGAAGGTAAATCTTAGAAGTGTACTTTTTCAGAAGTAAACTCTTTGTCTTTGTTAATCGTTTATTTCTTGTATTTAAATATACTATCATTTCTAATTTGGAATTATAATTTTTTAAGGTCAAACGTTTACGATCAATTTTTTCAGACAGTGTAATTTACGTAATATACGTGAATGATTGGAAAATAATTAGAAGGTGCAATGAAACAAATTGTATAAGATATAAATAAACAATAAGATATAAAACAATTGTAGATATGTAAAGTATTAAATATTTTTAGATGTAAAGGAAGTCGACTTGACTAATCTCTCTGTCTATAATTAACTTTCTTTTTCTCAACATCTTATATATTGAGTTAGAAATTATAGAAAATATGTTATTAACACGTTAAGAATGAAGCAGTAAAATAATGTATACAAATTGTGTATATGCAATACTCTTAACAAACTTGTATAGATTAGTTCACATATTGGTTTTGTCAAAATACAAAAGATATGTTAAAATAATGTGTACTTTATAGATACTCACTACAAAAATCGAAGAAACAAAAGAATTTTCATGATTTTCAAGAAATTGGCTCTTCATAATACTAGAAATGCTTCAATTTTTTGAAAGTACATAGAATTACAAAAATCAGATGGGAGAAGAAACACTAGTGACGAAAAAGATATTACGTAAACCTCTCGAAATTTCTTTTCTAAACACTAATATTAAAAAGCCGAATGTAATAATTTCAACTGGTTGAAAAAGTTATTTGTAGTAGAATATATTATTTTTATTTGTAGTGGAATAATCGCATTAACGCAACATTGACCCTTAGTTAAACAAAAAATTTTACCGCATCGATTGTTTACAACTTTGATAAACTCATAACGCATTATTTCCTACCCAAACTTCTCGCTACGTTATGCTATGAAGTAACATTTTTGTTAATATATTCAATGTTAAAAAGATATGTAATAGATTAAAAAGACAAATATCAATATTCATCCAAATGAGAAAAAAACTGCGCAGGCGTACAGAATCGCGTCACAAAGTAACGGACGTTCCCAATCAGGCCCGACACTTTTACCATATCATGCGAATCTCTGATGTCGCGTTTCAAATGACGTAAGCGTCTGCCGAGTTTCTTGATTACTCGATGGAATATTTTAATTACCGTCTACCCACGTGTTACAAAGTCTTTCGTTTTCAGAATCAAGTCTTCGGATATTATAATGCTGACGGCAATCCACCGATACGACGATAAGCAACAACTTTACAGGGATCGTTATTAATCGTTGTATTGCCACCCTGCGAATATTAACCGCGGCCTAGCACTGAGAGATAACGAGGACATAATTACGATCGACTTCACTAATCTAGTATTACACACGAGCATTCCACGTAACGACCGTGAAACATCGAGCTCGTCGTGAAATACGGTCACGCGAGAGACACTACTTGCTTGATCTCTTGATCGCTTACGAATACAAAATTCTCGCCGATTGCTCGCCAAGCGTCCGAAACGGCGCGGCGCGGCGTGTCGGTAGACAATGCGTGAAAGGTGGTGTTGCGCTTCCGCGAATATTAGAGCTACTGACAAGAGAGCAGCGAAACGATAATTGCATTTATTCGAGGGTGACCCGCGGAAGAAATTCAAATAACAAAAACCTGTCACGTAATGCACACCTTCCAGAGTCGCTGAGAAAATCGCCCGGGAAGAGAAATTCTACGAGAGAAAGGTGAACCGGTGTTTTGACGACGGATCGGGCGAGGCTTATAGCACGACCGGCATTATTCTGTCGCAATTTCTGGTAAGTGGAAATCACAGCCTTGCTCCAGGCAAGGTAAATAGAGTGTCGACCACTGCGTTCGGTGAACACTGACAGCTGACGGAATGCGTTTTAGAAACAGAACAGGAATTCGCCTTTATATTCTCCGCGATTTTCTTTTCGTCGCATAATCTTTCCGTGGTTTTGGTTACATTCAAGCTACAGAGACAACGAGCCGTGACTCGCGACGCGTTACGAAATCGTCGCTTTTTAGTTACCCTATAAAATTTATTGTCACTAAATATAAAACAGCCGACCTACTATCGTCGTCATCGCGTTTTCTCGAGGGCTCGCGTTACAAACGTCGCGATCCTTGCCGGTAGACGTTCCTAATCGGGAATATTTTCACTTCTACGGTACTACGAATTTTGACGAGAACTTAGAGGAAACTGCAGGACATTTAGATCAGGAATTTAGTTGAAACTTTGAATGCTAGTAAATTTTGTCGTCCTCTTTGTAAAAACGCCACGTTATGGGATTAGATACTCAATATATTTTACATATGCATTTATGAAAACTTCATAGGTACAAAAATGTACATGTGCATAATCCGCAAAGAGATATAATTTATACAATATTCGATAAGTGAAGTCCATATCTAGGTTGCATTTCTTTGGTGATACTTTTTAATTTTGCACGTGCATAAATGTTCCCAGTCTACTCATGATAGAAGTTTAACTGTAAGTTTGTGCCTGTTCAAATACAGTTGTTATCTGACTCTCTAATATATAATTTAGAAATATTTTGATGAAGACAATCGAGTCTTGTACTCTATATGTCAGTAACATACGTTTCTTAAACTAAACGCTAGGTCTAGTAGGACAACATCTAATTCTACTTCGTTGCCGATACATTACAATCTATAACAACGCAAAGGGAAACGCAATTTAAGCTATTAAAGACTAATGTTGCGTTAACGCAATATTTCACTTGCAATTTTTATCAATCAATCTATATTTTCGAGTCTTGTTTTATAACATCGTGATTATGAAAGAGAATTGAATTCCAGGGATTCACATTTCGTTCTTTTAGATTCTACAATTTTATAAAGTTTGATAAATGATAAACTGTTACTAGATCTTTAATAGGTTAAGACGAAATTAATGCCTTTGACCGACAATTTTTGTCCCTTTTGACTTGCAATCGAAGCAGGTGGAAAAGTGGGCGAATGAAAAAAGCGAAGGAAGCTTCTACCGGTCCTGATGGTCGTCGGTCCGAAAGTAAGCGGAGGGAGAGATGACCTCAAGATGATGATATCGGCAACGTGGTCGTTGTAGGGTCGTACACAGAGGTGGCAGAGAGAGAGAGAGAGAGAGAAAGAGAGAGAGAGTGTGTGTGTGAGAGAGAGAGAGAGAGAGAGAGAGAAAGAGGCAGTGAGAAGAGTGGCAGGAAAGGAGATCGACAAGGGAGACGCGGCAACGACGCGACGCCAGTGTTGCCTCGTGCAAAAATAACGTGGAAAGCCTGCTTTAAACTCAGCCGACCGCACTTACTCGAAATATACGCAGTGCGCGCCTCTCGCTTCTACCAAATCATTTTTAAATCTCATTGAACAGCAGACGGCCCGGAAAATTCGCATTAATTGCGCTATGCTTCGTTAATGACGATTGTGTAATGTGTAACGTTGTCTAAATACCACACGGATAAAGCGACGCGGCGTAGAACCGCTTTGATTTTCGACGTTTGCGTACACGTCGTAAATGGACACCGCGGAAACCGATGCCTCCAAGATCGTTCGGTTAATCTTTGCTTCCAAACTGCCCGATTATTTTTAGAGGAAACTCTATTGGCGTTCCGTTCAGCTATTTAACGGAAACGATTGAATTAAAGCTGTTCGAATACTTCGGAATTCATAGAATTTGGGGTAAAGTCGGTCACGATCCTTGGTCGAGCGGAACACGATATCCAGTAAAAGTACCAACTTTATTCCGAAAAAGCTTTTTACTCGTACGCTTTTATATTGGATATGCATATGAAATTTATATATTTTTTAATTTTTATTTAATATTAGTTAATATTTAGCTTTGTTATAATTTCTGTTACAATACAGTAAAAAAGTAGGTTACGTTATAATATGCAAGTAACTAAAATTTAATTATTTATAACAAGAACGTCGGTTAGAGAAACGATCCGTTAATGAGAAGTTTGGTATTGTCCCTTGTTATTATTCGATCTTTTTCGAATAGAAACTGAAAGAAATTGTTATTTGAACATTAATATCTATAAAATAGACCAAAATAAATGATCTTTCATATAGAAACAACATTATTCAAAGGGTGCGTAATAATTAGTTCGGATAATGAAAGTTCTATTACACGTATAATAACGAAAAAAAAATGAAGAATGTTAGTTAAAATAACTATTCTTTCTTGTGATACAAGTTTGGAAAACTACATAACCAGTTACTAATCACGCACAGCTCCTAATGAGTTATTTGATTACCTAGATGCTTTTGTCGGAGCGTTATTCGAACTGTATCTGTATTGATATACATCAATAAATTCCTACAAAGAATTCTGTGTATCACATTCCCTTATTCTTCCTTATCTGCTACTCCTAAGAGTTCATTACAACATTTTATGGCATATACAGTTTCTCACTTTAATATTCGGACAATCTTTAAAACAGAATAACTTTTTTAGAAATGGACCAAACTACTTTTTTTCAGAAGTTAGAAGAATTAGTTTACTAGATGACGCGTTAAAAAGATTTAGGACTATTGCAACTTATCGACATCGTGAAGAAAACAGTAAATATCGCATTTTCCAACATTTTTTTCTGAGCTTGTAATGAAAATGTAACCTGTTCATGCTGAAGATTTCATGATAATCAGAAAGCATTGCTATGAGGTACAAACGGTAAAAAATCACAAATTTTCACGATTTTCGGTTAATAATTGTAAGCAATCTAAAGATTCTTACTTTTTCCTGATTCCCGTGGCATTAACCGGTTTCGATGAAATCTTTAGCATAGGCTACAACCTACAAATGATATAAATCTACAATTATAGGCTCAGAAAGAAATGTAAAAAGCAATCTTTACTATTTTCTTCGCGATGCTGATAAATTTAAGTTGTTCCAAATCTTCTTTACAGACTTAAACAGAAATTATTTTTTTGGAGAGTGTCCGAATATTAAAGTAAGTAAGTGTAGATAAATATTTCCGATATATTCAATCATTTGGAAAGATACTGTCGTGACTCAAGTTCCTTTCTTCTGAAGAGTCAGGCCAACTTACACAACATTAAACATTACATCGTGACAAAATATATGAATTGGAGAAGTCGTTATACGAAATTCAATTGAATATAATTTAGAATTATTACTTAAAATTAGAATTTTAAATTGTTCTATGGATCGTTCTATCGTTCGAAGAACAAAAAATGTATCTTTGAATATTGCATTATAAAAACAAAATTGGAATAAACCTATTTATCATGCAGCTGATGGAGGATTTACAAGTAGTAAGATATTTCTTATTTATAGCTGCTCTGTTCTCTCATAGAACATTTAATAGTAACATATGTATATACGTAGTGAAACAACTAATACTATCTGTGTGATAGATAGAACAGTAAGAAAAGGGTCCTGTACCGATAAAGACATTTGGTGCTTATGTTGTTAGTTCGTATCCAAACAGATTATGAAAACTAAAATTTCTATCCAAAAGATTCATCCTACGAAGAATTACAATTAGACAAAGATAATAAAAGATGAAAACGTTATGTTGTTGATAAATATTTTTATAACGCCAGTGTATGATATCAACGTTGTTTCAGAAAAAAATAGAGAATTCCAGTAAAAAGAGTTTGTAATTCCTGACTATAAAAATATTCTTTGTATATTATGCATATGGGTATGTTTGTTCAAACATGTTTTAACACCTTCAGCCACGCATTCTATGAGAAGAAAACATTCTTGTCGAGAATGACGATCTGCGTATGAAAAGTAAATTGTTTATACAGATTCGATGCGATAATGAATCATTCAACAGTTACATTGATTAACCCCATCAATTGAAAGATAGAGAAAAATGATACTATTATAAATATCATTTTTTCACAATTTATTTTGAAATTTACTATTATTTATGTCATTTCTTGTGATAAATGAATTTATGAAAGCCAGTCAGTTATTTTTTGGTAATTGAATATAAATCGTGTAAAATCGTGTACCTGGATAGCAAAATTTAAAAATTTACAAAAGGTAAAGTTGATCAGTTTAATTTTTACATCGACTCCTTCATTTATTACACTTCTTTTTTAATCGTTGTCCTAAAGTCAGTCTTTATCATTTGAATAACATATCAATCTATCAAGACTATAGAATTTCCTCACTTGTATTCACTTAACTGATCCAACAGAATCCTGCATAGTAGAAGATCTCTAATTATTTTGAACAGTGTATACAATATTAACATTATGATAACCGATGAAAATTTTTAAAGTCTTCTTTTAAAGTTCTCCTGCAGGTCGAGGAATCGAAATGTTTTTTAACGTACTATATAAAAGTAATATATTTGAAGGTACTGAATTTTTCTATAAATATAACAAAAATTTGATTATTAATTAAAATTATGCTGGAATCTAGCTAGTTGTCGAGTTAAGAATGACTCCTTATATCCTAAGTAGATTTTCAAATTTAATTCTATATTATCAATGCAATGGTTTCCTCAGGAAAATTCATAAGCTGTTCATAATTCGTGAAAATCAACTGCCTTTAGAGTTGATACAAGAATCCATCCTTCATTCTATACAATACTGAAAATTCATAAAAATTTGTATACATCAGTTACTTCTACAGCTATTGCACAAGAATCCTCTAAGGAGAATACAATTATGATTCCATAGAATATTAGATGGATAATACGAGAGTTCATAAAATTAAATTGCTTTTAGAACTATTATGCGAGAATTTCAATTTTATTTCATACGATACCAACTGATTAATATAAAAATTCATAAAAATTTATAAAAATCAGTTAGTTTCTGAATTCTGCACAACGGATAATATAAATCAACTTTTATTAATCAAAAAATATGCAGAAGACGGTGATGGATAAATTCGATTCGCTGGTATGGTAGAGCATCAAACAGAAGATTACGGATCAACGTATATCCGATACTTTTATTATTGTCCAATCATTTCCTTCGAATTCTTTGTTGTTCTATATACGCGAGATATTTTTCACCTGCGTTCAAAACGGCATACAATCAAGAAAGAGTAACGGCGAAATAAGAGGTCATGCTAAAAGAATAATACGTTTGGGGATACCAGAGATTCTCGGACGACGTCTACACGCAGTTACCGATCGTTAGAGCACAGCTGTCTAATCGTCATGGAAGAATACTGTGTTCAGAGCTTTGTAATGACGGGTACGACTTGTGTAAACGAGTACTAAAACCAGACGGATGAGTGACCTCTGCTGGTTTTTACGGCTCTCGAAGCTTCTTCGCACGAGCTGGAGATTCTACAGCTTTGAGAAATCGGGCTAGACTTGCCTGACGCGGTGCTCGTATTGCTTAAGGGCTTTTCATGTTTCGAACCAAACCGCAGAGACCTTTCCTCTGCTTTCCTGTTTCAATAATATTCGACGAGTACCGGCATTCTTTCTGGATATCCTTGACTGCTTTCGAGCTCCAAGGTTGAATTTTCAATCAAAATTTTCAATCCGACTGTAGAAGTCTGAGTAACGAAATCACCACGATTTTCGATAAATATGACCGAATGTAATAAGATATGACATTGCGCAATGAGAAATGAGTTAATAAAAAGAAGAAAATTTTAGAGAAATTGATTGTTATTTGTAAAATGGTGATTAGACTTGAATGCAAGATCTAAATCCATTATGTATGTACATGTAAATAATTAATTGGTATTGTACTATAGATTTTTGACAAGATTTTGTTTCACCCTCCATTGTCTTGAAAAGTATAGTTTCAAAAATGTATGTATACACAAAATCCTATTTCCGAATTCTCAAAATTAACGATAACTGAGATAGCTGAGAATGCATAGAAAATAACGCACAATCTTCACAGAACTATATCTTCCGAAATGAATTCTGTAACATCTTCAAATCTACGTAATTGATTAGTGCCAACTTTAATTTGCATACGCAATTACAATCCATACTAGAATTAATGCAAAGCGCTTCTTTATTATTCTTCTAATTTGCAAAAGATATAAATGAAATAAAAATTGATAATTAAACTTCATCTTTACAGACATTCTTTGTTTATTAACTTCTTTTTTATCCTATTTACTTTTATAACTCAATTCATTCTAATACAGAAGCTTCTTAATTTTTTTATTTTGAATGAGCATATTGCCCGAAATCGTGGCAGCTAGGAAAACTTTATTTTTAATCTTCTTCGTGTTCAAGGTATTTTAAGGTACCTTTCATTAAAAACACTTTCATGAAACTATCACTATGACTACAGATCATACAGATACAATATAATTTCTGCTGTCCTAGTAAACTTAAATCTTTTAATCAATCTATCTGTCAAAAGATCAATAGAAAACAGAATTTGCACGATTACATTGTGCACGATTCCAAAACATTATTTCATGATTTTAAGTAAACATAATACGTTGGCAATAAATCAATAAATGGCAGTATTTGGATCTTTTACGACATCCTCTATAAGGATCGAAAGTATATAAAGTTTGCTTCCATTCAAAATAATGTAAATGACGGTGTGATACAGTAAACTTTGAAACGTTAGGACTCAATCTCAGAATTACAGCCGCCGTGCACAATAGTTATGCACGTCGCAGATAATACCGATCTATCCTCGTTTATTTATAATCTTACTTATACACGCGACCAGCCGCGAGTAGAAAACACCACGCCGGAGATACAGATATTTATACACAGACATCACGTGATTGCACACTGTTTCGCGCCTTGCAGTGAACTTTGCAGCTACACTAAACGGATTTTTCGCAACCGGCCTCTTACATATATCGCTACTTTTTGAACCTCAAGAGCAGAGTGTGTGCTTGCGAACCACCCTTTGTCTCGCTTCACAATTCACTTGAGAAAACGTCCGCCATATTGACAGTTATATCTGTGACGTATCCTACTCTCACGAATCACGTTAATAAATTTTTTGAAAACTTATTGTTGATAGCTGTAAAATTCTCACCATTTGTTTTTTCATATCTTTATTATAACTGATTTATAGACGATGCGAATAATTTTTCTTGTTAATAGTAATTTGCATTTCTATGAATTTTATTCAAACAATGAATTATAGGAAGAAACAATTTTACATCTTCAGTTATATGGAAACTATACAGTAACTTTTTGTATATAATTAATTAAAGTATCTAAGGAAACGTAAACGTACAAGCTTCTCTTCATTTTATTTTCAATTAATTCTAATTCTAATTAACTTCTAATTAACTTCTAATTAACTTTACTTTTTTATATCGATTTTATAACACTATTCGTTACAAACCTTATTCTTGGAAATTCTCTCAAGTAATTAACGGTAAGATAACATTCCCATAAATATTGATACATTTTAAAATATTTATTTCTTTATTTAATTCTAAGCCATTTCAAATACTCTACGTACAGTTTGCATCGTTCATTGCAATCTCTGCTTTAAGGATTTTTAATCGAATAATTGAATAAACCTATGCATATGCTGATAAAAAAAGTTGACACATTTTAAAATCAAAGGAAAAATCTTCATAATTCATCAAACATTCATTAATTTTATATTATGTTTTTCCTTTCATTCATGAACTTTATCAATTTCCATAGTGTTTACCATAAACCTGTGCGTTGTTTAAAATTGTATTAATCACACCATATCTGTTTAAATTACACTTATAATTCTAAAAAAAGGAAAATATTAAAATAAGTCAAATGAAACAAGTACTACAATAAAAAGGCGGCTCTACTCTCCAATAATTTAAGTAAACCAGAAAAATCAACTCAAAGTCAATTAAAATCGAATCACTTTAACTAATCACTTGAATATTTGCAGTAATCATTTAAACATTGCAGCTGTCTTCCTATTGGTGCAAACTCCTCAATTATATAGACTACTTTTTATAAATATGTTATGTACGTTATATGGAATATTTTGAAATTTCATTAATACTGCAAATTTGAGATGTATATAAAAACTACAAAATATTTAGTAAGTGGAGTATTTAGCAAATAGATATATATTTCTCAGAGATCATAGAGGAAATTTAAACAATTATCTATTATGCCAATAAGCCTGGATATTCAATGGGACCACCTGTAACAATTATATTCATGCTGTAAGTACATTAATTGTTTACCAAATATATGTTTTGTAATAAACATCTTGTAATTTCTATATATAATATTAAACAATTTTAGGTTGGTTTTGAATTTGATCTATATAATTATGACAGTTGTATTTCACTGCAGTGCTAATGATATTTTAAATGATTTATATAATACGTATATAAGTTAAAGTTTTCTGTGGTTTATAATGATCAAATTCTTTCGTAAATCGCTATTTGTGTGAAAACCACAGCGCGGTACTTCAAATGCGTTCCAAGCTTATTTACCGTATTCTTTTAATAAATACAATATAAATGTTATATATTATTCATCGGTACCTATATTTTGCGGAATATTAAAGTAAACTGAAATTACTTAGATCAGAAGGATATTTGAGACAAACTATATAATTTGCCCTGTAATTTTCTAAATTCTATTAGGAACAAGATATAAGCGATCTACATTTAGAAACAGAATATCTAACTTCGTTATTAGTAGCATAATAAATTGTAAAATAGGTCGTATACTTACGTTAATAGTTCGATGGTCATAAATTTCTAGGAGGATATAATTTCTACTCATCAAAAGGAAAGTTTGCTCAAGTGATGTTAATATTCTCAGTTGTAATAATCATAATTCAGTAGCGCGTGTAGTGTGCATATTGCTTTATTTATGGATGTAATTGTGTTAGTTTTTATATAATACCTTCTCCTTGACTGAAATAACCGTATCACGCGTAGGGCTCTTCGAGTTATATCCTCATTTTTCATACTGTTTCTTGTTTCATTTAGAGCATACAATATTTTTCATTCTTTCATTGTTATATTGGAGACTAATTATGACTCCCTCTCTTTTTTAGATATGTTTAGTTTATTAATACAGAAAAACTTAAATAACATACCGAACATTTTTCATCTATCTTATCAAATTACAATAAGTTCCAAAAGAATAATAATCGTAGAACTGCTACTGATTGGCAATATATCGATACTAACAAATAATGCACAATAAGTTTTATTATTCTATGCAAAGTTTAAGATTGAACTTCAAAGTGTTGAATCTTAACTTAGTTGACTCAAATAATACTACCTGATCCTAATATTCAGCGAAATGTAGATATCGATACGTAACGCAAGCACGATTGATGTTTATGAATATCAGATAAATAATATCAAATATTCTTGTTTAACAATAAGGAGGCGACTCCAATATTTATTGATTTGAAATTGTATCTATTGAAAGAGAAAGAAAAGTATAGGTTTTATATCTCTATTCCTGAAATCGCGACGATATAACCGACGAAGCGTCGCTGTTTACCGGGAGCCGTTTTATTTTTCTCGATTTCAGAACTCGCAAAAGTGGTCCGCTTTGAGGGAAAAGTACCACCGCGGGAAAAGTTAACTTCGCCAACTGTTAAACCGCGGTAAATCGATAGCATGCTTTTTTTAAATTCCGATGAACGGAGATGTTGCACACGCATCGTTAGAAATCAGACCGCGGCTACACTAATATACACGAAAGACCGCACGAGCAGCCAACTTCTATCAAGATTTCGCCTGCGATTTTTACACTCATTATTCCCTGGCTGAATTCGAACGGAAATTTCGATTCTCCAAGCGAGAAAGCGACTGCATGAAATTCTTCCGATTTCAGAAGGCCAGAAACCGTTTTCCACGTGAAGAACAGTCACGCGTAAAAATCTTTTTATGCCAGAGATTCGATCGAGAAAATAAACAACTAAAATCGAAAGAAGCCGTATGAATGAGTGCGTATGAAACTCACACAGATAAAAGTACAACGCAAGAACGTGTTCCCCTACTCTACCGTTACCTTTCTACATGCCGCAAATATATTCTATTCGTTGTATTGTATGAACACTATCCTTCATAAATACCTATTTATATGAGCAGCTTTTGAATTTTATTAAATTATACAAATTAATAATGAATTAATATAATACTTAGAAACAACACTTACTACCTTCTTATAGTATTTGTTGATTAGAAATTATAATATGTATAATATACAATTTACTAAACATTTCATTGAAGGTTGAAATAATATTATAAACTGTAATTTATTTAGGACAAAAGAATTATGCATAAATATTTTGTATAGATATTGAATTCTACTAAATTTACTGTATAGAATAAAATTGTACAGTGTAATATGCAACACATATTTACTATTACATATATTTATGTAATAAATGTTATGTATATTATGTAATATATGTTATGAACATATATTTATTACTTAAATGCCATTACTTACATTAACACCACTGGTATTTCTATTAATTTAAGAAAACCATCTTAATTTAACTTATAACTCAAACATTAAATAATTACAATATAAACTAGTTCTGCAAAGTTTGATAATTACATATGGAAACTACAGGGAAAGATATGTCACATTTTTGGAATTTTGAAGGAAAGTAATTTTAAAATTCAGTACACTGACAATTTATCTTATAGTAGCAATACTAAATCTTTGTTTGGTCTCCGGATTAGATGTATATTTTTGTAATCCTGTTGAACATTTCAAAAAAATTGATAGTCATAACATTAATTACACCGTTGGTTTGGTAAATATGATTTAAAACATTGCCTCTTAACCATCAAATAGCAAAGAAATTAGAAAATAAAAAAGTCAATTTATCATATTTCTTCAAATAATCTTCATATGCTAGTTTTATTATTGCATATTGACCTCTATAAATCTATTCGTGTGGGTCATAACATTATAAATCGCACTACATAAAAGTGATAAGTCCATTTTTGTACTTTCCTGATTTTAATGGTATCCGATATCTAAAGGAAAGCAATCAATACAACATAGTTAAAAAAGAAAATAATAGGTATATCCAATAAAAAAGAAACAACAAAATTTTAAGTAGTTGACAAATTAGAAGATTTTGTAAAAAACTAAGGATAGTATTGTAATCGATATTTTTGGAATGATCAAGAGAACAGAAAATATAGAAATTCAATGCAATTAAATTTAAGAAGTGTGTCTAATATTTTAAAACTACTGTTTTATTTTAAATATGCAAATAAAATTCTTGTATTATGTTTAAATTACTCTCTTATGTGAAATAAACAAGAATGTGACTCGTATCATTTATCATATTCATCCCTTGTAGTTTTCATACCATTATCCGTAGCTATGACCATGAGAAACAAAATCATTGTAGTACTATTTATCCGTAATAATTTTCTAATCAGAATATATCTTGATAAAAATTAGCAAGTACCTAGATACTTTTTGACTTTTGAATGTTTATTCATACCGAGAAATCTAAAACGCCTCGCTGGCGCCTTTCTCTTCCTTCCTCTTTTTCTCTCTTTTCTATCTCTGTTACTCGTATTCACGGTCAATGTTTTGGTGGTGACGAGAGAATACGAGTTGTCGAATCTCAATTGTATCGCTGCAACCAGCCGCGAACATAGCCATGTAAACCAACATTGTTTACTAAAAAGCGAAAGCTCATTAACTGTCTGACCATGAAAATAGTTGCTTCTAATTGTTCACAGGAAATTTTACATCGATCACTTATGTGAGATAGAACAGTTAATTTCTTGCTATCAATCATGTCTTGGAACCTTACGTATGATATTTCGCTGATTCTTAAAAATTTTTAATCGATTTTAATTCAGAACTTGTCTGTATCTATTATTTTAGAATTTGTATTATTTAAAATCTGACAGATTTGTGCATGGAAAAAGAAAAGAGCACAAGAGAGATGAAACTTTCACATGTTTTAAGTTAGTATCTTTAATATCAATTAATATTAATTTGATAAGTCTTGTAACTTTTAAACTCTCAATAAACAAATATTTTGTCTCCTTATTATGTGCCATATAAATACTAGTCGCTGTAATAAAAATATTCGACATGCAGGCCCCAGGCGAAAACTCGGCTTTTCCATCTTTTATAGGAGACCAATTTTGAAATTCAATGTGAATATGTTGTCTACCAATTCCACATCAAAACTATCTTTTTATAGAATTCTAGAATTAATCTTCCTGCGTTCCTTCGAACATTTTCAATCAATTCTATTTTTATACCGTTAAAATATAAATGTATTAATGTTGAAGAAAATATGAAAAACTTATTTTTGATATACTTCAAGAGGTTTATATTTTCGAATTTATTAGATCATTTCCTTCTTCAATTATTTCATATTTAAATACTTCTATTTAGTCAGCCAGTTACATTAAAGTTAGAAAATTAACAACGACGAACATATATCTTTGCCACGTGATTGAAAAGTATATAATTTAATATATTCGCCAATAAATATTCAATTCTGGCTAGATTTGCATGAGCAAATGAAACATAATGCTGACAAATGGTACGAGACACACCCTCCGTTCGCGAGTATCAATTTTGAATAATTATGTCGATGACAAAACGTGATAACTTTCGCGTCGCGAAACGTTGAAAATTTTCAATTTATCAGTTTAAAAGTAGAGCTGTTTGGTACTAAGAGCATCGCAAGTATCGCAACAACGCGCATGGCTATTACGTAAGATCTAGGCGGGAACGCGAAAACGGCGGAAAGGTATAGGTAGTAACTTTCTGCGATGGATTTTAGTAGTGTCAAATACATTAAAACACGCACTTCAAAATACGTTACCATAAGTATTACGATACCTATACCTTTTTACACAATTAAACTCACATTATTAGTAACATTATAACTTACGAGATGCAAGCTATTAATACTAATAAATAATCTTTTACAAAAATAAGAAAATTGGTAATAGAGCATATGAAATTTTCAAAGCAGATTTTGCCAAGTACAAATCATTTGATTATTCAATATGGCTTAAAATTGTAAAACTGTACAGGAGTTTATAACCTACAATATGTAATTTGTCAATTCACTCACATTATTTGTTTATAAATTACTGTAGAAGAGAGTCCTGATGATGTTTAATACAAATGACATTTTTATTTTCTAGTCATTTTACTATAAATCAATTATTTGTAATGTAAAAGATTAAATAAAATAAAGTTAACTAGAGCTTTCAATGAATGTAACGAGATACCCTAATATTTATGACCGATAATATAAAGTATATGCGTGTTTCTCAATGAAAAGGAACAGAATAACGGGGAAAATATTGTCTAATACAATTTGTTTCGATAGTTCGCGGGGAGACGCGTTCAAAGATATCGCGTCAACGAGAGTGGTAAATTCTCGTTACGATTAAATAACCGACGCCACGAACTGATCGATCCCCTATTTCTTTTATGATAATAGAGGTGGTTAATTGATGTTAGACTGGATTCACACGTATAAATGTGGTTTATTCAAACAACTCAACTACAGTCTTGACAAGGCAGAATAAGCGAGATAAGAGTACAAGACGACTCTTCGAACACCGGTGTTAGACTGATTTTCCACGAATATGATGCTAAGGAGGAAACCTAGCGATGAGTGTGTCCAAGGAAACGAAAAAATCCGACCTGTTAAAGGCAAGTTTTCGTTGGTAATAAGGGAATAGGTTTTATTGGTGACAATAAAAAGGACATTTCAGGTGGTCAACACGTGTTAGACAGACGGCAAATACAGGTAGAATTGGCAAGTGATTGTTTTTGGTCTGAAGGATCTTAGGGGTGTATAGGCCAAGGTTTATGATAGATCCTTGAGGCTATTGAGAGCCGTGCATCTGGTTGCTATTTCTCCCGCGGTGAGTGACCTGGTCCAGGTAGAAAGTCGCCCGACGTAACACAATTAAATTACGGATATTTATGGAAATCCATATTTTTGAATATAAAATTGCAGAAACAAGGCGTAAATAGAGATCCGTTTCACTTTCCAAACATTATAACAAGTACTTTACTTTCGATGTTCTGTGTATTTTTGTATATCACGTATATCAGTATCCGTACGTCTCTGTACATTTCAATTTTCCACAAAGACATAAACATACGCAGTCTAAATACAATAGACGCACAAGGAAGAAACTAAAACTAACCTTCCAGCCAGCGCTGCTGTTGCTTTCCCCCTTTTCCCTGAAGTATGGTATATTCTGCATCATCCATTCGTAGATCTGTGAGAGCGTCAACCGTTCGTCGGGGGCGCTGGTAATGGCTTGAGTAATAAGATCGGCATAACTGTGATTTCCCCAGGCGTTTCGTCGGGACGAATTCTTCTTGACCGGAAGCAGGCCAGTACCTTGGCCGAGAGAGCCATGCTGAGGCGGTGTGCCACTTTCGACGCCTTCGACGCCCTCTTTGCTAGCCGCTACGCTCGGCACCACGTTTCCCTCGATATATTCCTCCGGTCTTGGCAGCGGCCACGTGTGCGACCGTGCTCTCGTCTGAGGTTCAAACCCGCTCTCAAGGTCGTATGGTACCCCCTGCTGTGGTTGCAACCCGGTCTTCGACCCCGACGCAGAAACCGGCACCGAGTCCATCATGTTCGTTTCCTCTGTGTACTCCACTTTGATCCCGAGCACCTCGCGAGGTGCTGTGTCTGTTCACAAATATCGCGCTGCCTACCAAGAATCCGCGAAAAGTCGCCGTAACAGTCGATGGTCGCGCTGCGATCGAAACTATCGATATCACCAACACTGCCACTTCTACGGGTTAACAACACTACGTCGCTAATAACAAATCGAAACCAGAACCAGGGGGAGGTCACTTTTATTTATTTATTTTATTAAACCCTGTGTTCTTATATTCACGATTTGTCACTCGATTTCCCTTACCAGCGCGCGACCAGAAATAGAATAAATAGTACATGAATGATATCGCACGCACAATATCGAAAGATATATTGTTATTTTCGGAGAAAACGAGATGAAAGTAAACTAACTGCGAGGAAAAGCAGAGTATCACGGATCACTCGAATCGAACTCTCCCGCAGCTGGCAACGGACCGACCGAGAATACGCTACGATGTACGTTGTTCTGCGTGTCGCGAGCAAGCGAGAAAGAAACTGAGAAAGAGAAGCAGGACGAGAGAGATAGGCGATTACGAGAGAGGGGGCAGACCACGTGGTCAAACTCACTGTTTACAAGCCGCGCTGTCGGTCACGTGGCCATGTTTTGATAAAGAACTTGGCCCACTGCGACGAGAATCTTCGACTTTATTGCCTGGCGGGTTTTATGTACACAGTGTTGCAAAAACTTTTTGCGTTGAGGGACAAGTAGTCGTGTCGTGCCAGTTTCCGTGCACGATCTTGTTCGAAGTGTGTCGGCACGATTTCAATGATCGAAGTAACGATTATCGATATGCTCCCTGCTCCAAAATGAGTGCCTTCCTTCCTACTTCTCATCGATGTCCCAATCGACTGTCCTATTATCTTGGTCCTTTTCAGAGCAGACACTTTGGACAGTTAATGCGTTTTTCTTCGAAGTCAAGTAGATCGAGATGATTCAAAGGCGTCAGACACTAACGTTCGACCTCTCGTATTTTGAGAGTACGATCGAACTTGTTCTAACAACATTCGTTTATATATATTGAGAATGTAGCGAATATTCTCATGAACGGCATGAACGTTCCAAATATGTTCTAAACGTATGTATCTCTGTATTAGACACGCGCACTTTTATTCTTACGAAAATCAAATCACCTTACTCCTTTATACAACTTGCCGGCAATGCAGCGCGGCGAATACTGACGAATTCTTCTGACCGGCAGCCGGAACTGACCGAACGAAGCCGAAGTTGCGAGAAGTGAATTCGTGGCGCCTGCCTCCGCGCATTTGAGAGAGACGAGGATAAGACGACGAGCAACGGTACGAATCGGAGAAAGAAGGATCACTGAGAAGCGAGCGAGACCGACTGATCGACCATTCTAATACCCAACAGAGAAAACTGGAGGGAGATCACGAGCATAGCGAACGAGCTATCTGGTGGGTGGTTCAGCGACGTGGGAGGGATAACAGAAAGGTGGGGGCGAAGTAGCGGAATTGGAGGAAAGGAGAAAAACGTGGCAAGTGAGCAAGCTAGGTAACAAAGAGGTTAGCGGAACGGGCGAGGGAGAAAGAGGCAATGATCCGGAATGAGCTGGATAAAGAGAAGAGGGAGAGAGACAAACCAGTGGCAGAGGGAATCAGTGAGGGCAGCGTGGTCGGCTAGCTAGATCGACATGGGTGGGCGGGGAAAGGGGTACGTTATGCCCCCAGGGCCAGATACTGTTCTCCATACTCCATACGGCGTAGCGCAACGCGGCGGCGAGGAGAGGGAATTCGCACGCGGCCACCTACCCCACACTGATGAGCGTTCAATTCTTTCTTCTCTTTTACAAGTTTTCGAATAATTTCACTGGGTATAATGATGAAATCCCTCTCGGATGTTATTCTAGTTCCGAGGTAAAAAGATAAGACAAACTTGATAATCTATATTGGCGAGTTCGTTTTAATAAATTCACTTTGTGCATTAAACATAGAAGACACTGTATCATAGTAATAAATATTGAATTTGTGTTGTTCACAATTTCTTTTTGCATAAATCTTCTTAGCAAGTATTGTTGTAATTATTTTCCAAATAAATATTCTGAACAACTAAATTAAATAAACGCTCTGTAGAAAATAATATGTACTTACATTCACAATGTAATTGTTAAACATTGTAACAAAATATTTCTGATAGGAAAATTAATATTATTTATTTATCTGTTCAACAGTGGCAAGACTGGCAAAATTGCTTTGTCAAGTGAGCTGCCTGTCTTTGAGAAAAACCTCAAATAAAACCAAAATTACCTAATAATTAAATTTTTTCATTAAGAATAAAAAGTAATTAAAGTTTGAATATTACCAAACAATTACCATCTTTAATCGTAGACCACCAATTTTTATGCACTTGTAAGAAATTTATCCAAAGCAATTCTCGGTAGGTAAAACAATTTTCAACCGAGATCCTATTTTTTAATTATGTTCTTAAAAATATAGATTTTCATATAAATCCACAGCTTAGTTATCAATAATATCGATATTTACCACTTTCTGAATAAAAATTACAAACCTGACATTTTTCTACGAAAAATATCGTTATTTCTTTCTTAACATCTTCTCTATTTTTTTTTTTTTCCATAATTTTCACCGTCTTGGATGAGCTATTAATAACTTTAATGCTCTTATTGATTTTTTTGTAATTTCTAGGCTTGAGAACTTTTTTCCTTTGGAAGACTATTTTAATGCCTGTCAGCCTTTAAGACTCTCTATACGTTGTCTCGTTAAGCTAGCTGAAACCTTTGGAATTTCTCCTACGATTGAACGCGTTTAAATTCGAGTAACTGAAGTTAATCAAAGCCATTTGAAATTCGTATCTTCGACAATTTAGACGAATCTAGATCTATTTAATTGGTAGCTATCTGGTGCTCTTTTTTACACGTTGATACGCTGACTTTAATACTCAATTCAATTTCACAAGGTACCGTTTGCAAACTTTTAACATCCTACTCTCGACCTTTCGTGGTTTCGCAGATTTTAATGTCAAGAACGAGGAATAAAAGTGGAGTACAGAGTTATCGGAAGCTTTCGTTGACCTCTCGCGATAATTCCCAGAATGCATGAAACGAGAAAGGTTAACGAAATGCATAAATTGGGAACTGTTGATTGGAATGCCTTTTTTGTTAGATATGTGATGTATGAAATTTACTCTCTTTTGATATTTAACTGAACTTTGACATCAGTAAAAATTCTGCATCTCCTATTTCAAAATAATCAGGTGTTATATTCTAGTAATTCTTTTTGGGTGAATCATTAGAATGACACAATATTGAAATTTACAAATTCCTACGCTAAATAACTATTTTATCGTCCCAAAAATTGCTCATCTGTATACAGAAAACTCGAAACACACATAATTACATTCATGTAATAAATTGTATTTGGACAATATTTATTAAATACCACAAATAGTTAAAATTCCTATATTCGTTCAAGTGAAAAATATTCCAAAACTTCATTCATTGAATATCAATATTGGATTAATACTCCCTCATTTATTGAATTAATATAATTTCTGTAATTCCTTTTTTTCTGATCAATCTGAATTTGGCTAAAACTAACTACGTTATGATATCTTGAATAAGTTGTGAAACGAAATAATAAAAACTAAATTTAAATTGAAATAACGGTTTGAAATGAAAATTTGTCAGTCTTATAACCGATGCTATTTTATTAAGAAAGAAATGCGAAGTGTTGGAACGTAATTGGGTCATTTTGAACTTCGTGTTGTACCACATTTTATCGTGTGAAATCGCACATGCGAAGAAAATTAAAGAAAGAAGGGAAGTTGCTATCCCTTATCCATTAGATCTACCCGAAAAAGGTGAGGTTAAGCTCATACTATCAATTACTTCACCCCAGTTCTAAAGCTTACTTTACACTAAATTGAATCAAGACGCTTGGGATAAAATTTGTTGCAACAGTGAATTTGCTTTAGAATAAATTTGTTTGTGCGATTAAAAGATTAATCAAATCGTGCATTTAATTACATTTTGACCCAATTAGAACGATATTAATATTCATAATAACGAAAGACGTCGACATTGAATATATTTTTAAAATCTGATTTCAAACATGCTCATTATATGTACAATTATATGTACAATATCAAAAATGAATAACTCATAAATATTATCTTAAATTTATGAGTATAAAGTATTAATTAGTTATTACACTAATTAAAGTTTGTGATGTGGATTATTATCATGTCTATAAAATAAAATTTATTATAAATTAAATATGTAAAATCAAGTAAACATTACAAAAAAAGAAAACTATGAATTGATGAAAAAATATATGTTTTAGGCAGAAGAAAGGTTGTACAAAATTCAGCAAGATCTCTTTTCTACGATATACAAATTAATTTTCGAATTTTTTATGTCTATTTAAATATATATACATTATAAACGTAGGAAATTAGATATTGAGGGAACAATTTATTTTCATTAAATTCGTGCTACATTGTTCGCCAGATTAGGTTTTATACACGTGTGAAGTTCTTTTAACGAAATTTAAGAATTATAGGTGGACATATTTAGATGTGTAAAAGATATTTTTAAAAAGAACAGAGATATTATAGTGGAAACAAGAAGAAACAAAATAAAATTTTTCTTTCATCAAATAATGATTAAATGCAAAAGAAGAGTCGTTTATATTTTGTTCGACGTTTTTTTAATTTCGTTAATAAATTATAAAATTCAATATTAGATATGGAATAAATTCTTAAAAATAGTAAGCAAACGATTGTATCAATTATTAATAAATGCAATCAAAGTACTATCACCGACGAAGTATACGATCACGTACGACCCTGTGCCACGTCTGCTCCTATACTCTACTTATAATTTCACATTTCCTGTTAATTCCAATCACTCTAAACGCTATAATCTTATTCCACGCTAAATCGGTAACGTTGGAAATGATACTAGAATGATAAGGGGCTCTAGTGTCCCCGAACCCTAGGACGAAAATATACGTTGGTTGATAGGTTTATTCCGTATCTCATTGGTGGTACAGTTACCGACGAAAAGTACAATCACAGACTATCTTGTGCTTCGTCTGTGCCAATATTCTATTTGAAATTATTAAAATTTAGTTTTACTGGCAATCACTACAAACGCTGTAATCTTATTCTACACTAAGTCGATAACGTTGGGAATGGCATTATAATGGCATGGGAGCTCTACTGGCTCTAAAGCCTTAAAATTCTGGAACCTGGCACGAAAGGAAGCATTGGATGATAGCATGTATCCTGTATCTCGTATGTGATGTTAGGTCTATCTTCTACACTCGTTTGTGTTAACATTCGTTAACATTATAAGAAATGCATTATAAGAAAATTGATACAACGTTATCGACGTTAGGTACTGGTACGTACTGGTTTGCAGCTACGTTCATGTCACTAAAGATGGCTGTCATGAAGTGTGAGGAAAGGCGCCTTCGGTGCGTTCGAAATGAATGGGAGTGATGGGAGTGTAACCGAAGAACGGGTCGGCGACACGACTACAGGCCGGCCGGCACTTTGTATACCGCCGTCGTGTCGTGCGGACGCGTTGTTCGTCTTTCTTTCGTTCGTTTCTCTTTCATAAGAATTTTTTAAAAATATGAGAGTTTTAATCAAAACTTTATTTAAAAATTCATATTTGATATCGCGCATTCTCGTTATCGTTGAAGAAAAAATCTTTGTTTAAAAGAAACTCGCGTAACCGTCAAAGTCGTATCAGTCATCAAAAAAATGCGGCTGGGAGTGAGGAGATTCGAATAATAATTGGGAAGTGGAGAGAAAAACAGTGTTATATATTTTCTAATAATAAAAGTGTAAGTGTCTTCAAAATAATCGCCACGTTAAACCTCAAAGTTTAGAAAATGGAGTTCCTACGATCATTGAAGGGATTTTCGTCTTTTAATACCGCCAGAAATCCCTTGCTCGGCTGGATAACTGGAGGGAATGATCGTCCGATAAGCGTCGCAAATTTGTGACGGCAGACCGGTGTCTCGCGTTCAAGACGGCGTGGCGCAGTGTTTCCGCTTTTCAGTTCAAGTGTTATGTGTGAATGTGTATTGCTTGATTTCATTTGAGAAATCATGCCGTTCGTGTTGCGAAGAGTGGAGCCGCGTTTTTTGTGTCGCGGACACGTGCCGGCGGGATCGACGTCACAGGGTTGGCCGGTGGGCGCCGAATTGGAGGCGGTAGCGAATGGCGCGTTGACTACCTCGTTGAAGCAACTCGCGTCACTTCTCACCACCGCCGAGGACATCTTCGCCGAACTAACCGCCGAGTTGACCGCCGTTGCCGATAGGAGCAGCAAATTGCGCCAAAAGTTAGACAAGGTCGAAGAACGTCTCGCCATCGTCGACCCGAAGAAAGTACCAGTCCGTAAGTAACACTTGCTCCTCCGTACCTTTGCTTCTGCATTTCCGCTCGCTCTCGTATCGATGCAACCGGTGATAGAAAGCACAAGCGATTCGTTGTCCGACATGGGAAACGAACGAATGCCAGCGTAGTTGGGAAGAAGCATCTGGTCGAGGGATTCTTGAAATTTGTGGGAATACTTGTGATCGAAGATGGATCGAAAATACGTATGTGAAAAGTATATACTATTCTCGTGGTTTGCAATATGTACAAACACATGAGAAATTTTATTTCAGAAACGTCGACGTTGAGACAGGAAGTTTAGTTATAGGTAAAAATTAAAGCTGAACATTTATCGTACATCGCTACACAATGTTAAATGTTAAGAAGATAAAAATAACTCGTCTGCTTAAACACACACACACACACACACAATATTAATAATGCGTTAAAATGCAATTTGAACCGCTATCGCAACACGATGAATGTAGGTCGAAAGTAGATATTATTCTGGAGAGCACATACAATTCGGAGTACGCACTATTATACACGTAACTGACGAATATATAGAGATTACCAAAGACACGTCAGACTTTAATAGAGTATTTCTTTACCCTTTTTTATAAAGGTTTAGAGTAAACAAGAAGTTTACTTGTGCGTCATTTGGTATAAAAGTAAATTTGATATAGTATCTATATGTAGTGATTCACAAATATAATTTCAACATTCACCATAGAAAGTTTTTATATAGATATATATTGGATATCTTATGTGTATAAGACATCTTAAAATTTCATTCGCATTTATGTAATAAAACATGATTGTCGCAACTCTATTACTAAAATTTGAGAGCAATCTGAAAATTTATATAGATGTTACGACATATTTTGATTGACGATTGAAAGTCAATTCTGAAAATTAAAATTAAATAGAATTTAATCAGCTATTACAGTGTGTGTATATATATATATATATATATACATGTACGTCGAACTTAAATCGAGAATAAATTGAAAGTGGTTTTATAATTACCGTTTTGAGGTTCATTCAGTCGCGAGACGTTGATTCATCGTGAAAGATATTAGAATGCTCAATTCGAGATAGTGATAAGCGATGCTCTATGCTACGCACGTTCTGTGTATGGCATCGAATGGCTTTGAAGTTAAAGATCACTTCAGGCTGCACTTTCATGCATGGATATCCTTTATCGAAGAAAAGTTTTAACGTTGAGAAGTGACGGATTCGATTTTATGAATACTAACTGACGATTTATATTTTAATAATCGGATGGTGTGTCTTAAATCCTGCATTTTCAGATACAACTATACTTGATACCTTTGCGTAGAGAACAAAAAAATATATCGGTTAATGTATAACGTATAAAAAATATGGGGTTCTACTTGAAAAAATATTACTGTTTTTGAAATCTCGTAAAAAAATTACATCGAGAAAGAGTTGCTTCATCGCAACATTTATTTCTAAAAATAGCGTAACTTTGATCTGAGAAGTTTTTTCATACAACAATAAATAAGATAAACATTTTGATTATTCCATTTAGCTCACCTATATAAAGAATTTATGGACGTGGTATTAAAAAGAATTTATAGAGGTACGTGAATAAAAATATGCTTTTTAGACAAGAACGGAATATTCGAAATAATAGTGTATATATGTAGTTGTAACGTGCCTGCAATGTATTACGACATTTCAATATTGCTTCCGCAATGAATTAAGTTTTGTATTTATTATCTATTAGTCTCATACTACACATAATTCGTTTTAATGCTGTTTCTTGTTTTTTGAACTAACTACTAAGTTTGCTTTATTTTGAGCTAATAGTTCAGTACCCGAAGATATTTACACGTCATTAAATGCTTATACTTTTTGCAAAATTCTCAATACCTTCTGGTTTACTATGCCTTAAATAGTTCCTTAGAATATTAATTATTCGTTTAAAAGCAAAAAAGGAACTCTTGTGGAAGAAAAAGGAATTTGAACGATTATGTATTTAACCGTTTAGTCGTTGAAAGAGAAAATGAATTTATTTCGACGTGCTTCGTTTCTCTAAATTTGCAAAATTAATTTAAGATTACAACACATTAATCTAATTAATGTGTAATAATTTTGGAGTACGTATCACACGTTACGAGACAATTGTACTTTCATTAATATGATTGGTAGTTTAAAATATAGTTACGAATCGAATCATGTTTGGATCATCTTTTCAATTAAATAATATGAGTCTTAGTACTTCTAATGCTTGACCCTTATTGCAAGCATAACCCTGATTTAAATATTAGAAATACAAATTTATTGATGATTAGGAACGTTGCAAAAATCAATCGATGCTTTCTGCTATTATTGCGCTGTATTTATGGAGAATTTAAAGTTATATTATATATAATATTTTTTTTAAATATATAATATATAAAATACTTAAAGTACAGTACTCATTCTAATATTTGCCGAGTAAAACAAGTCTCTGTTTAGGTTCTGTGCTTTTAGATGTATCCAAACAGATATGAATTTGCATAAATATACGTAGTCTAATTATTACTGTGTACAAATTAATTTTTTAATGATGCTCGAAGAAAACAAGTAAAATTTTGCATAATTTTGTACATAGTTATTTGTTTAAAAAAGGAAACTGGCAAAAAAATACATTTAAAACTTTCTTACGAACATCGCAAATAAACTCTTCAGACTTGCGTTTCAACACAGATGGAACGTATACATTTCAACGTACCTCGAAGAAGATGCAATAAGATATTGTTCCCTCCCGAATAACTCAAACCGATCACCGTATCTGAACTTTTTGCGTAATTGACTGCTCATCTTCACAGATAACATATCTTTGAATTTCAGAATAATTAAACGAAGCGGAAATAACAAATTTCACAAAATTAATTTTCAAAGCAGTTCTTGAAAAACAATGAAATGAAAATTTTTATTTCTACATAAAAGTATTTTATGTAGAATACTTAACTATACCGTGCTTTACTTGCTCACGACTAATCAACACTTTCTCGATCGTATTACGAACAATAGACCACTATATACAATATTCCATTCATATCTATATTAAATAATCAATACTAATATCGCGATAGTACGCGTTGCCTGTATACCAGGTCCAGGGAACATTTTTTTCAACGTAAAGTTTAGCCATGTCGGAAGACCGTGTCTTTATTATCCCAGGCGGAGTCGTTGAAATGCTACAGAAAGAGGAAGAAAGGGGAGGGGGAAGAGAGAGAAAGAGAGAGGGCAGTCGTGCACAATGCACCAAAAGTGCACGTAGCCTGGTTTCTCTACCAAAGTCTTGCCAGCTCGTTCAGTATCCTTCGTCTATACCGGGCGCGCTTTGTGAAAACAATGTTAGTGAGATTGTAAAATAAAGCGTTAAATAAGATTATCAGTTGATCATAGCTAGAACCGTACACATTCCACATGCACATTATAGCACATAGCCAGCTATATGACCTTTCTTACATCCATTTCTATTATCGTTATCAATTCGACGATGAGGTACAAAATCGAAGTTTTCAGAATATGCCTAAGTTCGAAATGAGTTATAACGTTAGAAATGAGCTCTACCTTATAATTCGTCAAATTCTGTTACGAACAATTTTTAAGTTATCTATTTTTGAAAACAGACTTTATACTAGTAGATTTATTATTAGTGACATAATAAACAGTATACAAACAAGTATACTGTGTACATACTTTATATTAACAGCTCAACGGCATAGTTTTCTACAAGGATAACGTCTACTCATCAAAAGCAAAAAGTTTGTTCAGTTTTAATTATCATAATTCAATAGCGTGTGCATATTACTTTATTTGTGGAAATTATTTTGCTATTTATTTTATGAATTCCTCTATAATATCTCCTTACTGACTCAAGTTAGTGACCCTATTAGTTTTTGGTATTTTTTCTTACTGGATTTATATTAATAATTATCATATTAATCATATTAAGTTATCATATTAATAATACTAATTAGTATCTCATAATATATAACAAAGTTGACTATTCCGTGCAAAATTCAAAACTGAATTTCCTAATGTTAAAGCTTACGTGACCCAAATAACCCCTTCCATGCTATGCTACGATTGCAACGAAAAATTCTTCCATTTTGAATTAAATATTGAACCATTAACCGAATTTACAATCTCATAATATCGCTTTTACCAAGTATGCATTGGAATCGAAGGCAGTGATGCACGGTCGTATTAGCTCGTCGTATTAGCATTCCATTCACCGCGAATACATCAGCAACATTACATCGACCGTTGCACTTCCTCGGTAATTTTCTTTCTTCCTACCTGCCGCCGCTGATGACTACGACGAAGACTACGAAGTGCAATCTCAAAGAAAGAGACTCGTTGATTTCACGGTTAGGCCGGGCCAAGCAACTCCAAGGAGGAAGATAAGAAAAGAGGCGATGGTCGAACACAACAGTCGAGGTGGATGGATGGAGAAAGAAAAAGTGAAGAAAGAGGGGAAAGGGACCGCGAAGTGGCCAGGCGAGGGGAGGGGAGAAAGGGATGTATCGTGGAGACCCACATTACGGGGAAAACGCTCCGGGTTACCTGGCGTACCGTGGGAAACGGATCTCGTTGCCGAAAGCGAGTTTCACCTGAGGAGAACGAAGGATTTACCTGGCGCTCATACCACGATCTTACAAAGAATCCCTTGTTCCGTTCGGCCGCCGCTCCACTCTCTTGCCGGGGATAAGACGAACGAGCTTCCGTCAGATAAAACACCGCTCCTGGGGAACGTTAACGACACCTCAGTCCCATCAGTCGGTACAATGTCCAATTATCAGGGTTGCTTCCTGTTATATAATTGGGGCGAAGAAATCCGCTGGTTGCTGGAATTTACCTACTATTATTCGTCGATGCACTTCGATTTGGACCGGTAGTAACGTAACTTGTACCATATAGCGTAAAGGAATCTTTGCATTTTATACCTCGATCTTTGAGTGTTTGTACAGGAAAATGTTTTCTTAATGATTTCTTAAGAATCTTTGAAAAATTGTTTAGAAGTCTTCCAATTTTAACATTGTTGTTCCTTGGTCGACATATTTGGCTTTATAATTACTGATAGAAGTAGTTTTGCATTTTAAGGACTCCAGATGAAATAGAATAAGTTTCAAAAGTAAAGTGAATCAATGAATATATACACGTTTTTAAAGACGATTTTTAGAAAAAGGAGTAGTACAATAGATAAAATTGAGATTAGAATAAAAACACGATTGTAGCTACATTATATGATCAAATATTAGATTCTATGCAAAATTTTGTATATCATACTTCTATAAATTATTAATGATTGATCATTAATTTAGTATACTTTTGTATAGGATTAAATTGAGTATGCGTGAACTTTTTAATTTCGTTTATCATTGATGTATTACATTTATTTGAAAGCATTAAAAAAATACAGTTTTGATTACACAATTGTTTTATATATTAAGAAGTTAGGTCTAATGCCTTTTAACTTTACTATTTTGAACAGATTTTCCTACATCACGTTTTATTAAGCTAGTCTTATTACAGTAGTATATTTATTTATAATTCTTTTAAATAGAGTAATTTCCTTTAAAAACAGTGTTTTATCCATCGGTTTTGGTCATACAAATAGGATGAAATTTTTAATCTTTTTTGCAAATGCAAATTCAAGCAAGAAGAAGAAGAGGAGAAGAAATACTAGATATTCAAAAATTCACAATTTCCATTTACAATTAATGATGTTTAACATTTTTTTTCCATTTTCACGATCTCTCCTAATAACAAAAATGGCAGCTGTTTACAATGACTATTGTACGCAATTATAGAATTTCATAAAGGAAAAGGATATTTAGATTCTCGGTTGGTTTCGTAATTCCATTCGCGGTGAGACGTGAAGTTATGCGCAGACAGCGTGAGGCAGAACTTCGAGACTACCTCGATGCGCGCCAACGATTGTCGGTTTTTTTATCGAGATCAAATATGCCTCGTAGTCCCAGCTATGTACAGACACTGTGAGGCAGAACCGCGAGGTTTTCTCGCGAGGCGTGTCTCGTACTATCTGTACATATTTTAACAACTTCGTTAATAGCATCAATGTCCTAAATAATTTCGGCTTGAAGTTAATTAAAGATCTCTTTCTCGAATGGAATCTTTAATTAACCGTCACTTACATTTGCAAGTATCTGTGATGCAACTAGGGAGAAGAGGTAGCAAAAACGTATTTTATGCTAGTTTCGGCTGGCGAAGCAACGAACGTAATATTTTTCTCTCTGAATATCGACGATAACCTCGACTTCGTCGTCACGCAATCCGCTCCTTCTCTGACTGGTATTCTCTCTCCTGAGCTCGCAAGAGACTCATCGAACCAAGGAAGCACGTGCTTTCGTTCCGCCACGTTTCGAGCGTGTCCTGTCCTCGAAATACGATCTACAGTGTAGATCTTATAAGTACGGACCGCTCCTCCTGCTGCTTCCGTGTTCTCTTCTTCGTGTGGCTTATGTTGCTGCGCTCCGTCCATATTTTTTCTCCCTTTCCATTCTCTGCCCTTTATTCCTCGCTTGGCTACGATGGAATAACGTACACCCTCGATCGCGCTAGGTATTACCATATTACCGTTGGAGCATATCAGCCACGTATTACCATGCACGACTGTATTCAGCAACAGCCGGCGGCGTTTCTGTTCGTTGTGTTGCAACGCAGTACGCACGGCCTACAGGCCGAGAGCTAGACGGCGCGGCGTAAATAACGTCCTACGGCTTCCATCGGCAAACAGCTGAGGCTTCTTCCTACGGTCAGGGCACCTAACCCCGAGGGATCGCTCGAGTCGAGTCCTACAGGTCTCTCTGGATACGTCTTTTCAGAGACGTTCACTAAAACAGAGGCGCGAGCTGCCTAAGCGGACAGTTGACTCGTCAGGTAGATACCATATCACCGTCTCTTCTCGCCCTACGGCCTCTCTTTCCCAAAGGCCACTCTCTCGTACCCTTTAAATGCTCACGGACTTGGAAAAATTTTACTTTCTTGAAAGAGAGACAGACGATAGGTAAACAGACGCATCGCGATATCTTGTTATCCAAGAGGACGCGCGTTTATAGGACTCTTCAAATCAGTCGCGTAGATACGTCGATGGACTCACTGCTGCGCACCGAGATAACCATGCTATATAACTTTCCTCGCGAACGACTAAGTGATTGTTTTAATCGCACATCGCGTTGCGATTCACGATCGCGACAGTTTATCGTTACTTGTTTCGACTTTGACGCAAACGAAGGAACGCACGCTGCCTTCAGCTGCTGACAATTACGTCTAACCTGTTAATTAAATCTTGATATATCGCCACGTCATAATTTCAACATGGCGTGGTACTACGAATTTCGCGTGCCTTGTTGTTCTTGAATAGGTATTTTCTTTTAATTGGAATAGACGGAATGATTGGAATGTTTGAGTGTATTTTCTTGGAAGAGTTTGTGCGGCCGATAAACAGCCTAATCTATAAGTCAGCAGATACTTGCTAACTTCGAATATAAAGGCCCCAGCTGGAAAATATGATAAGATTGAAAGGGTTTATGTCTAAGCGAATCTATCAGCTTATTCCCTTCTTCAACTATTTCATATTGGAATATTTATTCTTATACTTTTATCGTGAGAGATCTTCATATTATATTTATTAAACTATGTTCGTAATAAGATCTTTATAATATGTATAGTGTGATTTGGTGTTCCTTATATTACATACTGTCGATAGATATTTTATAAAAGTACGTGATAATGAATTGGACTGATATTGAAATCATTTACGATCCATTTTTAAAAGATCGATCTTTCCACCGTGAAGAATGGTACAATAAGAACATGAATCCTATTTAGAGAAAAAAGATCAATTGTGAGATATATATTGTTTCTTTTATTTGGTATATTGTTTCTCTCTTAATAAACGATTTATCTTATTAATCATCTATTCTGTAATCCTTTCATAGTTCTGTAATCTTATAAGAACTGTAAAACTGTAAGAAGGGTAGACTGTAAAAACTGTAAGAATAGGTTATTATGTTGAGAGGTCGGGCATTCTTTCCAAAACAATCTCGTTTACGAAATCTCGTATTATTTTAATAATTGTAAATTTTCATTCACATATTTCATCCGACGACGATATCTAGATCTAATAGATTTTATAATGTTTTGTCAAAAGTTACAGAGTTTTTCTAAAGCATAAAAGGCAATAAAGTGGATATAGATTCGTTGATCTACTCGCTCGGCCGTTATCCATGTAATATTTACGTACTACATCAGCCCACTCCATAACGATTGTTGATTAGTTCAATAAAGGAGTAACTGTTCATACATATGCTGGGAAGTTTGCTTTAAATGACTGCTATATTATATCAAGATCTCGTGATTCGTTCTTGAGACGTTCAAAATGGCTAAATGGTTTTTCGATATTTTAAACTTCGTATATCGATTTTGAGCTTTCTTACTTCTGATAATTACTCTTTGTTGCTTATACCATCTAAGTTGTGTTATTTGCAGTCTTCGTTCATACCAATTAAATTTTAAATATACGATGAATATATAAATATCGTAGTATTCACCAACGATGTTCAAATGTGATTCACGGAGGAAAAGTTAATAACGAAAGGAAATGGCTCTACGTATACAATAATGTCCTAACGTTCATGGAATTATGCTATGCCGTCTCTGGAAAGCATCAGCAACCTTGAACTTTCGCATAGGCAGGCATCCTCCCAAGAGATATTGTAAGTTCTGGTGAAATCGTGATTTACGTCTACGAAGAGAATATGGTGTTTAGAGGGAAAAAGATGCTGGTATAAATATGTCGTTCAGCTTGTTTGTCGGTTTCGAATTAGCATAAAGTTGCGTGTATCGTTCTATATTCTTTGCATCTTCTAATGGTTTATTGTAGCACGATGTTCGATATCGGAAGACTATTTAAGCCCGATTGCTTAGTGACTATATGGACACAATTATGTAAGAATTTAAAACAAATTATACATTGTTATTGTAATTTAGGTAATAGATATTTTTAAATCCCTTTTATCGAAATGCAGAATATATCATACTAGTGTGCCACGGAACAGTTGAAAATCACGATTGAAAATCATTGTTCTATGATTCTAGACGATGACTTTCTGTTATATCAATTAATGAACCTCATTGTACGTTATTTCATTTTATAATTATTTATTGAATCCTCGTCATCTTTTTAATACCTATAATCATTGCAAATTTGTTCTCAGAGAAGTCAGTATGTGCATAATAAGTTTCCAATAATAACGAATTTGCAGCTTTATTTCTTCTATTATCAAATCTCAATTCAAAATCAAGTTTAATTACGTTAGGGGTCTCGGATTAACACTTTTAATTACACATCAATGTCCAGTTCTTTCACACTTTACCGATGTACGAGTCATAATAGGGATCGGCTTACCAGTTTGTCGGATGTCTGGAAAATGAGGACCCGCGAAGACTCGGTTAGTTTGACGTAACGGGAAGAGTTAAACGTCACGCTCGGATGAAACGGAAATAGAAAGTTCTTAAGAAACTGACGCCGCTGATCGTGAACGTGGTCACTGGGAATATAAAACTCGTTCGACACAAACTTCGTTCAACATTCGAAATGGAGCAGTTTGTAAGCTTAATTGTGGAAAAACGCGTTCAATCATCTCCAAAAGATAAACGTGAGTAAACGCCACTGACACGAGGCAATGAATGTGTATCTACGACATTACATAAGGATATGTCGTAATTATGTAGTCGTTATGTTTGCGTTATACGGTTTCAGGTGTTTCTATGATGGTAACACGATCGTGTTCAACGAAGCTGCACACGTTTTGCGTAATTACCGTGCTGCGCTGCTAATATAACGTGTGCCCTCTGTCGATTGTGTTGCGGATCTTGGGGCAGCCTGCTAGGTGATATAGTATGATACTTTGCGAATTATTAATTTACATTAAATAAGTTGCCAGTCGAAGTTCACGATACGGTAATGCAACCGAGTGAGATGCTTTAAGTCGAGAATGGAGTTGGTGGGCTATGAAATTAATACGCGTAGCTTTTATATAATATACATTCATTCATAGAAGTTTACGTACATGGTTTAAATTTTATAATAATTGAACTGGGACACATATTTCGAAAAATAACACAATTTATTACACTTATCAAGCAGGAGATGCAAATGCTACGTTTCATTCTATACATGTTAATACATTCTCATGAAAAGCGTGTCATTCGTTAGAGCATCAATACAGAAACGTTCCCTCAAACAGGAAAAGACGCAGGGGTGCTTCGGCAGTAATACTAACTAGGCCCCGGGGCATCCCAGCAGAGCGTCGGGCGGTCCATCGTGGGGTTTCAGTCGGTACAGTCCGACACTACCCCGCCGCTTTCAAGAACAGGGGGGGATATCCATGAGGATTTCCCCACGTATAAAAAAAGGAAAGAAATACAGAAACGTAAAGACACTAGTGGTTTTCTGTGGAAATCGCAAAAAGTTAGAAAAACATTACCATGTTGTTTAATTTGATGAAATTTACCGATTTCGGTGATTTTAAAATATGTTGTAAAGCTTATGTATAATTGAGAAAGGTTTTGTGCAGTATCATATTACGTTGCGCGATTTTATAAATAATAATCGTATAGAATAATGAGTAAATGTTCAAGTAACCTTTATTGTGATATTTTTATGTATTCTTAACTAACTTTTAGTATTCATATATTTAGTGTTCTTAATTAAATTTTTATATACAGCCATTAAAATAGGTTGATTATGAAAATTCAGTAGTACTTCACGCGGACATTAAAATTAATATATGTAAATGTACCTATAATGATAAAATGTAATATTTTGGATTTTATAAAAATACGCTCCTTAGGTTATTACTTAATATTTTCTCCTTAAAATTTTATCAAATGGTTTTTAGACTGAATAGCATTCGTCTTTTTGATACTCTAAGATGTAAATGTATTGATAATAGCATTGAAATACTATTGTTCAATACAAAAAAAAATTAGAATTTTCTACCTCTGTAAAAGATAATCATATATGTCAATAATACATAATGAGATAGTTCAGTTTTTCATCTTATTCAATAACCGAATTGAAATTAAAATTCAAGATCCAAAATAAGATACAGTACAGAATTAAGGAGCAAGTCATTTGTAAACTATAAGTGACGAGGTCTGCCTAATAATCTCGGTTTAAAACGATAATTATGATTAGGCTTGTCTCTTTGAAGTTGTACCTTAGATGGAAGAAATTTTCATTTCATGAAAAAGTTCATGCTTTTTGAGTTTTGTTCAATAGCGCCTAATCACGAAGAGAAGAATCACAACGAGAAGAAGCACGGTTGCGTTTCGATATCGGAAACGATCGAACAGTTAGAACTGAATAATTTTCTTGTGTCTTACAACCCTACGTATCCCCGAAATGCGATAGTATTCTAATTACAGGGGTCGAACGACAAAAGCAATCAGTGCGTTTATGTGGAGTTTGCGAATGATCTTCCCAGGTGGAACTGGAAACTCGTGATAACGCGATGAATGGCGATCTTGGTGTTCTCGAAAGAAATTCTTTTTCTTTTTTCTTTTTTTCTTTTCTGAAAGTAAGAGGGGTAATTAGTAAGCGGAGTAATGAAACAGCGTTCGTTTAATTTTTGTTTATTTATTAATTTTTATTTGTATTTTCTAAACTATTTTCTGAAGATAAACTGTGGACAAATAGCAATTTCAGTTTCTCTAAGAATAAGAAACTTTTTTTGGAAATTCATTTCATTTAATGATAGTATGTGGAATATTTACGATAGCGTATAAGGTATTTTTTGTCTTGATCAATTTTATTTCTTGGGATATTATTAAAATTATAATAAATTCGAAGCTTAATTTCTTTAAATGTCAAAGCAGGTGTAATTTGATTGCAACTGCTAGTATTGTAAATATTTTGTAAATATTTTAAGATATGCAAAGCTAGTTTATCATTTAATAGATTGGATATGTTTTATTTAATTAAACATACAACTGTATTTATATAAATTGCAATCAAAAGTTTAAAATCACACGGCAGACATTCTTTACTATAATTTGTATTTACTCTCTAAAGTGATAGATAGAAAATTATATATACTATAATTTTTTGTATTTTCGTTTAATTCTTGATCCTTAGCATAAAAGACTTTAATTTCCAAATATAACAGAGGAGAGAAAACTTAATAATTTGTTAAAGCAAAGTACCTTTTGTAAAAAATCATTCATGTTACATTTTCCTAAAAAACTAATTACTTTACACCGAATATGACATTGGTCGAGTATAAAACATCGACAACTATGCCTGAGATAGGAAGAGAAAGTGCATGAATCTAGATAACTTGTTGAATAGAATGTACTCATTATATCTAATTTACGTCGTGTTATTGCGTAACAAGTAGCTGTTCAACGAATAATCGAGTAATATTCACATCACGGTAGATTCCTCACCCTTATCTTCTTTTCATGTACATCATTTCCTTCTTAAATTTATGCATACCTATTTATTTATACCATGAAAAACTGTGAGGTTCATATTGCTGCACATATTCTGTAAAACTAAATCGGAGTTAGGTCTTAAAACAGTATGAATTAAGTTCTGAAAGTATTCAACGCAGTTGTCATTTTATTACTGCACAATATTATGATTATTTGTTTCATGATCATATTATTGCCATAATATTATGTACTTATATAATTATTATAGAGAAATAGTGAATTATTTTACATACAGTCAATGAACATCTTCTATTAAAGTACAACAAAGAACATATTCAATCGTCGTTTCATTGATCGTTTAATCCTTTCACAACGTAACATAATAAGTAGGAATCGATAAATTCTATTTTCACATCTTAAACGTTATTACACATTTATTGCAATTATTAAAGTTTATTGTTTTCAAACAGTTGAGAATATACATTTTTTGTATAGAAATGCAAAAAAATCTTGGCAATAAAAAGATTACTACTACTCTGTGTTTATTCTGAATTTTTCGTATGGTTAATATTAGGTTATGTAACATGTAAATTCATTTGCCTTTCAGTATTACATTTTGAGGAATATTGTAGAAGCGTTATTTATATTAGATCGAATGGACAAGTGTATAAGAGATATGGATAAAAATGTAATGTAGAGAAAAAACAGTTATCATGAATTGAAAGTTTTCGTGATAAAATTGTTTGTTGCTGGAATATGTATATTATAGACTTCTTACATAACGCAGCAGAAATAACTGATTTTTTCATTAAATAGCACATAGAATGTAAAAATATACATTTCGGAACTTCTTTATTAAATTACTTAAAGTTACTATAAACCTGTAGTTACTGTGGACGCGAATTTTCTCGAACTGGCGTTCTGACAAACTCGATATGTTAAAGCAATCAAATATGTACGTATATACATACATAGATTTTTACGATTGTACGAATTATGGTCTTTAGATCTTTCAGTTATCAGAGCGATAGTTTGCGCGAATTCGCGTTCACTGCAACAACAGCCTAATCTATTTGCGAAGCATAATAGAGTAGAAAGACACATACATCGTTAATTAAAACGATCTTATATAAAAGCGACAATTTTTGGCCATTTCAAATAGCTTCAACGTCTTAATGCAAGAAGAAGTAAGCATATACGGAGGTTACAATAGTTTCATGATAATGCGTGTTCGAACAGAAACGTCATTTTCTAACGGATACTTGGGCATAATGAAACGTACTGCTCTCTGTGTATCTTCGGCTTGAGGAGATGGCTGTTTGATTCGTGACTTCTAAAAGTCAGTTGGTCGATGAGTCGGCCTGAAACCCTTGAACCACATGAACAATACAAAGTCGGAGAACAATCGATCGAACAGTGATGAAGCTGACGTTTCAAACGACCGCCTACACCCGTCCCTCAATTTACACGGTACTTTTCTTATGCGATTTTAATTTACGCGACCAGAGAATATATTTTTCTAGAAGCTTTAGTTTAGAAGTAACAAGTGTATAGAATAACTTATTCGGTGATGTTGAAACGCGTTAGTGCTGTATGAGATAAGGATAAAAGTACATTACGTTGTGCTAGTCATCATCTGCGTACATATTTTTTCTTTTGCACTGGCAGACATTATTTATGCGATTTTCATTCGCGTAAAACGAATCCACGTGGAACGGATACTCCACATAAATTGAGGGACGGATGTATCTCAGTGATTTCTCTGTTTCGTTGGAAGACGTGTTGTTTGTCGGTCGGAGGCTGCCTCTGTAGAAAAATCGGCAATTCGAAGGCGTTAGCGTCTCGTCGCTAAACATTTTATCGTCATTAGTAATAGTACCGTTCCATTGATTGACGGTGTACTTTACGAGCAACTTAACGGGTTGATCGTTTATAACGAATGAGATATTTCCGTTCTATAATTCGTTAAATTATTAAAAGTGAGGAAATTTGTTCTATGATGGTTTTAAATATGCCAGATTTAAATAAAAATATAATATAATATAATATAAAGCTTATACATGTGGTTAATTGTAAAGAAAATATTAATGTTTTATAATTTTACAAATTTATTACCATCTTTACATGTTATACTTTCCAATTTGACACATTCATCAAACACAAATGAATTTAAAACATTGTAGAATGTATCATAAGTATTTTCGAAACTTCTATTTTTAATATAATTAACTACTTGTTAAATAAGAGTTTATTATTCGCGAAATAGATACTCGGATAAGAGACCATAGAAATGTTTGAAAATCGATGCGAAAACAAAGTGTTCCGATAGGAACTTGCAATAAGTTATTTAAGTCCGCAAAATCTTCACTTACTATAAACTGGTTGTTGTTTCTGTAGTGTCGATGCACCGACAGCCGAAGGAATCGGAATGCATAAACGTGCTCCGTTGGAATTTAAGCTAGTTTCGAATCGGTTTTTTCTTTCAGCGTCTGGGATTGTTTCTGTTCGCGAAATTGAATCTGTGATATTCTTATGAGAGTAAGATACATCACATTGAATACAAGTATAATAACAATTTTTTTGAGTGCTTGGTGCACATATAACATTTCTGTTATTGTATAGAAGATCATTTATGAAATAAAAATTCGACGAAATGAAGAGGACTGTATACTTAAAAAAAATATTTAATGAATATCGTTCGTACTATGCGCTACATGTGCAGTATACAGGATATCCCAGCTATTATATAATCGGCAATAGGGTAATTCTATGTGACAAAACAAATCGAGAACATAGAGTATAAAATTTTGTCATCTGATATTTCATTTTCGAGAAAATTGAGTATGAAAATTTGTTGAGTGTATTTAAACTTCGCTAATTCCGAATTGAATACGGCCAAATTATCGAAAATAAATAAAAAATTTAGAAAAATGCTTTCGTTTTCGAAAAAATTACAAATTATGTGCGTGTACATTGTACATGCATGTTCAAACTATTTTCTTGAAAATGAGATCTTAAACGGAAGTATTTTATTCTATAATGTTTGTTACCTCCTGCTGATTGTTCACTCATATGTTTCTAGTCGGTAATTAGTCAAATTTGTGTATACTGCACTTGACATATTTTCAAACTCGGTTTCCTAAAAAAAGAAATGACATATGAAAAAATTGTATTCTGAATATATATGATGGTGATTATGAAAATGGCGTGCGTCATATATTTTTCGTTTCGAGATATTACAGTTTTGATTACAGTTTATTACAGTTTTGTGTTTGACGCGTGAACTGTATTCTGTTTAACGATGCAACAATCAACTTAATCCAACGGTTTAATTTATAGTATTTTGCAAAGATGGATTTAGATTATTGTAATGTAAATAGGTACAGCGCAAAATAAACGATAAACCCATTGTTCTTTTAGATTCTTGACTTAGGCCATCTACACAGTCCTGCAAATACCTGCATATATGTATTTTCGACTTGTCTTTTCATGTAGAATGATCTTATTGCCGATTGCTGTATACATACGTATGTAGATCATTTGACATGAAAATTGGATGAAATATAAATAGGATGTACATTTTATCGTCTTAATTACTATGTTTTGGGTGACTGTTGAGACGGATAATATATTTTAGATATAGAGTGTATCATAGAGAGAAAGGTTTCTGCCTTACATTTATCGTCCATGAAGATATTGATTAGCTTAATTTGTCCTTGAAGCAATAAAGTTTCAAATGATATTATCATCGTGCAAATGCAATATTAGTATGCCTATCTATAATAACTACTTTATTTTGCCATTAAATTAGTAGTTACGACGGATATTAAGAAATACAATAAAGCAGATCAGGTTAAATTGAGGAACAGGTTGACATACAAAAATCATTTTAAAGTTGTACTATATAGGAATATTTGTTATTAAAATAATATATTTCGACTGAGGAAATATTTGTAAAGAATCACAGAATATCACCTTGCACCGTAATAAGATAAATTGATACGTTTTGAGTGATGAAATGAATATTGTTTTGCTCATAATATATTATGTGTTTTGAAATTTTTACTTGCAATACGTATATGAAGAGTGAAAGTGAAATATATTTTAGTGTATTTTTAATTAATTAATTCAAATAAAAATGACGCAAATTAAAAACTAAAAAATGTATCAACTTGCTCTAGTCTTTCCTATAAACTAAACTACCAAACAAAAATTATTGAGAAATAATATTCACATCCAAAATCATTGAAACTTGCAAGTCAAATATTTTCTGAATTTACTGTTTGTTCCTATTTCCTTTTGTTAACATAAAATTATTGAGGGACACTATTCATATCTAAAAGATCTTAATTCTTTTTGGTTTAAGCGAAATTTAAGCTCAACTAATACACTGCCAATAAGATACAGTTTCAAAAGTTGTTCAGAATTCAAATGTATTTGCATATTTTTATAATCAATATTCAATATTTTTATTAAGTTAATGCGCAGTAAAAGAGGATGTACTTTATATATTACAATAAATCCTTGGAAAAAGCCAAATGAAATGAAAATCGTCGAGTTCAGCTCGATATAGGGCTGCAAAGAGTTAAAGCTTTTTGCAATTATAAGAATCAAAATTGTCGGAATATGGTCTGCATTCACCGTTTGTTACTATCTCGAGAGGATTAATGGATCTAATTGGACCGTGCCGTAAAAAAATTGTACAAGAAAGGCGGGGTACACGAGAGCACAAGGATCTGTCCGATAAACGAGATATTGTGTTTAGTGTTGTAGGTAATGGTAATCGAGGATGCCTCGATAAGGTCGACGAGTGCAATGCAATCGTTCCTTCCCTCTAAAGTCGTTCCATAACGAACTCCGAGATCCTTTAGATGTTCTCCGTCAGGCTGCAGAGTCGCATTCGCGTACACGTAAGTTATTGCGCGCCTCGACCGTAAAACAATGTCAATCCGGCACAATGAAACGATTTCTCAGCATACTCGGAACTGGCCAGCATCGGACCAAGCCAGCAGGAAACTCTTAAATGTCGCTTAGAAATGATTTACTGGGTCATGGGTTGGATATTTATCGCGGACAGCGTACGGATGTCACAGCTAATTGCATCTTTCCTTCGCTGTTCGTAAATCCGATGTTCTCTAATCCTTCCAGCGTAAAATTATCTCACATATGCGTTTATTATAATATTATTATAGTAAAATATGTTTTGAAATGAATAATTTTTCACTTTTGATGTAAGATGGAGAAATTGTCAAAGTACAGAAATTTTAAAACAAATTATCGTGATTATATATATATATATACCGATCACGGCAAACCTCGCCGATATCAATAATCATGAAATATCCTGCCAAGATCAATATCCTGGATAATCTTTTTCTAGACATATAACCGCCACTCGGTCTCAGATGGTTTCAATTTCGCTTAGTTCCTAACTTATTTGAAAAGAGCTTGAATTAAATTTACGATTACGCTTCATTCTTTAATGGGCAGCCACGGACGAGTTATCCCGTACTATGCTATGCTACGGACGAGATATCTCGCATATTTGTTTATTAGGATAAGAGTTGTAATTTGCGTAAATATGAATCCACGATACCTCATAGCGAATGAAAGGAATATTGTTGTTCAGAACAATTTTATTTATTTTTATCGTACTGTACAAGTAACACATAAGTACATATAAGTATCTAAATGACGTAGTACGAAGAATATTGTGTCATGAGACATCTTGTCCATGATTACGAAGTGGTTAAACGATTTTAAATTCTCCCTCACAAAGCAAATTTAATTAAATTCTTATTACATAAACCTAGCATTAACTTATTGTTAGTAGTAACATTAATGTTAAAACCTTCATTTTATTTATGGAATTTTTTTTAATCGTGATATTGGTCATTTACTCTTCTTATCATATATATTTATTGTTCTTATCAAACATCTTGCACATCAATACAAATTTACACACATTGTAAAAAAGTGTTACGTAAGAAAAAATATAATTTCGTTTTTCTCAAATCTCTTCTAGCAAATAAATTTTCCCTATGATAGGGTCACGTTATTTCTTTCTATTTTGACAAGCGTAGCCGTGCAATAGTGTGAACAACCTGGATTCGATTGTCATATATCAAGTGTGTGATTACTTTAGAAAATGTGCTGAACTTGTCAGATTCATCCCTTCTACAATCTTAACGAGCAGAAACGATAATATGTAACTATCTGCAGAAACAAAACATGCTTCTCAGATAAAACTGAACTTTAATGCAAAACGTGAAGACATTGTCATTAAAGGAAATAGAAAACTGATCAAGATATCGTAATATCCTTTGTCAATAATAACTACAGTTCCTAATTGCAACCATGGTAAATACAGATCAAAGAGCTAATAAAAGAGAAAGGCTAAAGCTAATTTGAAGTTTACCGGAACTATTAATATTATACTTCGAATCTTTAATATATTTTTGCATATTAGGTGCATTCTATGCATTTTTTAAATTTCTTATATGTACATAAAAAATTTGCAGTTTATTTACAAAATACATAAATATGCGTCTCGCAATTAATACTAATATTTTAATGAAGGGAATATTTGATACGAATTTCATCTTGTATAATATGTAAGTGATAAAATATACAGAGGAATTAAATCATAATTACTAACATATCATAAAATATTAGTTATCTCTTCGTCAAAGGGCACATCCGCGTTATCAAGTCGACGAGTTCTACAAACCAGTAAAGGCGTGCCAAGGAAAGATAGGAATATGTACTTAAAGAGTTTCCATCATGAGAGAAAGAACGATAACGTATATCTGGTTTCATACATGATACATATTGACAAACTTGCACTTCGTTCAATTCAATCGACACGAGCAGTTCAGTTCGGCCTAGCCTAGTTTAACCGATTCCACACTACCAAACATGATAAGAGCGCTCTTGGAACCAACGAGTACCATCGGCTCGATATGTACTTGGAACTCGTAATAATTGAATGAAATGATCCCCGATGATTGAAACGGCAAACAGCGTCTCACATCTAATTGTCAATTTGTGTAATGATCTTCAATAGGTTCATTCCTCTTTTACGTGCTGAACATCGTTAAAAGTTTAAAGACTTCATTATTTATATATTTCGAATAGCGGACAATCGACCCGTTCAACGAGTTTGGCGCGAAAAGGTAAAAATCTTTTATCTGTCAGTTTTTCTTGGGAACAACATTTCCAGGAGACCGTTAGCTTTGCCACTATATAACTTCTGCTATTATATAATTTTTACGCACATGTAGAAATTTAGTATTGAATTTTTAATTTACGTTTAATCTGTATAAATACATGTGGGTGGTTAATTGAGATAGTTATGTGGAACAAGTCGAACAAATATAGAGGTTAGGGGAAACCAGTAATCCCACTCTCTCTTAAAAATTTTCTCCAAATGTGCTTTTTGTGATTTTTGTTTATTAATAGATGTTTCTAGTAGAGTATTGACAAAGTTTTATCATGCGCCAATGGAAATGAGCATGCGAATTTGGTTTTACTTTGGAACTTGATATAATTAATAATTTGAAAACGTGAGAGACAATAATGATTAGAAAGGTGTACCAGCTTAATATATAAAAATTATTTGTTACAGGTTAATTATTACATATTTATTAAGACATAAATATAATCACATTTACCTATGAATGTTTCACCCTCTTAGTTATGTCCCTTCATAATAATGTCCGACTTATGTCTATAGCTTGTAGTCTACGCTACATAATAATTTTGAGAAAATTATACTATTTTCTTCACGATTCCGACCAATTGTATTTTTCAAAAACTTTTTTATGCATCATTTCGTAAACTAATGCTTCTAGCTTCTCAAAATAAGAAAAACTTAAATCGTTTGAGCCAATTTTAAAAAAGTTATTCTGTTTTAAATAATGTTCGAATATTAAAGTAACTGTATGTACAGGATATTCATACATTTTTTCATGTTTCTCATATCTATAGAGATATTTGCCTGGGGAAATTAAAATGGGACACCCTGTATATGTATATGGACAAGAAGAAAATTAATTTTCTTATATTAAATTGATAACATTATTATTATAGTATGGAATGTATGAGACCTTCATAATCTATTCTTTGAAATGAAACAGTCAACCTTAATGGTTTTGATGACTTCCCAATGATTTTTTGGATTTACTGAAGACGAGATTTCATAATTGTTCCAGTACTTATGTACAGAGTTGTACGTACAATATATATACATATACGTTATAGACAGTAATTAAAATATAAATGCTTAATCTTCTGTAAATCTATAAAATATACAAAATCATATTGTGCAATAGTGTACACTTCTAATCTTTACCTCTAACCTACGAATATCCAATAAAGCGCTACGGCACAGTCGAACTCGCATCGCACTTCACGTATTAGGGTGTGACGTTTCGCCACGATTTATCTTCAACGCACGAACTAATGCATCGTAAACAGAAAATGTTTGAGGAATAGGTCGTTACTCCTGCGGGATACTCGAGCTGTACCTTAACGTAACGTAACGTCTATCAAAAGCAAATAGCTTCTCCGTTATGGAACCAGTGGCCTTGATTGACCTCTTGTCCGAATCTCTTCAAGTTCACTCTTTCAACGTGAAATTGTCCCGTCGCGTTTTGTCGAACAAAAACGAGAAGCGTGAATCTTCCACTTGAAAGCCTGGCTTTCTAGAAGTGGTCAAAGGTCGCGGGCAGCTTTAGCAAACGGGCAAGTACCGAGTAATGGTAGTTAATAACAGGCTCACGAGACGAGGGCAGGTGCTCAACTCGTCGTGATTAATTAACCAATATTAGACTTTCTTGCTTCCACGCGGAGCAGAACGCTCCGCATTGCGGATGGATGCTCTCACGATAGGGTTCGATAGCGCTAGTGATGGGACTGATATGGCACATATTAATGATATTCAAACAATTTGGTGCCTACAATTCATGAAAGTATTCGGACATTTACGCATTATGTGCGTTATACGAAATTTTTTAAAATTTTATTAGCGTTGTGATAACACATGATTATCGTGATTAGTCGTGATCGTAAAATTTGAAACAAGTCCGAAAATGTATGTAGAAGTTCCAAGACTTATTGCAAATGAACATTTAATAAAAAACAGGTATACTTCGTGAATAGTGGTCTTAAACAAATAATGTTAAGGATGACAGGAGGAAAACATCGTAGCTTACTAATATAATTAGCAATTGATTGTTCAAATATTTTGATTATCTTTGCAGAATGTATGTTTGCAATAAATATTTTGTAACTTGTGTACATACTTTCAGATCCGTTTTAAATTGTACCAATATTATCATGATAATCGTGCCTCGTTGCAGTGGTAATGAACTTTCAAAATGTTTTGTATGATATAATACACTAATACACTGATACACAACATCTTGTAAAATATAATAACATAATAATATAATACATAATCGTAAAAAGTTTCTATAAGAGTTCAAATGCTTTCGTGAGTAAATACCTATTGTTAGTGAAAGTATCGAAATCATGAGGACACATAATAATTTTTAATACCAATGAGTGACACCAATCAATCTAATTCCATAGCAACCGAATAGTTATCGAAGAATTGAATTTTTCAAGTAGATTTATATACACAAATATTGATACTGATAAATCATTAACATTAAGTAACATGTAAAGCTTAATTTTTTATTAATTATGTAATAATATTGCATTAAATACTGTTAACTAATAATAATTTGTACGTTCTACAGAATAGTTATGTATTTAAGTTATATGTATGTAGTTATGTATTATATTTAATAAATACAATCGATCTTTTGTTACTGTAATATTTGTATCAATATTTTCATGTAATATCAATTACATATTGACACTTTAATACAAGTTGTTGCGAATTCTCGACTAAGTGGCGATCAGTCAGGTTGCAACTGATTGTTTGATATCGCGAACCTTGAACGAGATTAACGCTCAAGGTGGTGGCAAATTAAAGGTACTGATTAGTAGATTTATTTGCGTTCTTTAGTACACACGAAGAGAATCATTAGCAAGTTAAGATACAGAATAACGTTATGTTTAGTTAATTTAGTTGCACTGTTGAGTAACACGAAGAGTATGACGCTCTGATGAAGACTGTTGTAAGACTCCTCTGTTAATACTGCCTTAAAGAAGCTTTGCCTTGTCCTTATATACTAACTTTCCGTCCCCAGGTTTTCCTTCCTACCATAGTTTTCATGGGATGGAAATCTATTACTTCAAATCTTGTAATTGTGTACTCTCGTGAGCATATATCCTCTGGTATTTTTGACTGATACCAGATGTTTACTTTAGATCTGACCCATCGGGCACTTAGGGTGTTTATTGGTCTCTTAATGAGGTCCGCATCGTAAGGTTTACAACTTGGGAGGTGGGAAATTCGGACTTTTGCAAAAAAGGTATATGTGCTGTACGAGTAATAAAAGGACGGCCACCCCAAATCCCGAACACAAGCATCAAACCGGTAGTGATATTTTCGTAAAAGTACATCATGTACCGATTCTTCTTAATATAAACAATAACACAAGGAAAAAGATAAGTACATCTTGTTGAATTTTTAATTTTAACACATAGCCAACCGAATAGGGAGATCTCCTACCCTCTGTGAAGAATATCGCTGCATAACCGAACAGAGAGATCTCCCTTTTTGACTTTAGCAACACGTTTCCTTTTTTTTTTTGTTGTTCTTGTTATTATCAATTATTGTTTACATGGAATTGTTCTCAATTAATTGCGCCACTTTTTCTGCTTTTATAAAGTACAGTATACAATAAAATACACCAATTTAGTGGTGTTAAAATTAATTAAATTAAAAAGTTACACTATCAGTTATGACTAAATAAAGTTATAATCGAACGATACCACACTGTAAAAAAATATTAAAATGCATTATGAATTTTTAATTTTACGTTCAAATCGTGTTATTTATCTTTAGTCATCTTTAATGTTTTTAATTTTACCTATATTTTTTTATACTTATAATATATACTTAATTTGATGTTTTGTGTAAACAATATGTGAAATCGTTAAATAAAATCATTACCGCAAAATATAATTAACCACTTAAATAATTTTTAGACTTTTTTGTTTTTTAAGTAGTGAATATTAGTCCTGGATACTTGGAAAATTGCGCGGTGAACGGCGTATTGAATGGCTTGTCCGGGCGCGGTAGAAACGTATAACTCGCTGTGGCACGCGCGGTTGACCAAGTGTTAATATCACTCTATGGTTAATATTATTATGTTATATTATATTATTATATTATATTATTATATTAATTAATATGTCAACATAATTGAATTTGTTGAAGAAACTGTTAGCTCTAACTCAAAGGTATAATTGTGAAGACAAACAATATTTTAATATCATCACTATTTTTGTATTATGATAAGCAATATTTCTTAAATTATAAAAAATATGAAATATACATATTTAACTTCAAAATTAAATAAGTAGACCATTTTAACCTAATTAATAACGTGCTGAATTTTAAAATTGTCTCTTAAAGATAGAAGATGTGACTTATCGTGTCCTTTGCTTGTCTTCATATAAATTCTATACAATCTTCATATAAGCTCAAAATTCGTAAACTGATATTGACAGGTGTTAACACAGTATCAGTTCCATCACTACGCGCCGCTGAAAATACTCGCACGAAACCGTTATGGACGTGTTCCCGCGAACCATGCTTCGATGAGGAGTAATTACGATTTCATTTCATAATAGATAGACTCGGTTAGAAATTCTCAAGTAACGCTCTTAGTTGTTACTTGCGGGCTAGAAGAGAGCTTGGAAACTTCCTTGACGCATAGATATCGTGAAAGTTCGCGCATGCGGCTCGTAGTCTCGCGTGGGATGGTAACGTGCTATCAAACTTGGACAGTTTCTGTTGAGAAGGTAACTTGAAATTAATTAACGGTTTTTATATGGAATATGTGGGTTATCGCAAAGCGTCATGCTGATAATTTTGGCTTAAAAGGTTCGGAATGACAAATGCATCCCGGATTGTCGCTTTCGTAGTTTGATTATTATCTTGGATATTTTTAGAGCTAGAATTTGTGTAATGTTATTGTAATTTCTGATAGTTTGTGTAATATTCATCGTAAAAGATTATGTAGTCCACGCAGAAGTATATACGGTACTACAAACCGATACAGTAAAACAAGATCATATTGAGAAATAATATGGACATAAGATACTTATGCTATTCATAAATAATAATAAAATAATAAATATGATTTGGATAGATACTTTGAAATGCCATATTATTTATGATCACTCCACTTTCAGTTCCAAAAGATTGCCTACGGGAAAGATATGTTTAAATACAATTTTGTATAATTACTGCAGTGAAGTTCAAAAGTATATTACATAAAATTATAGACACGAACACATATATGATTCCAATACATATTCATTAATCTCTAGTAGTATCTTGTCGTTAATTAGATTGATGTATATATTATATGTATTACATTTGGTATTTGATATTATAATATACAATAATATTAACATTATATTTTCTACTACATGCAAAATATGTAATAATTATTCTAATACAAATTATATAAAAGATAGAATAATTATTAAACCATTAGCTCTAGCATTTCAGTATGTATATATGTATGTATAAATATGTCAAAACTTACGTACTTTACAAACAAATAATAGATTTATAGTTCTTGGTGAACAGGAACAAAATTAACATCAGCCTTTTAATTCATTTCATATGTGTATGAAATACAGGACCCCCTATAACGCGAGATATACGATCCTTGTTATACGGATTTCTCTTTATACGAATTTAAGAACGCAAAGAACTATAACTAGATAAATATGTAGTCTTCTTTTAATATAACAAAATATTATGCGTTTTATAATAACTGTTGCACAATACAAACCGTAAATAACCCCCCCCCCCTCCTTATTGCACAAGACTTGATACAAAACTATGCTTCGAGTTAATTCAAAAACGCACGTATTTTCATATCAGAAATGAGTCATTTCCAGCAACTTCTTAATTGTGCTATACGGGTGCAGTGACGCGATTTTTAGCCCGTGTTATAGAACTACTGCGTTATAGGGAGTCCGACTGCATTCATGTTTAAAACTATAGAAAATACGAAACAATAAAAAATATAACCATCAAAAAAATAAAGAAGGTACAAGAAAAGACGCCGAGAAAAGTTGCCCGTTGTTATGCTGCCTGGGCGTGACAATACATTGTTATATCATTTTTCCTTACTTCTTTTCATAGCGTACGTTTCCACGTCGCGTCGCGTCGTTTGAAATCACGTTGATCGTTCATAGCGAAATACACAAACGTACTGACTATTAAACGGTCGCGACCGATTTTCGTGCAGCTACCGCCTCTGCCTCTGCCTCTGCCTCTGCCTCTCCTGCCTGTGGGTCCGTTTAGGACATTCATAGCACGTCACGCACGCGCAGAACCAGAACCTTCTCGTCTTCCATGTTTTTCATGATTTTTCCCGACTTAGATGAGTGTTGAGACTTACTTATACGATTATGTTCGGGTGAGATCGTGATGATGCGCCCCTTCCGTCATAGAAAATGTGCAAAATTCGTTGGAGTATATATTTAGATCATTAGTATATTAGAACATATAGTAAGTCATGCGTCTACGTGAAAATCGTGAACTCACACTAAAATATTATGGAATGAAATGCTGAATAGCTTAGACGAAGAAAATAAATTCCTATATTTATTTGTATTTCGCATATACTAGCGAAACTTAGGTTTCATTGTTTTTCGTTGTAAGATTTGTTGCTATTATTTCTTTATCAATTTTAACGTAACTGTATAGTAATTAATAGTAATGAAGCACGTACATGTTTTATATAAAAAAAACGATAGACAAGTATATTCAGTACTTAGTACTATGTACTGAAGTACATAGATTAGAGAATTTCAATAAGATTTATTAGACAGACACATGTTATATGATTATGGCTTTATCAGTCAAAATGAAAGTAGTTTCAAACATTACTCTAAAGTGATAGAAAGAACTAGTTTTATGAAATAAAGTAGGTAAGTATCAGGTTTAAAGTCTCTAAAAGAAATGTCTGAAATTTAGTAGGGTGCAAGGCAAAATAAATGAAATATTGAAATTAACAGTAAATTCCAAAGAAATCGATAGCATCTCATGTTTATAGCGTACACTTAAAAGTATTTTATTAATGCATTATTATTTATATTATTATACTTTACATATATATATATTATTTTTTTATTATTATCGTCATCTGTTTTCTTATATTAGTTACTTTACCGTTACTTTTGATCAAAGGTGTGTTCATTTCTTTAATTATTAAAAATCAAATTTATTAATGATTGGTAAATTAGTGGAAATATTTTTATAGCCGTAAATTTTCTTACTATTTTTATTTATAAAATATTACAATATCAATCAAATCTCACTGTCTACTATCTTTATCTTTCTTTCGTTCACTCAGACTAACTCTGCTTTGACTCTTTGCAATTAAAATTATAACAATAATTATTGTACATTCTTACATTCCTCGTCTAAAACCTCCACTCTACTATCTGTAAATAGCGTATGTTCTACAGGCAGATCAAGTAGATAAATATTAACGTGACTCTCTATAGTTTATTCAATTTTGCCCATGCGTTTCTTCTTTTAGCAAAGAAGTGTTTGAGGTTATAGGTACGCAGTAATGAAACTTCGGGGATCAAAGAACGTTATTAGTAACACTCGTCGCACACAGTTTTCTCGAAGAGAACATAGAAGTATTATCGCTAAAAATGCTCGACAATCATCGAAAGATATTTATTTTTCTCGCATGCACGCGTGATTGTTAGGAATATATGGAAACGAGAAGTAACGACGAAAGTGACTGAACGAGGAGCTGCGCCTGCAATTTCGGGAGACCGAATAAAAATAACACTCGATCCAGTCTAGAAACTTCTCTTTGCCCGGGAATGCTTATCATTCTTTCGACACGTCGCATCGCCGCTTCCTCGACGAAAAAATTTCTAGTTAATCAGGGGACAAACATGTGACATATACACATACATGTGTACATGCTAGCGTTCATATATAAGTGCTTGAACACTTTCACATTATTGAAAATATATAAAATATACTTCTTTCTTATTTTGGTCTTTAATTATATTTCAGATAATCATATACAGTCAATAGATATTGATGCAAAAATAGTTAATAAATAAAAGATAATAACTGAAATTGGGTGAAAATAGCCTTTTTGGTTACAATATCCTATCTCATCGTTTTTCGTTTTTCGAGATATGTTAAAATACTTGCCCCATACATTTTACCTTTTAAGTAAAGTTATATAAGTTGTTATAAAATGCAAAATATTCGGAATTGAATAAAAAAATGACAAAACTGCTGCTTTCTTCACTTCCGAATAAGGGTATTATAGAGACTTAAGTGATTTCAAATGTCTTAAAACTCTGTCTATTCAAAATTTTTATGTTTGAAAGTACATGAAATATACAATATGTCTCTAGTTTTACTATACAAATATAAATATAGATTTTATGAAATATCTCCAGATTTAAAACACTAGAGCAATTTGTCCTAGTTCAAGTTTAGCAGAGCATTTGATCCTAGCTTCGATAAGAAATAGTGAATTGACAGTAAAAAAACTTCCGTTTATTAAAACTGAAAATATAGCAAAAATATGTCGTTTTTTTTATCAAATTCCATTAAGCGTAAGTGCTCATTCTTTGATATATATATATATATATATATATATATATATATATATATATATATGTATACACATATGTATTTAAGCAAGCAAGAAATTATTTTATGATAAAAGAGCAGTGGATACGTCTCATTGTATGCAGATTGTGAAATTTTTCGAATCAAAGTGAATATGTAAGAAGTGCGTCTCTTAAAAAGTTTACGACGAGAGGTTTATAGCTTTGGTGCAGGAGATGTGCCGAGGTTTAGAGGAGGACAGAAATTGTAACTGTTTCTGCCTTTAGAATACTATATTGTTCTTTCACGTCATGAAATAAATTGTTCCACGCGATATATACATATGATATATACATAATTTATATGAATTTATTACATTTGCTACTTCTAAATATGATTATACTTACGTGATAGAGCGTGCGTTTCATTCAATCTTTTGTAGACAATATATAGAAAATGAATTGAAAATTTAAATATTTCAGATGAAAATTTAGATATCTATTTAAATGCTGATTATCTATGTACTTTAATATTCGAATTTTCATTTTCACATAGACTATGTAAAAATTCAATTTTTAACTACGTAAACTTTTATTCTAATTTATGCAGCAGCATGATCTCTTGGATTTAATTATAACATTAATATACGAATTTTTTAATAAATTATTTTAATGAATATTAAAATGACTAGTGTCTAGTCTTTTTTCTCTTTTAATTAAAATGAATATTTCATACTATATACATACGGCAAAAAAGATTATTATGGCAAATACATAGTTTTAGTTTCTTTCAATCAATACTTTTTTATGTCTTGTTTTTTTATTTCTTCCTTCTCTTTCACCACCTTTTTTTCTCATCATCTATTTATGCTTCAAATATACATACGGTACATTTTCAAATGACATTCGACCATTAATGTTCATTTTGTTTCCATATTAATAACTGTCATACATTTTTTCGTTCATGAATATTTATTTTCTGTTGCTTCATTCTTCGTCATTTCTGAATTTCGTAAAATTATAGGGAAGAAATAAAGATAAATATTGATGAGGGAAACAGTGGTTCTCAAATTTCTTTTAATTAAAACTACGGCGCATTTTAGGAAATATACAGATATTTAGGCGCACTTTGTATACAAATTCTAAAATTTATTCAAGAGAGACATTTATACGTATACAAGATTAATAATAAAAAAGAAAAAATCTTGCCCTTTCGCATATAACTTTATCCCAGGATGTACCCTTTGGGAATCGCTGTTTGGGAAGAATAGGAATAAGTGAAGGTGATAGTTTTATAATAATAGAGTACATTCATGTACATATAATTATATTTATGTTTATAAATTCTGAGGTGCGCCATATTTGTAATATAACTGTGCTTTTTATGCTCTATTACCTACACAAAATTGATATTATTATACATAATATGTATTTAAACAATTTAAAAAATCCATAATTTGTCTATAAAATCCATCTTCTATTTTATACATTCACAATTCACATTATATTAGGTTGTCCGAAAAGTGTCTTTGCAATAGTTTTTTTTTTTTTTTACAAACTTTATACAAACGTGAAACCAAGTCTGTGAAATGTCGCGGTGTTTATTTCAACAGAACAAAATGTATCGTACGTAATTCGACAAAATAATATAAAACAAAAAATGTTGTGCGTCTCTTATTTCCTCATAAAACAAAAGAAACTTTTCGGACAACCTAACTATACATTAACTATCCGGTACTTACAATATGCACAAATAGCTGTCTTATAACACAAAACAAATCTTTCAAAAGAAAGAAAACATGGTTTCGTAAAAATTGTAGTAAAATTTGCATGTGCCATCAGCCATTTTCTTATTCTTCGAAAACAATATTGTATAGCTTTGTCAACTTTTGGAATTTAGATATAGGTTCCCCTGCATAAGTTTTTAAAACTACACCCTTTAAAAAATATATTTAAAAATCAATTTTTTTCAAAGACCTACACCATAGTTCGGAGAAAAATTCGTCTATATGTTCTTTTACTATATAACTTCAGTCTCTATAGCTTCGTTAATTTTGCAAATTTAAGCATACGGCATGGCATATATATTAAAATTAGATTCTTTAAGAAAATATTTAAAAAAAATATGGATATTTTAAAAGGCCCATAGCAGCATACCCTCTTTAATCATTTTCAAGAGAACCGTGGGACCGTCTTTCGATTTCCACGGGAAACAACCACAAACCCTCGGTTAACTTGGAAAGGAAAACCCCGATTCGGAGCACGTGCCCGTTGGTGTCAAGCGAGCTAAAATTAAGCTGAAGAGAGGGTCTTGTTCCCTTCATCGGAATTCCCGAGCTCCTTTTCAGCCAGCTGACAGCCGGAAGTGAGCATAGAATAAATCGAAGAGGGAAAGAAAACGGTGGAAGAAATAAAAGAGACACTTGGAGGGGTGCAAACTGGTAGACACGTTAAGTATATACCAGTATTCGACTAGTGGACTACTTCTATTTTCGCTCATTATCATTGCTATGAGTGACCCTCTCTTCGTTTTTCATTGTAAGATTCATAGGGCGATTCCGACTTCCAGAATTCCGGTAAAAATTTTAATTCCACATCGATTCGTGCACGGTTTGGGAAACACAATTTGTGATACATCCTGGAAACCATTTCGCAATTGGAGACGAGTTCGACCGTTTTTTCTCTTGATGAATACATACTTTTGATTTCTTTGATTTCGAGGTATTAAGGACCAGCTGATGTATTGTTTCTTATGTCAGCTGTGATGTTTCTATTTGACTGATATTGTTGATTTTGAAACGAATTTTATTTACTGCAGACTGGTAAATAGTATTTTTTTATGGTTTTATAAAGCATGATTGATATAACGATAAAAATAATTAGTTTAAGAATTAAGTGGATTATGATGCTAAGGAGTTGTTTGAAAGTTAGTAGATTTTTAAATTTGCAAACGAAATTATACATACATGATTTTCCTGATAAGAATGTAATAAGAGTGTGACAATATCCCTCACGATAACCTGTCCATAACAGGTAGGTTTTTGAAATTAGAGAAAGCTTCATTTTTCATGATGAATATTTAGTTTCATTAGAAAAATAAATAATAATTGTACAAATATCTCACATTTAACGTTATTTATGATCAAAACTTCCATTTAGTTATATATGTGGAAAATGTTTACTTTTTTGATGCATAATAATTAAATGAGTTGAACATTAAAAGTATTTCATATGAGGTAAGGATTAGATAAATAAATATAATGCATTATTGAGATTGGGTAATTAAATAAAAACTTGTTATTTCAAAGCTATTAGTTTATAAAACTGTATAGCATTATTAGGTGTAGTTTCTTAAATTTATGGCATTAAAAATTTGAAGAAAAATTTTGGAATGTTCATTGTAATATTTTTAACAGAAGTAACAGGGAAAAAATAATCAAGAGAGTATACAAAAGATACAAGCAGTATTTGTAAATGAGAAAGTTTCTCTATAAATTCCAGTCATCTTTTGTTGATTTCGTCTGTAAGGAATTAATAGATTTGTACAGAAGTGAAAGCTTAAGTTTCTTCAGTTCAACATCCACAAGGTCTACACCTGAAACGAGAACCACCAACGAGGACCGTACCTCCCTCCATTGTTTGGAAGAATATTGAGAAAAAACAGGCCTACAAAGAGAAGTACGACTTGAGTACGTAGAGAGTCCCAGAAAAATGACTTTAACCTTCAGATACCATTGAACCTGTTTTGCCAGATCGAATTACTCTGTCTGTGGTAAGATTTTGCTTGTTTTCAACGAATACATTAGTTTTTGAAAGATTGCCCAGCTGGGTTTTTTCAAGTTTAAACCTTCTAGCAATTGAGGGGAATTATTGACAGATACAGGAAAGAAATCATTTCAAAGTTATTAACATTAGTATTAATATTATCGATCGATATTAACACCAAACCTATCGACACTTCGTGCATACCTATTCCTACCGTGTGCTGTCAAAATGACCGGTGATTAAAGAAATAATAGTTTTTATGATTTAACTTAGATAATGGTTAATTTATAACTAAATGTATATAAAATGATGAACTTTCATAAAATTTCTTCCAAATTTACTTTTGTTTAATTTGAATTATAGATTTAAATAGAATTACTCTTTTATTTATATACAGATATATCTTATTCAACTTCGCTGCATTTTTTACAAATCATCTTATAATCAAATGTATATTTGCCGCATACATATCTCCGCATCTTAAACAAATTTTCGTAATTTTGTAACCTTTACAATTTTTTACTTGACATGTTTTTTGTAGTCGTGAATCTGAACTTGTTGATAGTTTTATTGCATGGTTTTTTCCCGTGATTCTTTATATAAAAGTAATGTGTGCACCAGGTTTATAACAATTTTGTGAATTCTCTATAAATCGGTCCCATACCGTAGATACCATTGCAAATTTATTGGTTTGTAAACGTTGGCTTCTTTCGGTCTTCTTATCAAATCGTATAAACCTTATAATTTCAGCAAAGTCATCCCCTCTCATTGTTTTTGAAAACATGCAGGTCCCCAAATTTTACTCCACAAATATGAGACATCTAAATTATTTTCCTGATATGCACCACGGGCATATAGCAGAGCAATAAATGTATCTAGCTCCCTCTTAATTCCTAATACTCTAAATGCTTCTTTAAAAATGTCCTTACTTGTCCTTTCATTATATGCCGTTTAGCATATCCCTAAAAATATTATGAACTGATGTCCTGACAGGTTTTGGACTTACATCTATTTCTTTCTAAACTGTCCCATCGGGCCCAGTTTCGATACGTTGGTGCTCTACATCAGTCTCACTCCTTATTGTCAACGATAATTTCTTTCCTTTTTGGCCTGGACGTGAATGCTTATTTATAATATTCAACTCTGATTCGGTTGTAAATAGCTTTTCATGTGTTTCCATGCCGTTTTCAGTTACTGAAGTTTCTTGTTCATCGCACACTAAACAGTCTTCTTCTATGTCCGTTATTTTTTTTATAATTTTTTTTTGGAAAGTCTTGACATTTCTAGGGTAAATATTTATCACAGAATAATACCATGTACGGAATACAAAATTATTGTCAAATTTGATATGCTTTACTTTTCCTTTTATAACAACTTTACACAAAACGCTTTGAGATGCTTTCTGTCTGAGTTTTAGAGATAACAAGTTTAGATGTCGATTAATTGACTAACAAACCGAGATGTATTCTGGTCGAAAGGACGGTAGCAAGTAAGAATATGGTCTATGACGGCAATATTTATAGGAAAATATTGATGGGTGCTGGTCGTTCTCCACCAACGGTTGCTCGAGGGTGGAATTGACCGTTGAACATGGGAAATACCTGCTTTTCCCCTGTTTTATCTGAATGAGTAATAACCCCGAGAAACTTCTGGACTTTTAAAATGTTTGTAACAATTAACCGTAAAAAATGCTTATTTAAAATTATAGACGTTCATATTTTGGCCATGGGTATAAATATATAATCATACTATAAAAATAAATGTTATATAACTATTTTATTTAATAATACATAAATATTTGTCTGTTAAAAATGTCTGCAAGTAAAGGCATTCAACTTTTAAGCTTCTAAAATCCTCCAATGGATTGGTAATAAAATAAAAAATTTAAACTCTTCTTAGAGACAAATAACTGGTCTCTATTTAAGAGATAAAACAAAATAAATATAATTATTATTATTCTTTTCAAAACTGATTTTCTGTAAATGATTATTTCTTAACATAGACTATCACCTACAATTTTATGCTATTATCGTATCCCATAGTTTTACAATGTTACTAATACCTTCATTGCATTCAAATGAAATAAAAATATAGACATACACACCACAAGCATATTTTTATCCCTGATATATAAATGCCAGTTGAAGTTTTCGCACAATTAAAAAGGAATCAAATGATGTTCCATAACCATTGTCGAACATAAATGTTAAATACTCATTTTACACGAAAGCAATTCAACATCTTCGTCGTTAAAAATGAATTGTAACATTCCAACCAATTCAGTCGAAAAATGCATCACGGATGTGTCAGAGGCAGAGACACAAATTATCAGGTGACGTGCTTCTTATAGACAATGAACAGGAGGAAGGGGCTGCAGGTGACCAGAACCGTTCAGCACGAACTGTAGGAACGTGTTACAGCAGATGTAAATATATGTATATGTATACTATGCACGCTTCTACGTGGCTCGAGTTATCAGGTGTATCCCTTGGCCAACGGACCAAAAACACCTGCTGCCAGATACACGTTGGAATAGAGTCAACGTACGTTGCTCGACCACCCGAAACCACTTTCAACGTTGCATTCTTGACAGCTTATGCACGTGTTCTTTTTCGTATTGTTCGGCGTTTTTCATTACCACTTTGACGTTTCGCTTTCTGAACATTATCGTCGTCCATAGAAAATTTATGGTTTGAAAGAGAGCTCTTTTAGCTGCGTAATGTGTGCTTCCAAATATTCAAATGAATAGAAGCACGGTTTATGCTGTGTAGGTGATGCAACTTTCCATATTATACATGTATTTCGTTTGCTATACCTATATGTATTTTATGTATTTATCTGTTTTTTTACATTCAAAGAAAAAAATCTGTTACGTTTGAATGTTATTGTTGGCGCGAACATTTAAATCGTAGAATATTTACAAGTAATTTTTAAAATCATAATTTATAATACTTATAAATTAAGATAAGATAACATAACATAACCAGAAATATAATATTTCTGATGTAGAAATAATAATATATACAACCAGAAAGGAGAAAATTCTATTTGGAAAGAAAATAAAACGTGTAGTATGAAATTTCTTTTTCCCAGACGGTATTTATTGGAAATAGGGTCGACCTCACCGATTTCAATGACCTTGAAACATGTTGTTAAGCTGAAGGTTCTGAATAACCTTTTCCTATACCTGTAACCGCCATTCGGCTTTCTAGGTTATAAAGCAATCTATGTTTAATACTACTTATATGTATTGTTAACCATTTGTATTATAAATTTTTATTCTGTAAACAACTTTTCAATAACAATAGGTAAATTTGCTATAATTTTTGAACAATTAAAGATCAGAACAAAATTCAACATTCCATATATCAATTGATTCATCGAAAATCATTTAGCGTCAGGCGCTTAATGAGGGCCGGATATTATTCTGGTCCAATCTATAACTCATTGATTTTTCTCTTTTATTTATACAATATCAAAAATGGTTGTTTCTTTTATCAACAGATTAAGTATAGGTTGGACTATATAAAAATGTTCCACTTAAATTTAATTGAATTTTTTTTGCAAATATTTGGAAACTATAGGCGAGCGGCTCGTAATAGGTGAGTTGTGTGTATAGGAAAAAGTTGTTCAGAATTTTGATTTTCGTCTCTCCAATCCCCAATAATTACCCTCCAAACTTTTTTTTCGAGGAAAATACTTTCGTTTAGGAGAAAATAAATATTGAAAAATGATCGCATATGTAAATGATCGATTACAATTCTGCTGCACGCGTCATTCCGTTATCAATTATTCCTGTCCAATTATTAATTAAAATTAATATTGAGTTTAATTGGGACGTGGAAACTTAGGAATCACGCAGTAATAAAACCATTTATGACATTTATATAGTTTACTTATTGCGATCTAATAACACGTCTGCATATTACGGAAGACAAGATAGAGGTAGGAAGCGAAAGTCTAATACACATATGAACAGCGTCGATTAAGGCACTTACAATGTCCGATGGATAATGTAATCGTTGTCAACTTTTGGAATTTACATATCTCTACAATAATTTTCCAAGTATGTTTCTGTTTGTTTTAGTCAAAGTAACAGAAATACAGCCGCACTACTAATTTATAATATATTCCACATTTTTTTTTATAAAAAATGTATGTCTATATGTTATTGCAAATAGATCATATGGTCTTATAAAAGATATGACATCAACGGAAACTACTTTATCATGTGCAATTTACATCAAGCTAGTGTCCAACCATGGATTAAATATATTATAATAGCTGTATGTATTTATCTATCGCGCTAATCCCTTTCTTGAAAAGATAAAAATATATATAATACTTATGTTACCGTAGCTATTTGGTATTGAAAATAACATTAATTAATAAAGTCAAATCTTTATTAACTGAAATCTGTAAGGATCTAATTGTAAAGGAAATTTAATTTAATTGACGACATATACATCTACGACTTTAATTCTCCACGAGTAAAATGGTAGTACATATGTAAGTGAAGTAAATAGTACCTAACGTAAAGTCACCAAAAATATTTTTGCTCGTGTATTCATTAGTCTGTAAAATTTTTTAGTTACGTATACATGCGAATATAATTATTATTTTTTAAATATATTACTCATTAATTAATCATGCAGAATTAAACTCATATGTTCATAATATATATATTATAAACATATGAGTTTAATTCTGCATGCTATATACATTCTATATATATATATATATATATATATATATATATATATCATTATTTATATATGCGTTTTTATATACGCCAAATTTGTTAACATTGAAGCTGAAGTACCTTTTAAAATAATTACTTTCAAACATTAAATGCTTCAGTACTTGTTTATAGAGAATATGAAAATGCATTTATTGAAATACATATTGAAGAATATAAAAGAAAGATCTATTTAAAACATTTCCAGATACATTGCCAAGATTATCTTGAGATTTCGAAGAAAGCAATCACAAAAGAAGAAATATGTCATATCTGCAAAAATGGCTAAAAATCCAAGAAATCCGAGATAAATAAAATATTCTGTGTTTATTCATTAGTTCGTCATATTATGTATTATTGATACACGATTTCATATATTTCGAACATTTTTAATCTTGCAAAATTGTTGTGACAACCTTAAAGCCTGCTGAACTGTTCTTCAAAGTACGTCGATAGATAGAACACGGATTCCTCCACCGAAATTTTTCCTCGAATAGTCGAGCGTGTCTGGCCATTTAGTGTTTGTTCGATCGGACAGTCAGCCGAGTTCCTGCCACATGTATTCGAGCAAACTCGCGCCGTGATAAACCGAGGGTGGTGAGCAAAGGGTATTTCGCAAGGTCGAAAGGAGGAATAAGAGAGATCGAAGGAGGGGTAAGTTTGATCACGCGATGACGGCGGCAGCTATCATGACAACGACGAAGATCCAAGGTTATTGACATCTCCTCTGTCCGTAGATTCTTATACATGTGTGTACACTATACAATCGATTACCTTTATTTTGTTCTTCGTTTTCCGTTCATTGATGTCTCAATTTTTACGAAAGTTTGAACGCAGGAAGCCATTGCCCGAAAATATTATAGTTCTCGTACAAACCGTTGGAGATTGCGAATCGAGCCAATACTTCTTCGCGTTGAAACAGTTATATAGAGTAGAGAGAAGCCTTTCCTTCACGAACACAACGCTTGCTTCACTTTGCTGCATTGGACCCTTTAATTACGCGGCTACTAATTGGCAATTTATTCATCAGCACTGTGATCATAGCAACGTAGGTTCCCAACTGACAGATGAATAACCACCGTTCTTACATGGATTTTCCATTTATTTTTTAATGATAGTGGTACATATTATTTCTTTAGTTTTTATTCTTTCTCTCTACTTGAAGACTACAAAGAAACATTAAGATAAATTACATTTTCACTTTCTACAGGAAAATGATTTAAAAAGTCTATTACACTGTATCCAAGATTGTTCCTTTATTTGGTTTTAGGATTAAGGGGATTTAGGATTACAAGTTTTTGTCAGTTCTCTGAATATTTCGAAGATACCGGACACAATATGATGTTATATAATAACGTTGAAATTACACTTTACAAGTTTCATCATTTATAAGAAAGTAATTTTAAAAAGAGATTGAATTAGAATATGAAAGTTACAAAATATTGATACATATGCATATTTTATCTAATTACTAACATCGAACTATTGGAAACATTGTTTCAAGATGTAGTATTAATCTATAATTTGTTCATATTATTTATCGTACATCGTATGTATACAAATCGTATCCGTATAAAAAAAAAACCTACCGTATAAGACCTAAACGTAATAAAGCAAATTCCTATAATTAAAATAATAAAGTAATAATTAAAATTCCTATCGTAGTTGAGACACTATCCATCATTATTCAATATCTTTTCATATTAAACTACATGAGCAATTTTTTATATCCCAGACGAATGTCCCAAAAATGTTATATTTATTAAATAATTTTTTAAATAAAGTTTCTCTTAATCTCTCCTATCAAGTATGTTGTCAAGCTTTCTTCTGATTCTTTTTTCCGAGATTCTAATTTATACGAGACTATTCGTCAATTTATGGTCAGGTAAGCGGTGAAGAAAGGCAGCGTGAGTACGAGCAGACTGGCCCGGAAAGTGCTTTCAAATAGTGTTTGAATGAACACAAGGTATCACGGGGGAGCACATTGTCCGTGAACGATGAAAGCGATCGAGCACATCTCGACCCACGAGGGAATGAGACTTTAATTCATCGTAAATGAAGCGTCTTTCAGTTTGACAATACGGTTAAAGGGATCGTTGCAAATACGTCCCACGAGCATTTCCACCTCTCCGTGTCCGCGCAAACCTCAATAGGGGGTGCATAATATGCGTCCAGACATAATTACCGCACGTGTCGACCTACATTCGCTTTGTTCCACTTTCCAAGAGTCAAAGACACACGTGTGTATTCAATTTGAATGAAGATGCATTCCTGGACGGTTTCGAACGGTCTCGTTTCAACGATTTGTAATTGTATGACGTGCCATGGTGTTACGTTATCGCGTCGTATCTTCCTGATTACGACCAATAGCTGCTTCAACTGTGGGGCATTCCTGTTAACCATTGTTCTTTAATATGATTGTCAGGGTAGTACTATTGTCGGAAGTTTACTCTGAAATTTCACTCCTCATTGTTTTATTCTCGTGGTAGGTGTATTTTCAACAGAAAGCGAGATTGCGTTTGTGCCCCGACCATTTATTGATAGGTACAACTGTCATTTCTTTCGATGAATAGGATGAAAGCGTTGGAAGATCATACTTTCTGTGCTATACAAGTACACAGTATAACGTATCGCATAATATTAACATTATATTACATAAAAACGAGGCAAAATATTTTTGTGTTTGTTTATATGTAATATAATATTCATTTTTCTATGTTAATATGAGTTAGCATAAGAATCTTTTTTGTTCATCTATTAAAATGTCCAAGGAATAATTGAACTGATGTTACACCGACCATAAGTATTCGGACACCGAATTGAATGCTTTTCATTATTTCCATTCTTTAATTATTTATTTGATTGCAAATCTCTTATTTCATTCGCATCATACACGTAAAATTTGTTAGAGTTTTTCAATAAATGTAACAAGTACGTGACCCAGTACCTATGACCACCACTTTAATATTATTTTTCCTTTGATTGTTTTGAAATCCTAAATTTTTAAATAGCTATAAAGGCAATATTTCAAATAGAATAGAAAGACAAGATAACAGGAGTTTAATTTTATTAATCCTTTAGATAGAAGCATGTGAATAGCGTCGCTTGTATATATACATAGCTGGGAATAAACGAGTCTAGATCTTAAATTTCTAAGTTGAATTACACCACAATTTACTTTTGTTTGTTCTTTACTATGTTGAGGTATATGTTAGGTATAGATTTCGTGAGGAAATTGAGGAAATAAGAAGATTCGTTTCGTTTTGGTTTGGAAGTTCGTCGCGTCGTTGCATATACAGTAAGTCGCGACAGTAACATTTACAAAGTTAATTTTTCTCATACAACATTACCTAGATCGCACAATAGAAGTATGTATTTGCTTTTGCTTATAAATTTTCTTTAGAATGTAACAAATTGTTAAAAGAAATATAGAAATAAAAACTCTTAAAAATTCATACAATATTTTGAAAATATAGGAATGGAAAATCTTAAAAGTTGTTAAAAGAAATATAGAAATGGAAAATTGATACACTGACAATAAAAGTAAATGTATACAGAAGAAAAAAAAAGCAATAAAAAATATAAAATTTTAGAGAATTTTGATAGATTGTCGCTAGTATACTAAGAACGTATAGTGATCAAAGAAATTTCGTATTCTGCAACCTGACACCACCTCACACATGGCGAATGTCGTTATTTGGAAGTGCAAAAGCAGCATTGCAAGTCTTCCATGCTGTGCGGTCGAAGACATTCTTACGTGACTGAAATTTTATTCGCCTGCGTTAGCCCCCTCTTTTGTACAGTGTTCCATGTATCCTGGGGGAGTCGGCAACCCTTGTCGCAAAATTCATCCCTCCATAACTCTTCATTTTTTAGAGAACACATGCCGATTCTGACATAGGTACATCTTCTCGGTGGGATTATCATCGATTGTCACTGAACTTTTACCACCGTAACGATCTGTCACATGTTCGTTTTCACAGGTTAGTACACCTAGCATGGTAATTAAAGCAGAAAGACTATAATGTTCGAACGTGTTGTATCTCTTAATACATTGTGCCATGGAATAGGAGATATATTGAAACATTGTTGATAGTTCCATATATCAACACCTTGAATTTATCTTATAAGTATAAAATGTACATATATCGTACTTACAGTGAAGCGTGTTTTGTATTTAAAAACCCCGTGAAGTAATAAGAAAGACGAGTTAACTCGTTACTCGAAATGTAAATCTCTGGAAATATAATTTCTTTATTTGAGAGTTTTCAATCTTAACATGTTGATTCATCTTCATTTACATTTTTAAGGATTAAACTCGATCTAATAGAGATTGATTAATTTTTATTAACTCTTAATTCTGTGATTATAAAAGTTTTTGATTGAAGGACGATTCGGTTAGTAAGTTAAATCGTTAACAAAAGAACAATTATCTACCAATTTTCAGGATTTCATGTAATAGAAGTATACTATACTATTTCGAGAAATACTATTTGCTTTATCTGTAACTTGTAAATATAGTGATGAGTATTAATAAGTTCTCGATAACTTATTGACAATTGTTAGTAACATGAAATAATATGATGTTAGTGACACTTGGAAAACGTGAAGATATTCGAGATCGTTACTTCAGAGTTTTTAAATTTTTAGATTTTTTGAAAGTTCTGTTTTTCTTTTGTTGTTTTATTCAATAGGTCTACATTTTAAGGTAATATTGTGATAAAAAGGATAGTACATTTGGCAGGAAGGGAAATGAAGTGTAGAAGTTGTAACTAGTTACTAAAACTTGAATCTAAACTCTAATTCATATGCAAAGTAAGTAGTTGTGTAGATGTGTTCTTAAATCGGTGTAAGGTTATAGTGTCAGGCTACAAGTTTCATTGTTTATTCTGAATGTGAATTTATAGAACCATTTCAATGGAAAATGTGTGCATTATTTTATATATATACAATATTTAGTATTTATATAAACGATAGTAAGAAAGTATATCAGGAAAATTTTGTTTCAACAATAAGGCTGAGGCATATGTGTGTTGGAACGACGTCTGTTACAGCGAGCGTCGTTTCGTACGGACATAGGAGATACGATCAGTGGCGGATCCAGAAGTCTTTCTTGGAGAGTGGACAGGCGAAATGTGTAAAAGTACATAAGTACATTGTCGAACCTTCTTTTACAAGATTTAAAATTTGCTTGTAATTTATACTATATCTCCATCTGATACCATAATTTAAACAATTAAATTAATATTAACAGTTTACATATTATATTAACATTTTTTAATGTAATAATATTGAGATTCCTACATTTTATTACTTTTGGGCGGGGGGGAGGCGATAGGGACGATTCCTCCTTGATCCGTCACTGGGTATAGTGCATGAACGTTGCTTCTTGTCGCATTATAAAAAAATTATTTTAAAAATGCGAACTGACTTCGGAATGCGCTAAAAACTATAAACTAATTTCATTTATACAAATATTCAACAAAGAAGTTTTTGCAATAACAATGCTTTACAATAAATAAATTCAAAAATTTTTGCAAAAGGTATCGGTAGGAGGATATCCTCTACAAAATATGTATACGTATACATAAGCTGTATTCAAAGGTATACAATACAGAACGTGCCTCTAGTATAAATACGTCGGGGTAAAAGTAACGCAGGTTGCGACGCACCATTGACAATGACGCACGCTGCTTGTGTGCGGACTCCCATATAGAACAATATATTTCTATAACGCACTTCACGCAACGTACGTCGTTCCAACGCTCCTATGATTCCGGCCTATACCTCCGGTACTATTTACCATGATAGTATTCCGTTCACAATGAACGTTGCGTCATGCGATGCACTATGTGTCGCAAACCCTTCAAGTGTCTTGTCACTGTTGATATCTAAACTGACGGTTACTGTGTGTCGATACCCATATCGTCCACCGGCTGCAGATGCAATTTTTATTTCGACCAGAGTCCGATCATTTTCGATGAGTATGTATTTCATGTTCACGACCCTCCAAGACCAAATGGACATGTAGGTCAACTGTACTGAAAACACTACACACTCCATTGTGTCGGAACATTCAAATAGTTGCTTACAATTCGTAGTCAAATTCTGAATACATTGGTTTTAGACTGTTTTTCTGGGAAACGTTTTTTTTTGTGAGAATTAAAATTGTGTTCGAATGAGATGACTTTCCTTTATTTCGTTTTCTTTTTCAAAAGAAAAAATTAGAATTGGAATTATTATATAATAATAATAATAATAATAATATTTATTAGAATAATAATTATTAGTTGAGCTAGATTTTGTTTGCTATCTCTACTCTTCGTATAAAGTACTTACACTCTTGTCTATAAATATTAAAGGCACTTAAAAATTAGATAAGTCTGAATATCACTAGGGAATTATTAGAACCTTTACAGATCATTATTTCATTTGAATGAAACAATACATTCAATATTACGATCAATAGTATATTAAATTAAATTTGTTTCTCATCTATGTCCATGGCGTCTGTCCATAATTATTTTCATCTATCTCAGCACTTACATCACTAATTCTTCTATTATATTTATTGTTACTTGGTTCCATGAATACTGTAAATGTAAGAAGTAATCCTTTAAATTTTTGACTCAGAGTTTTACGCCAATCTTTTTCAATGAAATTTAACTGAGAGTTTTATAAAATCAAAGAATTTACGAATAATTTATAATTTCTAACCTTTATTGTATATTTTAAATCATTATTGAGTACGAACCCAAAATTCTGAATAGCCAACGCTTTTTCCAATAATCTCTGTAGATTGATCACCGCATTTTGTGTAAACACAACAAATTTTATAATATTCATAAACGGAGATGTACGTACTTGAGAATATAAAATATAGAAAAAGGGTGAAAATTAGTTTCTCGCTTTGGCGCGAGTATTTTCTAGAAAATTAGAAATTTTAGAATTTTTATTATTGAAAATTATAATTGTTGGAGTAGTTCCTAGTAAATTAAAATGTTTCTTTTACGTCCAGGAGAAATTCCTTAATGAAGTAAATAATCCCGTACACTACTGGAAAAATTGTCCTAACGAACTAAAGCGTACAATACATTCAACGAGAACAAGTTCTTAATATAATTAAGAAACTCTCTGCTACATCGTCAATATATGTATGTATGTACTTACTAACATCGACAATCTTCCCTAAAAATGTTTCTTAACTCTTATAGCAATCATGCTGTGTCATAGATCACGTTGTAATCTTTCGCATCCTTTTTAATCAAGTTGTATAAAGTGGACATTTAGAATTTGCATAAGCTTTTTCGTAAAAAGGGCTGCTTTATGGATGATGTTAATTGAATAAATAAAATGGTCGCTAATTCTTTAACATATACAATATTTGTAGTTACGATATAGAATATTGTTATAATCAAAAGTTAATAGAGTTGAAAGTGAGTTTTATTTTCTTTTTGAATAATTATTCTTACATTTTGTTAAATATCAGAATCTTTATAATATTCATTCATTTATCATGTAATAGACAGAGAATTCAAGACGTACGTTTGTGATTGTAATAAATAAATAAAAATATAATTTGATTGTTGTATCATTGGTATGTATAATTTGAGTATAATTTAAACATGTAAGGATTGAGTTATTTCCAGCTGTGTAATCTACTAGTATAACTGCGTATTTATGAGTGAACTGTGAATGTTCACGTATTTATAGGGAATTTAAAATAAAAATGTGTAAAATATCCAAATTTAATAAATGAAACAAATCTTCACTTAGATTACACTTTTCTAGTTAGATTTATAAAAATATGAATTGCATGAACACATCCGCGGTAAAAAACGATACACTTTCAACTTAACAAATATATTTAATTATCACAGATATTTTTATCAATCTTATAAATTGGAATTAATTATTAAAGACCAACAACGAAAAATCCACAAATTAAAAATCTTAATTGTAGCATGTACGGTTTTTATATTTGCATAATGAAGGATGAAAACATATTTACAAATTCTACATTATTCACATTAAAAATATATACAAAATAAATAAGACTGCTTAATAGAAATTTCCATTACAATATATGAAAATACATTTACAATCTATAATATAACAAGCAAAAAATTTATAAAAAATCAATAAATCTGCTTCATACAACAGAACACAATTCTTTAAAAAAATGTAAAACTTCAAATTGTTGCTACATTATTGGAGAAGGTAGACTTTCCAAAAAAAATTCAAAGGGTGCTAGATTAATCCCTTGTTTTGTGAAAAACTATAATAGTTAGTAATAACTGCAAGTTGTAGACACATACGATAGATTATATGCTTGTCGTGACTATACTGAAAAACTTACGTCAGGAAAGTGTACTCTTAATAAAATAATTGTATAACTATCGAACACGTTAACGAACAATGTAAACTGGAAACAGCATAAAGGCATGCCCGACAGAACTACCCTTGACGGATGTTCGATCGAGCATCCTGCTAGCAAGAACAGAAAAAAAAAATGAGAGAAAGAGAGACGCATTATCCGGGCAAAGGCCGGAACCCGGAACGGATACGAGCGATTCACCAGGGCCGGTTATAAATGTATCGCACTTAAACATAATACAGAATCGTGCAGGTAACGAAACGCGAACAGCTGTTGGATAGTTCTTTGAAGTGCTGTCTTTGAAACGTCGATCGTATTGTCGCTTGGAAATAACGTCTGTTGTGGTTTGGCAGTGAACGCGCGCTCTTGTGAAAGGGACTTAAATTGAGAGTGAATGGAAGGGAAGTTATTAAATTTAATTTTGTAATGTATATATTTATGTATATAATACGTATATGCATAAATAATGATTACGATGTACATGCTAGTTATTGAAAAAATTGGACATATTTTCATGTATTGTCGTGTATAATGATTGAAATTAATAATTTTGTTTAAATTATCGAATTAACCTTGAAAGCTCACAAAGAGTTACATGGCTTACACAAGATTTTTACATTATAAATTTATATCTCATGATGTTCTAAACAACAATCGTATGGAGATTTGTTAAATAAAATTACCGCAAAATAGACAATCTTGAAATTCAAGGTCAATTTTTTTACCTACATTGTATTCTATTTATCACGTAGATTAAATTTGTCAAAGGTTCCATGCATCGCAACTCAACTGTTCTCTTGAAAAATGAAATATTTCATAATATTAATGTTCCATTCGCTCTTACATTGATACTGATTGCAATATGTTTACATTTCGCAGTCAGATACAAATTAAATAATGTAATGCCAATGAGAAAAGAGGAAATTATTTCTCAGCATATGAGATAGCCTACCTTAAATAGATTGAAACAACTAACTTCGTGCCGTCACATTATTACAAAATTACTTACTGTTACTTCTTTCGAACGATGAAATAAGTGCTTTGGTAAAAGTCTATTACTTCTTCAAGAAAAATCAATCTCCAAATATCCATTTTATACGAATATGTGCTAAATATTCAAGTGTGCAAATCGTGCAATGGTAATACACATTACTATAATGTATGATGTTTATTAATTCTAGTTCCTAATTTTTTAAAATGTTGATTTGTTAATTTAAGATATTAAGTTATGTCTGTATTTAAATAATATGTTTTTAATTGTTGTAGTATCAATATTTTGAGTTCGTCTCTTATGCAGATTCTATTATTTGTTTTGCTGGAGAATAAGAAATTCCATTTGCTATTTAGAATGAATAAGGAAATGTATTTTAATAGTTTGTCAAAATAACATACAACATATAACATATAGTACCTACATACAGTGCTATGAAAAATTATAGACTCAAACACATTTTCGGAATTATTTCATCAATATCTTCAAGAAGCCACTCATCATGTCTGGATATATCAAATGAAATTATTTTCGTAAAGAGTATATTGACTGCTGCAGGGTATGCGATGTTACATGACGAACCATTGTTTTTCACAACCGAAATAGAAAACAAAAAGGTAATTTTTCAACAAGACAATGCTCTTATTCATACAGCCGTCAAACTACAAAAAAGTGATTCCAAGATTTTAAAATAAAATTATTAGGATAGCCAGCACTGAGTACTAATAGGAACCCGATTGAGAACCTGTGGGGAATTCTAACAATAAAAGTTCCGAACTAGAAAACGACCAAAAGAGGTCATCATAGAAAATATCGCTGAACTGAGAAAAAGAATAAAATCTGCGTGGACGGACATTCAAAATGAAACTCTAAATAAGTTAGTAGATAATGTACCTAACAGATTAATGGAAGTAATTAAAAATAAAGAGAAATCTACTAAATATTGAATGAAAACGCAACAAAATTAACATTGAGTTTATACTTTTTCACAGACAAAAACACAGTTTTAAGAGGAAATTTTATTTTCTTCAGACTTCAAAAGAAGAAAACTTCTTTTTGTTATATCTTCAGTTTTGTATTATGTTATAATATGAAGTTATATAAAAGATTTTGTCAATTTTTGTTTTAATATTATGAAAAATCTAAAAATGAGGTTGAATTTATAATTATTTGCAGCATTTTATATGAGATATTATTAATTTTTTAAGGAAAAATATTGAATTCAAGAATTAAAACTAATTTCTATTAAAACGGATATATGTTTCGTTATTTCCACATTCCATTTTTTAGAACCCGAACAAATGTGACCATTGTTCACTAAATATATTTTCCCTGGTCAGTATAATTACACAAAAATTTCCTTTTTTGCTGTAGTTTGCTAAAAAACAACGTATCTAATATATTACTTTTTAATTGTTCTGTTCCATAACAATTTTTTTTCGTATATTCTAGACTTTCGAATATCATTATATTTAAGAAATGTTCAGAACTTTCGAATACCTTTCGAAGCATGGAAGGTGTTTAATTATTCCGAGCGAATATATGCTATTAATATTTAATATACTAACAAAGGATTTGAAGTGAAGTGCTATTTCTGTTGTGTACTTCTGATCGTCTTATCGTGAAGGGGAATGAGAATATTCGAATTTTGTATTCGATTACGCATGAAATGTATGATATAATTAATTTGTCTAATAGTGTCCCGCTAATCACGGGCCATGATAGTATAACCAATAAGGAAACGATTCTATGTGATAAAATAGGTCATGTAGAACAAAATGTATTCATATGATCCATCGTTTTTAAGAAATTTTTTAAGTATACTTGGACTTATAAGTTGAAAATGTAGTCATAGAACGCTTCATTCTGAGAAAAGTAACTTTGAAAATTTATCAAGTGCGCGAGTACTATGCAAATTCTTAACTAAACTCTTTTAATTTATATTTTCTCGAAAATAAGGCCATAAGGGAAAAAATTATACATTTAGAACTTTACATATTTCACTTATTTTCATACGTAGAATAACTTTCCACTGATTGTTATCTCATACCCAGTCGGTTATTGCTCAAGTTCACGTACAGTAAATAAGTATTCAAATTCGATTTTATCGAGAACGAAGTGCCCTATGAACTAATTTCATTCTGTATTTTCGGTTTATTTTCTTACATAGAATCACCCTTTTGACAATTGTGCCACGATTATTGACACATTCTGTATAAACAAGTATATACTTGTACATAGATTATCATTAATACTTCACGATATTTTTGATGTTTAGTAACAGAAACTTATATTATACATTTCAAAATTTTTGGACCTTATAAACTTGCTACTTATTAATCATTTCTATCTATTTTTCAATTCTTTACCAATTTATTATTTCGGTTTCATACCAACGTTATTTTTTTGTGATTTAACTTATTACATAAAATGTCCATAGTCCATAGTATAATCATTAAGTCTGGAGACTGAAAGTGTTATATTTTTGTGTAATGAGAAAGTAAATATCATTCAACTGTGTTGTATTTTTATTTTAATAAATAAATAGAATGCTGAAATAAATATAAGTACAGATGTTTGACTAGTAGAGAAATACTCGTAGAATAGTAGTAACAAAACATTATTATTCTATAAATGTCTATATATATCAGTAAATGTGTTTTATTATTATTTCTTTTATTATTATGTACTATGATAATTTTACATGTAGCAAAGTTTCAAAAGTTTGGGGCATATGTTTAAAGCAATATTCAATAATTGAAGATGTCTTTATTATTTATTTCTAAGATAATAATTATTATGTTGTGGAATGAGATATTCGCAAATTTCTGATGGGTATTCTGACAGGTATTAACAAAAAGTAAATTGAGTAAAGCTGTATTTATTTATATGTTTACTGCGATTGTAAGTATAGTGTTAAAATTATTTTCGCTACTGTGTGTTATATTTATATAGTTTCGTTATTAGGTACTATACATAAAATTACTCAAGACACTGATCTTGGCAATATATTTAAAAATCATTTAAATTTATGAGATATATTCTAATCGTAATTAGCACATACGTACATTTGTCATTTTCGTCATGTTTGGTGCCAACAAGTATCGTAAAATATCTTACATCTTATTATTTACTTATTATATCTAGCAACAAATTGGTCTTACATTAGGAATACCGATCGATTACAATCACTTACTGTCATGGAACACGAGGATTTTTGCATCTGATGATAATAATGCAATATTGTGGAAAAGCGCCGCAGCTGCATTCGTATCTATTATACTAACTGTACCGACGTTAACAGTTAGAGAAACGAGTCGAGTCGTGAGGCGTGCTATAAATCAGGATTTTCATATTAATTTAACTTTGAGACAAGTTCTATTTTGCTCAATTTCCATGTGTTTCTATAATTGAAACATATATTGCGTTTTATGGACCTATAAAATAGACAAGGTAAATGTTGAATCTTTAGTTCTAATCAGGACATGCATATGGGGATTCATCAACCAGCTGTTGCTGATTGTGATGTTACCAAGTAATCTTTCTCTTTTTCCATATTACTACATACAAAATTTATTAATTACAAATATAATCAAATAGGAGTTTATGCGTAACGATAATTAATTCTGTGTTGAGCCTTTTCGCACAATAATAATATTTCTTAAATAATAATAGTAATGAATCTACAAGTAACAAATTGTAGATTATAGACTTCCCTTTTATAATTTTATAATTATACAAAATAGAATAATTGGATAATTTCTGGTTTGTAATATCTACTTCTAAAATGTCATTTGTTTTGTTGCTAGATTGGACTATGAATAGAGGTAAGAGGAAATAGTTTGTGGTCTATGGGTCAGTCGGTTTCGAGTCTAGGCTAAAATACGGTTTGGTAACTGTACAGAGAGGTTTACTCCAAAATGAATTGAAAGCAATCTGGGTCACAATGCGAGACGAAAACATTAATGCATATCAAACAGCTACATCCTATTTAAGTAAATAATTTATCATGCGTATAATGTAAAGCGCTTATTTTATATGTAGACATATACGAATACCACCAATTGCATAATTGACATGTATAAATGTTATTGCAGGAACAAATAAAATAAAGTAAAAGCAAGCGAAGAGATTAATTAAAATATGGTCAAACGTTAAATATTTCAAATTGCAAATATGTCAGTATAAAGTATTTTAAGTTAACAAATACCAATTAAAGTTAATGTAGTTACAACAAATTTTATCCCAACAAATTTGAATATTCTCTAAAATAATAGGTATATGAAAATATTAAGATAAAATATTAAGATAGTGAAACAACTAATTTAACAGGGTAAACGTATCACTATCTGTTAGTAAGTGTTCCAATAGATTCCTTTTATTTTTTCTTTTCATCGCAATTATTCTTTGATTAAATGAATGATTTTAAGGAACTGTTTATTTTCCACGAGCAATTAATAGTGAAAATTATTTACAATTAGAATTTTTCTTATTTACGTAAGCGTAAAAGATTAAATTGTATTACATAATTAATTGCAGCGAATAAATTAAGTAAAATTATAGTAAAATTAATTAAAATAGTTATATTACATAATTAATTTTATTTTCCAGAACTCAGTTTCCCTTGTAATTTCTTTATCTATTTATACAATACAAGGTCAAAATGGAGAGAGAGATGGTAAAAATGATCGTGTATATCTATGTATATAAATGATTCTTATTCTTCTCCATACAGTAAGTCATAAAATATGAATCAAAATTATTAAAATAAAAGAACTACGCGAAAGAACTTTTTTACATTTTTTATTTAAAAACACATTCTCTGTGTGTGTTAAAATATTATATTTTAAAACCCTCTTACAGACATTTTAAGATAAAATGAAATTCATCACGTTTCAAGTAACACTTCAGCTGGTGGTGCTTAATGCTGTGTTTGCATTTAGGTGGAAACCAAGGGTCGACTTATCACGTAAACTTTATATAAATGCCTGTAAACAGGAAAATTATGCTAGAACGTGTTCTAGATTAATTTTCCAGATATCACGTTAATGGTCGGTCACGTGAATGCATGTTATCGTGGCTACGATCTTCTGCAGTCCATTGCGTTACATATATTTATTGCTACAAATGTCATAGTGAATCACTAATATTTTCATAGAAAAAAAAACGCGGCTATCATTTATTATCCTATCAGCTATTTTAATTTCTAATTTAACTTAATACCTTATTTAGGAATATTCTCATTAAAAACGTATCGGTAATTGTTCCACATAAACGGTAGTTTATTACATCATTCGTGCATAACAACACATGACAGGTTAGTGTTTATTGAATGTAGTAGAATATAAGTATAATTGACTTGTGAATTTTGAATATAGCGTTTAACTTGCTTCTTTTTCTGCTTATATTTCATAACGTAAATTTTTTAATAAATTTACTGACATTATTATGGTGGATGTTTTGAATATCATTCCGCTAAACAGTATTTCATAATATACATATTCATTTAGTTTATAGAGTAGATTACTCAACACATTTTATTTTAAATCGAACTGCAGGTACGTGCAATAAGCATGAAAAGGGAAATTAATTTTACTATATATGTATATGTTGATATTGGTACTGCGATTTGAAATAAATTAACTTTCAAATTTATTTTTACTCGATATTTTCTACCTTCTTTAGTAACACTTAATTTATTTAACGTCTTTTGTTCGACCTTCTTTTCTTCTTGTCATTAATTACTACTAAAAATTTTTGATATTCACGATTTTATTAAATATAATATTTATTATAAAGCATTTACCGCCTCTCAAGCATCGAGGATAAAGATAAGAGTTTAAATAAAGTAATATTATCAGTTATGTCTTGTTTCTTTTTATTTCTGAAATAGTTATTTTAATATTACAACCATTCATGCAGCTCGAACTGAAATAAACAATTATTGAACTATTAATATGTAGAATCTACATATACATATACTAATCATATATGTATTGATCACGGTGATATGCGTATTAATTTCTACACAAAAATGCACCCTATAAATTTATTGTTCGTTGGCCAAGGGAAACATATATATATGATGCAATTGAGAAACGTGATTAAAGTTATCAATATTGATATAAAATAAAAACTGATTTACCTGAACTCTTCGTACATATATGTATACATTTTATATAAAAGGATCTTTCATAAATGTAATAGGAATTCACTGATTTCCACATTCTCTATGACTTTTAAATCAAATAATTAAAATTCACTTTCCAGTTAGATTTAAACGGTAAGAGTGCAGTTCATTACATAACTATATAGAATTTCGTTATAATAGAGATCAACTGAATAACATGCTACTCCATGTAACAACTTGCAACACATCCGTTAACAAAGTTAACAAACACAGCGTACTATCCGTGCAACGAGCGTGATCATAAAGTATTAAAACAATAGCTAACTAAAAGCAAATGGTTGCACAGATTATCTCACACCATGATTTGCGGCATATAAAGTAAAGCGTAAGAATACACTACGTGAGAAACAGCAGCTTTGAAAGACAACACGCAACATCTTATCCGAACAGACAATTGTGATTTTTACTGTCTGATTATGTAATTAGGTTCTTTAGTGAAGGCATATGGCCAACATTGGGTGGCTACGTAACGGTTCATCGAGCAACAATTTTGACCGCCACTAATTAGTGAATCCTAAACACAACTGAAACTGCTTTTTATCGATACCACACATCGGGCTTATATTTCTGCGCGTAGGAAGCTTTACAACGGCTTCCCTTTCCGGTATCGAAGTGCATCTGCCTAGCACTGTTCTCCATTCCATTCCCATAATACAATAACCGTTGATAGCATGTTTCTTTCAATCAATGTTAAAGAAGTAAGTATAGGTTTTTTTTATCGAGTGACGAACGTTGCCCTCAATGTCATTCGAATCGATACTTCACGAGTATCGAATTATTCTGTTCCTTCGAGTGACTGAAAGTAGCAGGAAGTGAACTTGGGAGAGTGAATTGAATTTCGTCGATCAAAGGAATATTATGAATAAAATGTGAAATAATTTGAGATTTCGAACTTTATTTTCTTCAATTGCTAAAGTTGACTGTCTATATGTTATATGTTAAATTCTATTGGGAATTTGTTTTCCATATAATTGCTGTGTTTTCTATAATTATTAGCAGTCTTTTAAAGATTATTTTATACTTTTTCATACTAAAATAACTGATCGATTCACTGTTAACGTTAAATTGTCGAAGATTCCAAAAACGAAATAGGTATACACTTCATCTATGTATATTAATTCCTCGTTCTAAAGTATTCTTACATACATATCAAAACATACAAATAACACTAATATAAAATATTTTAAAAACTATATTGTCAAATCTCGACAGAAGAAGATTGAAAGAAGGAGAGCGATATCTTTTTATATTCTTTCCGTAAAGGTAATCAAAAGAAAAGAAAAGCTATCGTGTTAACAGAAAATAACAAGATTTTTCCATTTTCTTTCAAAAGAAAAATCACAAAAGAAAAGAATTTTTGTGAGAGAAAACAAGATTTGTTGATTTCCTTTGCTGTGAAGGATTGGATTCCGCGTTTCATGCCTATTACATGATTTAATCAGACTTCAGCAATTCAGACACGTTCACTTGCGAACAAACGTCGCCGTTCGAGAAACTCAAGTAGAATTGGATGAAATTGATAATTTCTGCGTCACGTAAGATCTGATCAATTTCTTCTCGACGGCGTGATATCGAAGAGCAACGTGCCATATATGCAGACATACAGGAGGTTAAATACACCGAGCATCTTGGTTACAAGGCACGTACGGCCGCTCGTGGGATCTCACAGTTCTTGTATCCTGCATCTCCGCGCATCCTCTCTCTTACATATTCCACTTCAACTCGAGGAATTCGTCTGGAAGGAAGCCTGAAGCTTTTCAAGCCGGATGAACGAGTGCGCCATCACGCAATGCGACATCTACTCAGACCACTCGAACCGAATTAGATTAGTTTGCCCGATTAGTGCTCTGAGAATCCGATTGATAATACGTTACTGTCAGCATATCAAGTATATACATACATAAATCGTGAATCGCTTTCTTTTATTAAACATTTGAAACTTCAAATAATGTTTATTATAGCTGTAGAAGTATCTACGATATTTGAAGAGCTTTAACAAACATGATCTATGTTTGTCTTTCTCTAGAAGAACAAAAGAATACTCTAGCATCTTTAATTTCTATTCAATACATTAAAATTTCTTTGAACAAAATATTTATTATATTATATAATTCTTATAGATATATCTGTAATTACATTGAAAAAGAAGTCAAATTAATTTTTGTCATGTTGTGAGTCCGGTTTTTCATTACTAGAATGCGTTATTATCTAAAAAGTAAAAAAAGCTGACATGAGTCGCTTTGTTATGAATTCTTCATTTATATAGACAACGAGTAGGTAAATGAAGTTTTTCAGTAGTGTTTGAAGCTTTTATAGGTATACATTGTAATTGTTTTAAAAGTTGTAAATAAATGAACAAAGTAATAAAATTTATTTCTTTAGAGTTGTTTAATAAAATTTTACACAGTGAGTTATATAAACGATACTGTGAAACAATATCATTTATATTTCAAATTGCATTTTTACGTTCACATTTTGAGTCCTTAATAGTCTTTACGTACGCGGAAAAAGAATACTAATTGCATTTTAGACTATTTTGTCTTTTTATAATTTTCATTCCAATATTTGAAGAAATAATAAGATGAAATTCTTTTCATTCTTTGTGATAATTAAATTTTAAAGTATTATATATAAAGCATAAGAAAATAATTGTGGATAATAATAGAGGCATAATTTTGCATATTTGTTGTATTCATTTGGAAGTGTCTTAACCTCTTAGTTTATAATATCATGCCATACTTACAGCACGAATTATGGTTTTCTGTTCAATAAAAATAAATTGTACTAATAATAAAGTTTGATTTAAACCTTAACTTTATGTATTTTATTGAAGGCTGTTGAATAGAAGTTATGTATGTTCCAATATTTTATATTAGATAGATAAGGTATTATACTAGTAAGTAGATAACGCTATCTGAAGTAGGCAAGATGTAATCCTGTTAAGATTTCTTGACTCGAATACCATCTCTCCTCAGGATATTTATCTGATTTTAAAGCAATTTAAGAAAGTTATTACTGACATATGTACATATTTTTCAAACATTCATTTCATCTTCATATTAAACATTAAAAATATTGTTTCGTGTTTTGACATAAATGCTTCTTTTTACAATAGTATATGTATATACATACACATATATTCCACTTATCCGTTATATCTTCCAATATTAGATATTATAAATGTTTAAAAAGGCACTAATAATGAAATAATTAAAACAAATCGTGTTATTAAAATTTGCAACATCTGACTAACATAACGAGAAAGTGTTGATTTTGGTGTTGCGGAAGAAAAAACCAAAGTGTTCCGAGTCGTTGGAGTCGACGTCAGTAAGTCCCGATGACTCGGGTCACACGAAGCGATAAGAACGATTCGCGAGTCATGAAACTTGACGCCAACAAGTACTGGTTCTAGCGATCCGATACCGCCGGGTCGTGGAACTTGAGAGCAAAGAGATCGTGGGAGCGAATATCCATCGACCCGGGACTCGTTGATATTGATTCACGGAACTATTGAATCGTTGATATTGGAACTTACAAACTGGATCGTTGATTTAAAATCAAAAACATATCTTCATATTCCGTATGAAATTTTAGTAATTATACACACTTAGAGACTATATACACACTTCGGAATATCTCATATTGAATCGTACTGCTTATAGATTATAAATTATTAATTTACTGAGGACTTAAAACTTAGGGGCTCGAATTTATTGTAATTTATAGTCTTTATGCTAATATAGATGGATCTTGGATTTGTTAATTTACTAATGAATAATATTAATGAAAACAGTGAAAATTTATTGAGTTTTAGGCTTTTATTTCACAAACGTTTTTAAGAATTTTATACTTTTATGCCGAATAGAATAAGCTGGTTTGTAATTTGTAAAATTCAATCGTAAAACTATGTTTCCTATTATTAAATTTGATATTTTAATAATAATTAATTTATATAATAATAATTATGATTCAATTGTATAAGAATCTTTTGTGTTCAAATCCATGCAAGCATACTTGAATAAGGAATGAACAATTGATACGGTTATAACAATTTCTTAATATTTTTTTATTGAATCATCTGTACATGAAACTTGAATCTCGCGGTAGCCTTTGTTGGTTTCGAACGTACAGTTGATATGAAACCTTATAACTAATTTAATGCTTAAGGATGTAAACAGAGTAATTTGTGGTGTACTATATTTATCTCCCTATAAGATATTTTAGAATCTTTGTTGATTACCAACAAGGATTCTGTGAAATGCTTCCACAACTTTTTTCAGGGTTACATTTTATTATATGCAAAATGATGGATTCTCATGAAAAGGGTCACTTAATCGAGCATCAATAGAAGAATGTAACAATACTACTGTTGTGCGCAAATCGTAAGAAATTTGAAGAAGATTATCATTTTGGTAAACTCGTTGAAAAACTCGATTTCAATAATTTTAAAATGTGTTGTAAAACTCAACATTTTGAACAAGCTTTGTCTTAGTTTTTAAGTTTAGTTGGATTAGTAGTACATAATATTAACCCGACCTACACTGCGCCCTTGCGTCGCATGGCGGCCCAGCGAATTCTCTTATCGGCATTGATATAAATAATGCTGACCGGTTGCGTTATAGCGCAGTGCCAAGACAGTCAGATTACTATTACTACTAACTCAATCCAGCTTGAAAACTAAAGTCGAGTGGCGGGATATTCTTTCGTACAACTCGACCACTAAGGGCAACCAGTCGGCTATGTATATGGGGAAAAGTTGATCAAAATGTTGAGCTTTACAACATATTTAAAAATCAATCGCAGAGAAAGTACCTTTCCAACAAGTTCACCAAAATGGTAATCTTTTTCCTAGCGATTTCCACATTTCCCTATTAATGCTCTAACAAATGACATCCTTTTCATGAGGATCCATCACTCTGCATATAATGAAATATAGCCAGAAGTCAAACACTCCTGAGTAATCACGCTTGCTAGTGAAAATAGTAATTTTTGCAGATTTATTAACCTACTACGGGCCAACATTTCGTTAACGCCACGTTTCATTTGTAATTTATTTAGTCGATTTAATATTGTGACGAAGTTTGTTCTTTAACATTGTGGCTAAGAAAAGGAATCCCAGGAAAGAATTCTATCAAACACACTTGTAATTTTCTTCTTGTACTAAAATGAGTAGTCCCTGAAGTTCCTTACAAGTCTATAAAACGTGTTTTAAGAATCTACGTTACAGGACATTAGAAAAGAATAAATACTCGTGGTTTAGGCTAAAAGTTTTCCAGAGGTCGTGACGCCTTTGACTATTTCACAGAGAACAGCCGAAAACAAAGCGAACATTCTTTCACGAAATATCTCAAAGACTGGTCTTGCAAAGTTACGAGCTGATACTTTATGAACCAGATACATGTCATATCACGTCAAACCAAGCATCGACGTTCTCCACTAGAATGTTTTAGATTTAGTAGCCTTCGCGGAATTCAAGTTAAGGACCGTAACAAAACCAGCAAGCTTAATTGTAGTAAGGAAACTTCTTTTCTAACTCCGACCGATTTCTCGGAAATGCTTAATTGCAAGGTCGTTGATGATAATTATTAGTTTATTCTACATAAGAACTAAGTTAACCTGTATAATTGCAAATTTTGTAGCAAAGTATAATTTCGTAATGATATTGGATACTTCAATTTTTTACGTTTCATTATAAAGTCATATCATTATAAATGAACTAGTCCAGTTGAATTTTTTCAAAAACAAATTGATCGTAGAAATGTTTTTAAAATTTGCTTTTGATATTTAGAACAAAATAAACGATATTATGTTACGAATAGCTCAATTTTGAGGTTATGAATTAGTGAAAAGCGCAAAGATATCTATCTTTCCTTAAATCATTTTAAATCATTTATGACTTTAATTAAATTGTCATACAGTATCGAGGCTCTGTGATAAGTAAGTCTACTTATACACGACACTAGTCATACCGAAATGGGGTACCAAATGTTTTTTCAATTTTCGCATAATCAATTTGCCAACTTACGAAACGTGAAATCTTTAATTTGCAATAAAAATGTATGAGCTTATCTTGGTTTCTCTAAGATCAATTGATTCTGATATAGGAATTTTTTATTCAAAGAATCGTTAATGCTAGACTATCAAACATTAAGAGATGCGACAAACATCGTTTTACAGTTTATTAACCAGTTGTATTATATATGAACTTTTTCGTATTGCTTGGATATTCATAAAGGATAGAGAAACGTTTGCAAAGTTGTTCCATTTTCGCAGCGGGCGGTCAGAACATTAGAGCTGAGAGCTCTGCGCACCGTATCTGAACTGACCGCGTGAAAACTATAATTCATGGAGAAATTCCATTATCTCGGCAACTATAGCGCTTTTAAAGCTATTTTTTTTTTAATTTGGGGGTAATTGAAAAAAAAGTATGGTTGGTAAGATCTATTTTCTTATTTAAAATTGAAAATAAAAACCAAATTATTTGCTTTTTTCCATTTAGCGTTGTTGTTAGAATTACATTTATTGCTACAAAATCATATTGTCGTGAATAATAAATGATTTCTATAATATTAACGTTTAAAAGTTATGTTATTATGTATTTCACTTTTTTTTCTCTATTTCCTTCTTTATTATTATGTGTTATGTGAAAATTATATTATTATTAGCAATAATTAATTGATTAGATAGTTACGATAGTGAACTTTGTAATCTTTTATTCATTACTCCTTCAAAAGAGCGTTTTCTCCTTTTCTTCGACCAATTTTTTAGAGTAATTTTTCTATGTATTTAGAGTATTTATGATAACTTCTACCAATGAAATAAAGATAGTTTTAATGAAGATCCAATACTTTTTATATGAAATACAAAGTTGCAGAAAAACATGTTTTCTACCGATGAATTCTGAATGTTTCTATGTAATTACCGCACATATTGGGAAGTAATCAACTAGGAGCAATACTGTTAGAAGTGTTTTATTTTTTAGCGGAATTCATATTTTCCTCCAAATTGCAACAAAGATATAGTAGAACTTATTATCTATTGCTAGAAACTCACGAAACGCTATGAATTCAGCATATAGTAATAAGTACATATAAGTACATTGTGGATGTCGTATAAATACATATAATACCAAAAGTATATTAATTACATTAGTATTTAATGGCTAAGATAAATCTCTGCCTATTTTTTGGTTGTGTTCATAAAAAATTAATCAATTAATTTTGCATAAAACTTCACAATAAATCAAATATTTTTCATCGCCGTTAATATGAAACGAAAAAAATCATCAAAATTTTTAGACTATTTCTCATTTCATACAAGCTATACCTCGAATTTACGAAACGATAAAGTCATTGGTATTATCACTTTTTGTAATTTCAATTTACTTACTGGACTAAATCTATAATAAAACTGACTCTATAACAAATATGTCTATAACTTGTGCGATTCGAAGTGCGATTCAATTTCTTGAATGAAGTATCGATAACGGTCGCTTTACTTATGGAATGTGCTTATAGTGCAGAGATGTTGTAAGCAATGAGCACATCGATATGTGATAATAAGACGTAAGCCAGTCAAGCAAGTAAGTAAGTAACTATAAATTTTCTTATTAAACTAAATTTCCCGGATTTATGGATCAAGAAGCGCTTAAGTAAGTGTTAACTAGTATATCCGCGATAAATTATCCAAGTTTGAGAAGTTGTTTAGACGCTGATGCTTAATTATATTACAAATATTATTTGGAGATAATTAAATAACAGAATTTTATGTCTTTAATAGATCCTGTCTATTCAAGTCGCTAATAAAGAAAAAAAAGAATGGAGAGGGAAATATTGATTTTAATATAACTTATTTAATAAAGAACTGTGTAAAAAATTACAATGAAATTAAGAATTTCTTCTAATTATTCAATTTTAACTTTTGTTATTACTACAGAAAAATTGATAGATTAAAAGATATATATACGAAGCAAAACGCTTTAAATGTGCCAAATATATGTAAGTATTGTAGTATCGGGGAAAAACCCTGGGTAATTAGGTCTATTTGACCATGGGACATGTGTGTGCCAGATATACAGTGTAGTATCGGGGAAAAGCCGTGAGTAATTAAGATCTATTTGACCATGGGACATGTGCGGGCCAGGTATACCGAAACCAGGGTATAAAAGGTAGTCGTGAGTGAGTTGGGGGGGGGGGGGGGGGCTTTAGTGTTGCGTAGTCGGAGAGTGTTGTCCGCGTTGGGGGTGGTGTCGTCAGTGTGGAGTGTCGGGAGTGTGGTCGGCGTGAAAGAGAGCCGTTGTGACGAGAGGAGTTGTGACGAATGATGATTGTGTGCATCATTCGACTGACGGAGCATCATGCTTGATTTTGTGTTGGCGTGAATGATGAAATAAATCATATGAAATAAATCATACCGTTACCAAACCTACTGGCATAATTATTTATATATAATATAATTATATACTATAATTATTTCCCACAGTATTATAAAATTATTGTTTATTCGACCAGTCGCGGGGAGGCGCGTTCGCGAGATACCACGTCAACAGGAGTCGTAAATTCCCGTTACAATTATAATAATCGACACCACGAGCAGATCGATTCCGTGATTTCCGTTAAGACAATAGGGGTGGTTGAGTTGATATAACGCTGCGTTAACAGGTTATAATATATATATTTCCAACTTTATACACAATATAGTTACGCTGTTGCGTAAGATACAGGTGAAGTAGACGAATGATTGACGGGTGAGAACCCGATGAAGAGACGTTGACTGTTCTCAGGTGAGAGAGTCAGTGCAGAGATGAGAAGACTGATCTGTAGACCGAGATCGAGTCTTGGTAGAGTTTGACTGTTCAATGGTAGAAGCCGTCCGAAATATTGGCTGATCAGATGTGGTGTAAACAGTAAAGTTCGTTCTCCTGTTATTACGGAGGAAAGCTCGGTGTGGGTGTTCCCTCTTTGAACTAAGAACGTGGATTCGTTGTTTATACTTTTCATTAGGAAAAGTAAGGGTAACGATCTGCGATGTCCATTGGTTATAGCTTACGTTAATGAATGAAGATTATTGCAGTCATTTCGGTAAATTATTACACACTATTTTTAATTTTTTGAGCACTACATCTAAACACCACATCCACACATATAATATATATACATGACACGTGCAAGAATAGGACTATAATTATATATTACGTTTCATTTGATCTTTTGCTTATCCATGCCGTAAAGTGCTATTTGCAAGAAATACTCCAAACAAGCACTGTTTACGTATAGGTAGGCGTTGGATACATAATTTATACTACGCTATTAGGATCTATAGGATTTATTTTAAGTTAGGAAGAGCGTTTGTTGTCTCAGCACGAGCTGCGCACGAGATTCCCCGTTCTTTTTCCTCGCCCATGTGTTTCTTCTGCACTTTCTCTTTCCCCTTTAGGCGCAGCCTGTGGTTTACGTTCGAACCTTACTGCCCTGTCCGGGAAATGTTTCGTCAAAAGATTTTGCCAGGATACGTTTTATAGCCCTTGAAACGCTCGCAACGAAATGACATCCGGGGATTCAGAAAAAGATCGTCTATTTCTGACGCCAGCCAACAGTAAAATTAATTCTTTGCATCAAGTTTTAAAGACTTACACCAAGTAGTATTTAGTATATTTTATATTACGATATTACTAAATCATTATTAAATTCATATATATTCCAAACTATAATTGTTCATCAGTATACTCAATATAAAATATTTTACATTTTAATTTAATATATTTCACAAATTGTTGATATTTGTAATATTGTATCTCAATACTTTTTGACATAGAATGCTCTGCGAAATTGATATGTATAAGAAAGATATGTTGTTCTATTTAAAAGCATAAACTTTACTTACGTTTTCTATGCATTCTCATACAAAAAAAAAGACTAGTCATGTCAAGTTAAGTCCGCCATTAAATCATTCAACTTTTATTTGAAATACTCTTCATTAAAATCATTAGTTACGCAATAATCAAAACGGTTCCAGTTACGTGCGTTATTCTGTATATATGTACCATAATAATATTAATGTTCATATAGTACTTCTTCAGACTGTCATAAAACATGTTCTAATAAGAGACAATATTTCTTCGTTTGGGCTTTACAAGCAGCAGAACGTTGATTATAATAGAACAATTAACAATAAAGATATTATGTTGGAACGTTTCATTTTCGGGCGTTATTTAAATTCGAACATTTCGAAGGTAAAGAGTAAAATATTAACAGTATACAGAAGCCTTACGCAAATGGATTCGGAAAAATTTCACACGCAGCTATAATATAATTAAGTCTAATCCACGTTATATACAATAGTTACACACGTAATTCACATACTCTGATTACAAAATTCTAAGTGCAATGTTCGACTCTGTAATTTCGCAATCTTAAGAGCATTCGTGCGTTTGCTGTTTTTCTCATAAATTTTGCGCTGTGATTTTCCCCACTAGTGCGAATCGCTTCGGGTAATTAGTGATGAGCCTAAACAGCGGGTATCGGCTCTTGTAGGGAACAAATTAACCAATTAGGAGACAGGCTCGTACCTGAGAACTGAAGAGTCGTAAGATAACCTCGTGTAATGTTCACAGGCTTTATTTTCGCGTTAGTTGTTCACACTGCCCGATAAATGAAAGTGTAGTGAGTACTAGTCGAAGTATGCTAATTATATAATTAATGGAAAAATGAAAGGTGTGTTAGGAATATTGAAATTTTAAAATTTTACTATCGTTCATGATGTATCACGTACATATGCATTGTTTTCAATTCTTTGTTATGTGATCTAGCTGGGATATTACTTAATATAAGCTTTATTATATTAGCACTTATTTAATACTACAACTACTAAACACGTTAAAATGTTAGGTTTCAGTTTCATTTTTTTTTTTTTTTTTTTTTTTTTTTTTTTTTTTTTTTTTTTTTTAGTATTATTATGAATTAAAGACATGTAGATACTTTTGGCAAAACTAAGTTTATCTTATATGGTATATCTAGCTACACATTAGAGACTGTTTTTTTCTATTGTTAACGAGTCTTTGTTCTTTACTTTGCTTTCAATACACTTATCCTATACAAAATCTCGCTACCATTTATCTTATGTAAAAAATACAAAAAATAAAAAACATAAAATATATAACAATATGGCTTAATTTAGCACAATCACGCAAGTATGTATTTTGTACAGTTTTGTGGAAATAAAGTTTAATATTTTTTAATACTTAGGCAATTAATTTATGAATACTGTACCATATACATAGGTAATCCTTACTTCAATTTAGGTTTATTAGTTTTCCAGTTCCAGAAATTTGAATCTTATATTTCTTTTGTTTAACAAATTTTTCTCAAAATATAATTGATATTTGCAATTAATTTGTTATATTATAATATAATATAAATATTTCTCTTATATTTTTATATATAATATTTCTCTTTAATTGTTTGTACCAATAAAGAAGTACATATTTTAGGGCACGTTGTAACACAGAAATTTATTGATCGTTATTTTATTTTATTTTATTTTATGACTCGTTATCTCTAAGTTTTTGGAGAACTTATATGGATAAAATATTAAGATTCAATTTATATCCTTCAACATAGTAGGTTGTAAACATATGTATATACCACTATATTTTGTACTCTAACTTGAACGTTTTTTATTTTTAATGATTAAATTAAAGACTTAAGTTATATGATATATGATTGTGTCATATTTCCTACAAAATTTTATTTTACCAGCAAATAATGATTGTTATAAGGTAAAGGTACTCTTTTTACTATTTACTTGTAAAACGTGTTCCAATAACACTTATCGGATGTCTTTTTTTAAGTAAGACACTCGTACATTAAAAAAATCTTAAATGTTTTTACCTCAATAGTATAATTTAATAGATTACAATTATATAGGGCCCACCAAAAGTCATGGAACGGTCAGATTTAAAAAGCAGAGCATTTGAAAGAAATGTTTCAGACAAAAGTTTAACGTTTTAAGAGTTCTATTGATTTGTTTGAATAGAAGAATGGAATATTTTTATTCTCGAATAGGAGGGAAAGGGTCACGTCAAGCTAACATGATTTCTTTAAACGGAATACACCGCTTTTTATGATGTAGTGTTGGATCTGTCTATGTGATCTCTCCAAAACACTAATTGGTGGTCTTTTTTTTAATGAGAATTGTCTGAATTATGAGCTTTCAAAGATGTAGTACTACCAGTATTAGCATTATCCAGCGTGTACCATATACATACACATACACACACCCACACATACGCAAATATACATACATAAATCAAAGGGTATAAAGTCCGGGTATGCAACCTTTACGGGTAAACTCCACCAAACAGTGAGACATTGAAGATGCATTGGATGATCTTGAATTTCTCTTGGATGTTCACTGCCCCAAATGCGACAATTCTGTTTCTTAACCTAGTCATTATGGTGAAAATGATCTTCTTCAAGAAATTGTTATTTTTAATTTCAAATCGATTCAACAAACATCACACACCTTAAGGGACGTCATTTTGGTGCTGTCTGGTACTGTTTGGAACATCAAAAAGGTTGTAACCGATTAACTGAAAGTAGTTTTAGTAGAACAATTCCAGCACTAATACCTAAAGGGAATTATTTTGAAGGAGACAATGTACATTTCTTATTAAATAACATAAACATTTTTACAAAACAGCTCTCATTACTTTTTAGACACGCCTTGTACGCTATTCACTATTCACTCATATTCAATACTCGTCATTCAGTACTCACTCGTAACAATAAAAAATATTCCTAAATATTCCTAAAATATTTCTATTTTGTAATAACAAAAAAAAAGAAAAAAGAAAAACGCTTATGACTCCACTTTAATAAAAATCCGTTATTATACATATAAGAATCGTATCCAAACCGATCTACAGGGACTTAAGAAACAATCCATGGAAAGTGTTCATGAAGCACAGTAAAAGTCATAAAAGATACATCAATGATTATATATATCAAAATACAAACGTACAAATAGTTATATATAATACTATTTCCTGCATAGTTTCTTAACCGAAGGTTGAACCACATTGTACATCGTATATATACACACATATACAGGCGAATACAACTATAAAGGAACAGTTTCGTGTTTAAACAGTTTCGTGTGAACGAAGTAGTCGTAAAAATGTTTCGCAATTGGTTAATACAGGCTCAAAACACAAAGTCTAAAAAGCTGACGACTGTCGTAAATGTCAGCCATATATGGATTCTTGTCTGCGGCATTCTTAGTTTAGTGAGTATGCGCGATTCAAGCAACATTCTAGAAGTCGTTTCCAACGAAGGTGCAGCCGCCTGTACTCGCGATTCGCGTAGAAAGTTTACGTAATAGCCTGAGAGTTCCTGAATTCTGCTCGACGAGGCATCGATTAAGCGCGGCGCCGTTGCGAAACCAGCCGCATCGTTAAGCCCCGATCACGCGTGCGGTTATGGTTTGCAATTTGCAGAAATATGATTCGTAGAAAAGTCACGAGCAATCAATTGGGTTCTCTTGGCGTCTTGGCTGTACTAACGTTCGTTTCTTTTCTCTTGTTTTTTTCATGTTGCATTAATGGTATCTGAACGAGTTTTCTCGTGTACAATGGTTTTTGGAACATATGAAGCATTTCAAACGCGGACTCAGAAGTATAAAAGCCTGAAAAATTATTCTATTAATATTCGCACGGAAACATGTAAATTTGTTATATTTATAATTAGGTTAATTCACATTATAGTTTATTAGTTGTTAGCAACTGCTTCGTTCATAACATTATAGCAATATAGATATTATTACGGTCATTATACCACATTGAAGTTGATGTTTAATCTATAGACAAAAATTTGTGGCAAATTTAGAGACGAAAGTATGTACAGAATGCACATAATGTTCAAAAATATATAAAATAACCCAAGTAAGATATTTGTTATAATATCTTGAGGGTACTACAAATCTCTATCATATTTCTGTTAATGCTTCTTTAATTTCGTTCCTTAAAATATGAATTTGTATAAACGTTCTCAGTCAAGTAATAGCATTATGTTTTTTCAAAGTCAAAAACGTATTGCAGACTATCAAAATGTTGTTATTATCCAACAAGTATATAGTAAGTAAATTTGAATCCTTAAGTCAAGCTTTTGCAATTTTACTATATGATAGGAAGATATATATATATATATATATATATATATATATATAACTAATAGGATTGAAGATCAATCTTACATTAATGTCTACAATATTTTATTTGGAACATTTTTTTAAATCAATGTATTTCAGTGAATTCTGTCTTTGTCGCCATTTTTTCTCGTATCTTGATTTTTAAATCTGACTAACTTTGAAAAATTATGTTAGTCATTTTATGTAAATTTTACACAAAATAATACACAATTAATATAGTGAGAAACTTGAATTTCGGTAGGAGTCATGATTTGTAATGAACTTTCTTATCTTGTTTTTATATTATATTGTATTATATTGCAGTATCTTAATATGAATAATTGGTGGATTTCAATTATATTGTGAAAAGTTTCAAACATTATTGTAATCGATATTGATTGTAACGATAAATGATTATAACGGTATGCATAATATATGCAAAATAATATCAAACAACATAGTGTCATTTAAAATGGTTCTTTTATAGAACGGTTCTGTATATATAAAATAAAATCTGATTGGTGTTATTTCTAAATAATTAAAGATCAATTTCTCTTTAATTTATCGTCCTCCCTGAACATTGAAAGCTAATATGACTCAATTAAAATAGAATAAATACCGTATATAATATTCTAAACCGTTAACTACTAAATTTTCACAATTGGCAACACTACATTTTGATAAGTATTCTAAGCCTCACTCGTAATTAAACTCGTTCTTTAGACCGAAATCTAAATTCAATTAATAACTACACACTAAGCCTACCATTAAATATTCCAACAAAATTGTAACAAATTATTAGGATTAAGCAAATATTACATCCTCAGATTCAACTTCCAATCCATTTCTATCTCATTACAAATTATAAGTATCAATATCATCGTATGTATCATTAGTGAAATAGTAAACACTATGCGGATGTACAACATGCAACATAAAATACGCAAGATTATATTAAGATATACGCGATCAATACGATGTGTGCGTTGCAGCCAGACAAGAACGTTGGCATCAGCCAAGAATTTTGCTAACGTTCGATAGAGAGTACATAGTAGGATGAAAAGCCCCGTAGATCCGTTTTGCGGAACGATAACAATGCAGCTGAACAAAGTATGTAGTAGGTCTGCACGGTCATAAACATCGCATCTGCCATCCGGTTTTATCTTTCTGCACTTTTTTTAATCCGATCCCCGGACAGGGGCGGGTAGCAAGCGGCAGACATGGCCAACCCCCTGATTGCGGACCACCGAATGGTCAGCTGCCTTCTGTCCATCCTATACAAAATCATTGCTCGCGTTATAGTCGTCTCGAGGAAGGGTTGAACTTGAATCCAGGGGTTTCCCGACCTCCCTCGTTCGTGTTAATTACATTTCGCTCAGTGTTTTTCGTTTATTCACCTATGCCGTTTCGTAAATATTTTGTTTCGAATAAACCATAGCTGCTTCGTTTATCGAATGATTGATTGCTTGTATTGGCCTCGGTTGGTCAGGTGGAACGAGTTGAATTCATTAGTTTTCGTTTTCCTCTTCGGATGGAGATGTATGAACACGTTTTAATCTTTTAGGAAAATTTAGAATGGCAAAATTGCTATTTTGTAAAGATATAACAATACAACTGTTAGATGGTCCAATCTTTTGTCTAAATAGTTTTGAATTAATGTAATATTTGATTGTTAATCTTTAATTTGCTGTATTTATATTTCAGTTTATTATTAAACTTCTAAGTCTATTGTTAACAATCGTATTTTCTTGATTACCAATGGCTAAAATCGTTGTTGGCATACAAAATGTTCTTTATTGGAAACTTCATGATGAAATTTGAGACAAATTACCAGAATCGGATAAATTAACCCTTTCGCTTCGGGTGCTGCTTATAGGCGGCGCCCGCGAGTTGACCTGTGGGTACGAACGCCTTTTATAGATGACATCCACGAAATGACATGGGTTCGGCACCCCATATATCGGACATACACCAATGCCATCTGTAGTCAATAATATATTTATTCGTTATCGGCAGAACTTTTTCTGTTTATTTTACTACTATATTACTTCTTAAAAGTTACTCATTGTTGAAACAACATCAAAACGTTTTACGCAATATATTTCAAACATCCACACGATCGTATACTGTTTCGTGCTAAAAAAATCTGTTAAATCCATTGACAGTGAAACGATATTTCATATACGATTCTTACAAGAATTATTGTTATTTAAGACTTTGGAAAACGTATATACAGCAACCATGCACACTGTGCGCATTTCTGGCGCGTGTTTCCGTTCAGTGACAGTACTTCGGCGGACTGGACTGCCGAAGCGAAAGGGTTAAATATGCTACCTAATATTAAATTTTCCTATTTGTTCTTCATCGATCTGTAAGATTTAATGTTGTTTTGTTAAAAAATGATGCATTTCCTCTTTTCAATTACTTTATTTGTTGCATTTTAAGCTCAGCTGGGAGTAGTATTTCATTTTTGCGCAAAACTACGTAATGAACAATCTTAAAGAAACGTACCAAACACACAAGAGAATATATCGATTGCCAAAAGATATAACAGATTTTCCGAACAATTTAACACAAATCTTTCGTATATTTTAACGAATAGATGCAACTTTACTATAATAATATTCAATTAGTACAATAAATTTTACCCCGTCTTCAAATTTTATTTTTTCAGAAAACTGTCAGAAAAATATATTATACAAAAATATAAAATATGTAAGTATTTCCTATTAAATATGAAATATTGTAAAATTTCAACTTTTCAATGCTTTACTCAATAATAATATAATTTCTATAATAGCTATTGTAAAAATGATTAAATACTTACACAACATATCTAGATATCCATAAAACAAGATTTTCAACAAATAGATTGCACGTAGACTACGATAAATGACCTTACGCGCGTTTGTGTAACCCAAAATTACTCTATCCCTCGCCGATACCGACAAAGCGAACACCGATTATAGTCAGAATTTATTGTTTGGTCGCTAAGAACGATGTTATCACGATTGGATCTCTCTTGCGGCATGGTTTTCCACACTCGAATACCACCTCGAAAATTCCTCTTAAATTATGATGCACCGGCGGAATTCGCGTTACAAGAGGTGAAACGTAACCTTGCTACGCTACAGGATCGCGGTTCGCAATAAATTCTCTGGAACGGCGATCGCGAGATTCGTACTGTGTGAGCGTAACCTCGAACATGTTCCGTATGTAGTCTCCTCTTTCCTCCTTACTTACATACAACTTTTCCATTGAGTTTCGATTTAACTTTTTAATTTCCATTTGCTGACTCGAGTATACGCAATTTAGGTAGTAGGTTGTTTCTATCTTAAATGATAATGTTTGTATTTGAGTCACATTGATGTCAAATTGACCAACTTCATTTTTTCAAAGTTGTTTAATTTTTTTAATTTTAGTAACAAATTTTAGTGTTACATAATTAAGCATAAAATGCTTAATTTTTCAAAATATAAACGATTAACTTGGATGTTAAATGGATCAACTTGGATCAATTGATGAATTTGACTTCTATGTAACTCATTTATGGGTTCTATCAGATAATATTTTACTTAAGCAAGTTACATAAAAATTTAGTTTGTCCTTAAATAGGTGGTGATTTCTGATCATTTAATAATTAGTATTGATTGATATACTGAGTCGATATCTTGAAGTAATTCTTATTGCAGTATACTGTATTTTTTCTATATCGCGTCCTTATGCATAAGAAAATATACAGTTGTATTTTATCATGAATCGAATAAAATTTTTGTACACAATAATCAATCGGAATTTAGTCGAGCGTCTCCACATAAGTGTACTTTGTATTTCATTAATTCGTGGAGTCTTTTTGTACTCATCAATAATATCCTAAAAATGATGGTATATAATTAGATTTTATAGTTCAGCAAAATCTACTAAAATAAGTAAAAAATGTCTTATGAACATATGTCTTACATACCTTAGTTGACGAAATATAGATGATTTAGAAAAAATGTTCAATATGTCCGCCTTATGTCTCAATACACGTTTCTGTAACGTTGAGTTACGCACTCGTTCGAAAATACCAGATATACATTCTTCCAATTATCTCACATCTACTTTGTACCCTCTCTCGCAGATCGTGCATGTTGTTTACTTATGTCGCATGTTTTATATTTAGAATCTACGCAATGGATTTTAAATTATAAAAGAATTAATTATAAAAGATTTATAAAAGAATTATGAAAGAAACGTGCGTCGAGGTACAAGGCGGGCACTTGGAATATTGTTTTGAATCGTCTATGTATATATAACTCGAGAATTAAGATATGTAGGACATATGTTGATATGACGACTTTTACTTATTTTAGTGTGCAGATTCACCACCTGAATCATGCACTTATGAATATGTATATATTTCTACCCCAAAATATAAGATTATTGTCTTAGTATACATAATTCTAAATAAAATATGCATATTATTTTTCCCATTTTTTAATTTTTTCTTCAATCAGAATGCAGATAACAAAAACTTTTAATTTTTGTCTCCAAGCGAAAAAATTTGGATTTAATTACTTAATTACTTAGGTTCAAATTTTTTAACTAACAGTTAGATATTTTTAACACTTGAATAATTAGGTAGTAAAAGTTCCACTAAATACTTATATGTTATTAGGTTTAGTTATTAGGTTAGATTAGTTACTTAGAGCATCTAACGTTTACTTTGCTGCTTATGTTTATTACAATAGAACATTTGTGATTCTTCATTTTATCTCTTTCCATGTTCGTTTTCATACAAAATATTAAGGTCTATTACAAATTGTCGACTAGTCTCTGATCAAGGAATCATACTGATGGGACTCTGCGACTAAGCTCGTCGATTCGAATACTTGGAAGTTATCAGTATTGTAGGAGAATTATGGATCGGGGAGGCCCAGTGTTTGTTGCTTACCTGCAGTCCCTGGCCTCCCCCGACCGCTACAGGGAAGGTCATCGTGGAGGTTTTAGTCGGTTGGAGTCCGACACCACCGCGTCGCTTCTCTCCCCCAGAGGCGATGCGGAGTCCGTGCGGATTTCCAAAAAAAAAAAAAAAAAAAAAGGAGAATTATGGATGTCAAAGGAACTGTTAAATTATAAAGTTACTTTTGAAAAAATGGAAAAGTAAAAAGAAATATTCTATGTATCCTTTCTTATGAGAACCCAAGACGAAAGAAATGTTTAAACATTTTTTAAAGATATTAGTCTCCGCGACCTGAATAAACTGTCTCTACGTCGCTCATGTTCCCGTGGTTGCTGAAAACTCGCTGGTTGCCACGATCAAGCGCGTATCGGTTCATACACTTCATATATTTCATATACTTCAATGATTTCAGTGATTGCCGCCGATTAGTCGACAGTACGTGTTGGACCTAATGGACTTGTATTATCTACACGTTGATTTCGGATATTATATATTCAGATATTATATATGTGTCGCGATACGGTAGAATGGGACTAACGTGCGAAAACAAATTCTCGAAAAAGACGCATTTTAAGTTATGCACTGTACGCACACCGTAGCAATATTTTGTTTCGTTTCTGTTGTTATTTTCGTTTCGAAGTTGTTATTTTCATACCAAGAGATAATTTTAACGCGTTAGTTGTAAATGCACCGATAATCCACGCGGCTTGAATGGAATATCAATCTTTCATTGCAAAGAACACGCTTTTGCCTATAAAAAAAAATATGAAAAAGTCAACATCGATCTTTCTCATATTTTTTACCAAAAATGTCAAACTTCATCTTACCGGAGCGTGTCACCTATAAATTAATTTGGTATATTTATTTCTATATATTGAGTTTATTTAATAAGTCAATAATGTGTTTAATAGAATATTCAATTTGTGACATAAAACAAGAATTGCTAGTTTAAAATTTATTTATTCAGTTCAAAAGATATAACAATTGAATAATTGAACAATTTTTCAAAAATATCAAAAGGTGGTATGTTAATTATTGTAAAATAAATAATTACACATTTAATGAATAAACAAAATTTATAACATCCTGAGTATATCATTAGAAAAATCATATAATATTATATATAATATAATTATATATAATATATAATATATATACAATATATATATTTACATTTAGTATCTATATATATAGGTCCTAAATGCACTTTTGTAATCGGATATTTAATATGTTATAAAATTTGTATAGTTATTAAATGTGTAATTACTTATTTTACAATTATATATATTATATATATAAATTATGTAATTATAATATATATTATATTATATAAATTTATTTTCTAATCAAATATGTATATATTTACCGAAGTCTTATAGTTTCTTTTTTTAGAAAGCTTCATAACTGATATAATTCTTGTAAGGGTCAGTAATCCTTTGCCTTTTTACTTTTATTTTTCGAACTATGTTTCACGGAAAAAATCAATTAGGCGCTGTTTTAAAAGCACTGCAATTTACTGCGTACATAATAAAAATGTTGAAATATTTATATAGCACTAAAGTTAAATACGGCAGAAACTAAGGAAATTTCCAGTGTGATTTAAAATTTACATTTTTATTTAAAACTTCAGTTACACGTATTACACCTATATTTTCACTTCTTCTGCTGTCTTCTTCCTCTCTTTTCTGTTTCGTTATCTCATTTTCCTTGTACCTTTTTCCTCCTTTAAAATACTTCTTCCCTCTCACTTTTTTGTGTTTTGTATGACACGAGCTATTTTTTTCTCCTCTGGTTCGATCAGCTTCTCGTTGTGACAACTACTTTGCTTTCTCGCGGAAGCAGTTAGTGCCAGCTAACAGCAAAAGTTACGAAGATACTCCGAATAAGGGAGTCACCACGAGAGACAAGTGCGCGACACGGGAATGACCGATGAACCTGGGTTCAACGACTTGCTCCTGGTCAAGGAAATCTTGGAACCATTGCTAATTGCTCGTGGGAAGCAATGCCAAGTCCTTGTTTTCTAATTAACTAATGATGTAACGGTGAGTGGTACATACATTAGTATGACCCGTGTGTTTGCACAATTTTTCACAGTGGCGGTCAGCTAATTTAATGAATTTTTGTTTTTCTAACATGATATTCATGTATTACGTATCACGTATTACAACGAGATTCAATTTAACCACGTTTTGGACTTCTGCAATTTGCGACTCTTTGCAATATTTTAGGCACTACCTAATTTTAGGGTTATATCATAAAGAGATATAGCTACGATAAATATACATATTTCTCTTCCTGCATCAATAATACATTTTGGTATTTATGCTATTAGATTTTTCAGTGCGTTCATCATTTTTTCGCTTCATGCATTTCGTGAATCATTTCACGAGCAAATTCAAATTTTCAGCAAACTCTTCTAAAGAGTAAAGACCATCATTTTAAAAGCAACAAGCATGGTACAAGTGCTCTGAAATCAATTTCATCTGAGTGCATAAAATATGAAGCCACTACCCCTGTTACAAGTTTGCACTCCATTTCTTTTCTTCTACTGCTGCAAAACCAATTTTTAAACAATTCGAAAAATTTTCAAATCCCAATTATATGTTGAAATTACCGAGTCGCCACGTTTATACTTGTACGATATGAGTCTTATTATAATTACTTTTAAGAAGGTGTCATAGTTAAGAAAATTAAAAACCGGTATTGGTTTATATTATTGACTTAATGTTTGGTGTGATCCTGTTAATAATTTTATAGTTTTAGCAGCTTGTTATGATTATTAATGTATAATTTTCCCAAACGTTTTGATCAAATACATCATAATTGAAAAAATTGTAAACCAATTTACCTTAATTTTTCATACGCGATGGAGTGACATAATCTTATAACTTTATACATTAAACTGAGATGCTTTATACATTAAATGGTCATTATATGCAGTTCTGCAAAGCTTCACATATATTAAATAATAAATACACTTAATGTGGATATGTCTTATCTTTGATATTTGTGACTTCTTGTACAATTACTTGTGTGAGTGATGATCGATGCCTGTAATACATGGTATTACGTTGATACACATTTATTTTGACACTTCTCAGTAGATCTTCGAATTCTCTATGTCTGCACCTAAACAATATTAGACGTTCTCCATCTTAGTGAATGAGTCTTGTCTGTAATAATTTTAATCTGCAGCATGAGTAATATGATGCGTTTATTTTAATTTTCGTCGCTATTATGATTATTTACAAAATTTACCTGTTCAGCATTAAAAATTTTACTCAATATTTCTGTAGGTCTTATGATTTATGCAGTGTATCGAACATGCGATGAACTCTCTTCTCGGAAGCATCGATCAACAACGCATATGTCCCCTTTCTTCACTATAGTTTGCAGATTATTTAGAACTTTCACGAACATCTTCTTTTTACTTGAACATTTCAATAATGTATTCGGTTATCGTGCGAATGGTTTACATAATGGCACTTTCATTACTACAATAATAACAAACTATGTAACTATAAAAATAATATTGCATGAATAATTGTTATTACTTCACAAAATGGAGGAATTTTTATTGTTTCACGCAAGGATTGCCGGCCGCTTCGCGTCGACCAAAAGAGAAGACTATCCAAACCTAAACCTAATACTTCTATGATATTCATTTTTAGTTAAATAGTCGTAGATATTCCGTATAGTCTCGCATATGCGGTTGTGCACGGGACCTTTAAGCTCCGGGAGCTTTATTCAAGCTCGCCCAACTCCCGTTTATATATACTATAAACAAAAGATAAGAGTTAAGTTTCGATTAGGTTATTATATCCAGTCGCTGCAGGGCTGCCGACAATCAATACTAGTTCGTACGCTGTTATGGACGCATAATTATAGACGGAATTCACGATAGTGATACCGGTTGCTTTTTGCGAATATCTCGGAAACCAAAATCGAGCGTCGGCTGTATGTACAGATAAAAGTTGTCCAAAATGTTGAACTTTGTAACATATTCCAAACTCGTTGAAACCGGAGAAGAAGCAGCTTTTCTATAAGTTCAATAAAGTTATAATTCTTCGTTAATGCTCAAGATGTAGAGTTTTTTTAGTTGTAAATGAAAATAAATGAAATAACAAAACATACGTATGATATATCTGGCGTGTCTAAATTATTCATAACAGCGACTATCATGTGGAAGCTATGTAAAAATGCAATGCGCGCCTTCTTCAATATTATAGAAATGTTTTAAGTTTCACATTATCTAATATAAATATGGAAGTATTTAGAACTGTATACAATGACTGTTAATTATATACTGTATCTTGGTTGTAAGATTATATTACTCCTTTGCGTACGGAAAATTAGGATAAATCGGATCACAATTTTTTAAATTATGATGTACCTCTCAAACAATTGGAAAAAATTATCGTATAAATATAAACGTGCTCACTCAATAATTTCAATATAAAATCCACATTTGAAAACTTCGAATTTTTTTAAAATCTACTTTGCAGCCAAAAATTCAGAAACATTCACAGACATGTACGCAATTGGGTAGAGTACTCTTCTTTCAACGTTCTAGGAAGACATGCGTACGAGGAAAAGCGCGTGTTTTCCATTCTCGTTCCTTTGTTTTTACTTACTTTTACGAGCTCATTAAATGTCATTACGATTGCCATATGTGGCATTAAATCGCATAAAGGTAGAGCTTCAAAAGTTTTATTAAGGTTGAGATTTTGCTATAATATACTTGAAGAAATATTACATTCTTATATCGTCAATTAAACGAGGTGGCTAAAGCGTTTCTTCCGTCGAATTGTTAAAATGAAACAAGAGGGCATTCACAGCGTCGTTCTCATTCATACAAATAAGGCTATAAAGATCAATAGCTGTTATATCTGTTAAATACAGTAATTAACGACTCGAACTGAATAAACGTTTGCAACGTCTTAGAAGAAGTTTACCATAAAACCAACGAGTGCTAAATTAACGTTCTTTGGATGACTTTGAATTTTATATGTATAAATACATATACATATACATAATTTGATTTAATTTTTGCTTAGAGCTTTTATATGTTCAAATCAGAAAAACATGTATCAGTTTTTTGTAACATGCCATTTAACATACCACATGTTAAACAGAAAAAGATAATGAAATCAATGTCAACTGGAACCGAAACATGAAATAATAATAAAGAAATTCATTGGTTGAAAGTAAGCTACTTCTACTAGCACAAATTGCAGACTATGGTAAAAATATTGCTCGCACTATTAAAAGTTTATGATTATTTATCTGGAACCAGGGTATTCGCTAAAAGATACCTTCAAATCGTGACCTCAAAGTAATGAGGAATTGTCTCGTTATTAAATTTCAATTTCTGCCAAAGTATAAATACCGCAGGATATGAGTCGTAGCTCTTTTCTGTATACAATTAGAAACAGATGCTGAAAGAAAAAAATAATTGGTTCAAAGAATGTTATTTGTAGGATAATATATTTTTTGCAAGTGTAACGATACATGTGTATTTAAAAATTTTACTACTTTTTTAAATGGAACCTGTACTTTTTTGCATAGATTAAATATTTTTATCATGCTATGTAAAAAGATATTAGTGTAAATGGTTGAAAAATGATTAGTTTATGTAATATCTGAAGTAAATTATTAAAGAATTTACTTATAATTAAATTATAAGCATTATATGCATATTGAAAATGCAATAGTTTCTAAATTATTCATCTTTCACCGTTAAAACTTCTTGAATAGTACTGAGAAAAGAAGTATAACTTATAACAAGTGCATAAATCATATTTTACTAAAGTATCTTTTCCAGATTTGACATGTGTGATTCTTAACATTAGAACTATCAAAATGGTCAAATGATCAATTCATAATTCTTTGTAACAATTTTATTTAGAGATTTGAATGATTTTTGGTGAAGTATAGCTGCGGGTATATAAATACGAAGTGATACTCATGATTTCAACCAATTATTGTATTATGAAAAGTTTGATTTCTTTTTTGTTTTCTATATTATAATCTTACATAGTATATATACATTATAATCTTCAAAATTTGTCTCTCAAGTAATAACTACAAACTAAATTAATTTGAAGTTAATATAAGGACCTTCCTTATCGATATGCTCGTCACTATATACATATATCAGACATGTGTATGTAAATATCATCGAGTTAAACGTTGCTTTCATAAAATTTCTACTTTGTATTTATTTTGACTCGTATCGTAAAAGAAATCAACAACCGCTTTATGAAAAATGTTCCGACAATTTCAATCTCGAAACGCATCGGGTTATGACAGCGCGTGATTTTGCAATGATTATAATCTTTCTTTTCTTATTTTTTATCGTCTTGGATGCCGGTTCTCTAACCCAGTCCTGATTGTCGGGTAATTTATAAGCCGCAAGGATTTTTCGAATGAAAGAGCGGCTACCGGTAGCTTATCGATTTCAAGAAGCGATTTGTTCGAAAGCGAAGCCTCGAGCTGTGAGAATTCTTGCAGCGGGAACTCTTTCAGGGTTCAAAGAAGTGGGCGAACCAGTCCGCTTTGAAACGTCCTGTCGGCCGAGGACCCCGATACATACTGCCGTAAACTGTGCGGGCAGTTAGTTGTATATATCCATGACTGTGCACATCCATTGAACGAAATTGTTCGGGTGTACTTTAAAAATCCGATTCTAATGTAGGTACCAACCCTACGAACGACAACGCGTTCCTCCAATTTGCGTATTATGTTCTGAAAATTCCTACGTTGCCACCGAACTTCTTTGAAATGATGACGCGATTCGCATTTCTTTTAACCAAGAAATATATGACGCTTTGAAATCTGTTTTATGGAGAGATTATTCGTAGCAGAGTAAAAGTATGGTAATAGAGTCATTTATTTGTAATAGTGGAAGTTTTAAATTCGTCTTGAAAAACGTTAAAGAGATAAATTGATCTTGAAGGCTTCTCCGCAATTATCATTATATAGTTATTTATAACACACAATTTTCTCTTCCTTATTAAATAGCTCATACTATAATTTTTTTTATATCTTGAACATTAGAATTATCTGATGTTAATACAAACATTGTTGCTTTATAACAAATACTAATGACTTATTTGTCATTTATTACATTAGTAGAATCAAAGGCACAATAATTTTGAAAACTTATACAACGTTCGAAAAAATTATATTAGATCTGATAATAACAAGAAATTATTTTATCAAATTAGTTCTCCATAAACAAACTCATTAACAATCCAAGCCAAATTTCGCGCTCAAATTTTGTCAAGAACAGTTTTTATTTTTATTGACGAAAGTTTCAAACATTTAAGTTAACGTGCCGTTATATAACGTAGAAATTCACATTCTTTTAAGATTTAGAACAGTGAAAAAATCAGACTTTTATACTAAATGATTTAATTTGCCTGCGGAGGATTAAATTGCATATGTGTATAAAATCGTTGATATGTAGTTTCAATAAATGTTTTATTCCTTTGTCATTAAAATATATTAGCAACAAACTGAAGGATTCGATTTTAATCCACTTGTTAAAATTTATTATGTTTCATTGTAAAGACCAATAATGGTGTATATGTTAGTAACGTGTGAAAGATATTGAAAATTAAAGAGTTTGTTTTGGTCCTCTTAATTTGATGTCTGTTTAATATTAATATATGTTAATAGTATAAACTCTCGAATATTTTTTTAATGACTCAATATAAATGGTCTTCTATGATCTGAAAATAAAGTCACTCGATATACGAATAAAGTATATCGTGAATAATTTAAATAAAGTACTATTGTAGTCCATTCTTATCGGCGCAGTAGAAAAATCTACGCAAGCACGTTCATTTATGATAAGTAAATGGAGAATAAGAACTGAATCAGTTGGCGCTACAACTGTCTGTAAACACACGCAAAATACATTATGCTGTTAATGACAACTGTTAGAAAGATGCTGTCTGCTGTTTTACAATTTACACTGTTTAAAGTTAATAAAAGTAAAGTGAATTATGGTTATAAACGTTGTTATTTATATTTTACGCGATCAAATTACCTACTTACGAGTGTTCCTGTTTTGGAAATGACACGAAGTTGTACCCATTCAAATTGGTTGCGTGTGAAACAGCCGAACCGCAACGAACAATTCATGGATTTATCGCGCAATCCGTACTATGAATAGAATTTCCGATTGAAATAAAGACGTTATGGTCAATAATAAAATTCGATGGTAGAACACGAAATTGTTATTTCGTCGTTTTAACCGTCACTTTTGGCAATTCAGGCCAATATGTGAGAACTGGAAATTACTATTACCATTATTTTTCTGAGAATTGAGAATTATAGCATCATTATAGAATGCGACGGGAATTATGCTTGTCTCACCAAAGAAATAGAAAAGATAGGAAGAAAATAAGGGCAATAAATGAATAATTTAATGATGACAATTATAGTGTTTCATAACCTTTTTTTAAGTGAACTGCAGGTGTCTTATTTTAGGTATGTACGCGTATGTCATGACCTCTTTAGTAGATTTTGGAATGTACAATTAGTCACGAAGTCTATATTCAACAAGAAAGTCACTTTTATTTCAATAAAATTTAATACATCAATTGATTTGGATGAAATCTTTGGATCTGTTTGTTAAATCATAAATTAAATTGAGCGGGAACTTCACTCGTTTCTTTGAAAAATATTATGAAAAAATAGGAAGAAAATTTTTATATTTTATGATTCTTTCTTTATTGCAGCTTTATTTTAACAGTGCACTCATATGACACAACCCTTTTTGTAAAATTTGCAACGTATAGTTATAAATTGCTTTACACCAACCTTCGGAGCTACAAATAATATGACCATTTTAGAATTCAGCGAGAGATGTGCTTATCACTTTGAAGAAACAAGAAAGAACATTATATACGTAAAAAATACTTTAAATACATATCATATTCATTCTATGCATTCTTGCAAAAATAATGTCACGCAAGAATTATTTTTTATAAATAAATATATTATCGTTATAAATAAATATAATATATGATCATATTCGAGCTTGTAAACTTCCCAATAAATCTCAGATCGTAAAATTTATTGCTCCATAAAATGCAATGAATCAAGGATATCGCCCATTATCGAGAATTCAATCGTTTTTGTGTACGAATAAGCACCGAGGTCAAGTTGTCGATTTTAAGACCAAATACATGGAAATATCCCGCATGAAGACGACGTCAAGAGTAAGCCGAATGCTTGTTTTTATGCAAATTGCTGCCGACACGGTAAGAAAAATTATTTGGTCCGTCTCATTCTCTTCAGATCCATCCCATGACACCGAAAATACACTTCTGGCATTTCGCCAAAATAAAGGCATGCGCCGTGGTGTCGTTGTTGTCTTACCCTTTTCATTTTCTTTTTCTTTTGTCTTTTTTCTTCTTCGTTTTGAGAACTTTGTAATTTTCTTTACGTACCCTTCGAGGGAAATTCTCCAAATGCTATTCGACCATTTGCTTGATTCTTTCTTTTTTGCAACTGTGCTACAGCTGGAAACGTAACATCGTTTTCTGTAACTTAAAGTACTTAACGTAACTTAAAGAATTACTTGCTACAGCGGTTTCTGAGAACCTACGATCGTAGAAATAAAATAGTCCTACCGTTGATACAAAGTTTTATAAATTGATAAACAGCTGAATTAGTTTCTGTGCAAGAAGCGACTATAGAAGCTAATTTTGTACATAATTGTCTGGGTTGATTTTATATTGTTTGACGTTGTTTAAAAATTCATAGAGTTCTCTGTTTTCTAATTTATTATAAATCAAATAAATGAAATAATACATACGAATTGAATAAAGACAATGTAGCTTAAGTATAGTAGTTAAATTAAATTTAGTATAATAAATATAAAATATGATGCACTCAATTCTCTTATAATACGGTACTTTGAAAATATGACTTTGATACGACACGGAACGAATTAATCGTGTTATAGGAGGGCATACTGTATTGCATATATGTACACTCCTCGTCAAAAAGATAACCCAGGTGCGTTATCTTTAATTTCTCAATGACGCGTGCAAAGTTTTTCGTCTGTAATGTATAATATCAAAACATTATGAGCTCAGGATATGCGGTTCGTTGAAAATAATTGAAAATCTTATGAGGTTTAGTGTGTAACAAAAAAAATTGTTTTATTCTAAGAACGAAATGATAACACATGTATAATAAGAAAATAATAATCAACATAAATTGTAACTAACAATGAATAATAATGGGTACATCCCCCTTTATTTTCTATTACTTCTATTATACGATTTGGTATCGATTTATATAGTTTCTGGATATAATTTTGGCTTAACGTATCCCATTCGCGTACAATTGAATTTTTTAATTCTTGTACGTGTTGATACTGCTTTCCATTCGCGTATATGCCGTGAACAAGTTCTGCCCAGAAATTTTCAATAATATTAAGTTCCTGGGAGCGTGCAGGCTACGCCAAAATAGATATATTATTTTCATTAAAATTTGATTGGACCAATCTTGATATGTGTACAGGTGCATTATCTTGTTGAAAGATTTAATCAGGTCCAGAAATGCGTTCTGCATGATTATTTATTTGTTCTTTGATTAAATTTATGTATCGGACATTATTCATTCTCCCAACAATGAACTTGATACTTGTCTTGCCGAAATAACCGATGCCGGCCCAAACCATCACGCTACCTCCTCCCTTTTGTCGTCGAATTGCTGACTCTTGAATTGTCTCTTTTCTTATATCATGAAAATAATATTGGAATCCATCAGGACCATCCAAGTTGAATTTTTTTCGTCTGAAAATAGTATCCTTCTCCATTTCTTTTTCCAATGCATTCGTTCATTTGCAAAGCGTGAACGTTCTACTTTGTGTTTCGTTGTTAACGAAGGTTTCTTTTTCAATTTTAGCCTCTTAATATCTTTGCAGGATAATAGAACTCGACGAACACTTGCAACACTGGCACTAACACTAGATTTTTCCATTATTTGCTTCGTTGCTAACTGCAAGTTAGAAGCTACACGCAAAATTGCTCGCTTATCACGATCGAATAACGATGACGGCCGACAAGCACTTTTCTTTTTGCCATAATCGTCAATATTTTTTACGAAATTGTGTATTACTTTATGACATCTTCTTATTACTTTCAATAATTTTGCTACTGATAACTGTTGCTGTTTTAGTTCAAGAATTTGCTTTTTTCAGACTCATTTAATTTTTTTCCGCTTCCCATACTTATAAATTTATATAATATTGTACTGTAATCTTTACTCGTTGATAGATCATGAACTACTGAGCAATTTCTAAACATATTAACAGAGTGTGTTATCATTTCGTTTTTAAAATAAAACCGTACATCCTGAGCTCATAATGTTTTGATATACGTTACAGACGAAAAACTTTATACGCGTCATTGAGAAATTAAAGATAACACACTTGGGTTATCTTTTTGACGAGAAGTGTATATATATTATTACATTATAATGTAAATAATAAAGTAATTTTGGTAATGATAACAGTCAATGAAAGGTGAACAGTTACTTGCAAAACATTGTCTATCATGTTAGGTTAATTCAAATTATTATGTTAAATCCAAGAAATTGAAAAATATTGATAGCCCAAGACTCTTATTAATTTGTATTGTATTCAAATGAAATACTTCATAAGAAATAACACGGTTAAAATTTATTACAGCCGCATAAATTTTGAAATATTAATATGCCTATTTATCGATATTCATATAAAAAATCTTGGTACCCAGTTTTGTAATTTTTGCAAATGAAATTTTGAACACGAAATGTAATTAAAAATTATAACAACATTAATCAAATAATCAAATTAAATTTCAATTATAATAATGTTTACCAAAGCTGATGATGTCTTTAAACATCGTTTAATTTAATGCAAAGACTGACTTTTGGATAGTGCAAAACATTGAAAATGTACAATGAGTGAAATAAAATTAAGCCACAAACAGCCGCCGGCATACCGGAGCCAATTTAATGTTCGTAAAGATACTAACCCTTGGTTCGCTCCAAGTTCGAAGGAAACGAGACACTTTAACAACCTTTCGCAATGTTGGAGTTGCATTGTGTTACCAACTCATTTCTTTGTAGCTTTGTCCCTTAACTGCCATCGAAAGAAGTTTCAGGCGTATTGCCAAGCAATAATGATATAAACCTATAATGATGGTGGTATGGGCATTCCATTGAAAATAAAATATTTAATACGTAATTATCTTCTGTATTTTATATAGATATAAAAAGGTACTAAAATACAAGTTAACGATGAATAAAGTATTTTTGAAAAATGTTTTTTATTAAAATCGTAACACTCATTAGAACCTTTTTTCAAAGGAATTCATATATTTTCTTTTTTTACATTAAAATTACGAATCGTTTAAAAATGTTTAAAGAATTATCTTCGTTTTTTTAAATATCTTTAATATATTTATATAATGTATATTTTATACATGCGTTTATATAAATAGATATTTATTATAATTCTAATCATCGGTGGCCATAGAATGGACTTGGTTTACATTATTTATGATCACTCATCCCTTTACACTATACTCATATTGCCCTCTGATCTGTATTGTACATAGTACATACTCTCTTTGGCCTTATTGCTTCTCATCTCCCTTCCACTCTCCTTCTCCTAGTATTAGACAACGTAAAATTGCAGAGTATAGCGAGAAATGAGAAAACAGACGAGTCAGAAAACATAATAATAATAGTAACAATAATTAATAGAAAATAGAAAATAGTTTTATTGCGTACAGAGAATTTTCTCATCTTCTAGTTCTATATTCTAATCATCCTTAAGTCTAAGTTCATTTAAGAACAAGGCTTTTATTTTTGGTATTGTTTGTATAAAATAGTATACTGATTTCACCTGTTCTTCTTTGGGTATTAACAGTATTTCAGGGTATCTCGTTGTAATATGGAATCTGTGCGCTGAATGCTTTGGACACTTGTACAGTACATGCTCTTTGACTTCTACTTTATAGTTACTACGTATTGTACATTGAACTGCTTCTCTAATGCTATGGAATAGCATGTTGTTTCTACCCCTTAAGCTAATTTTTTCCCTTAAGTTAGTCTAAGTTTACGTATTACATATATGCAATATATAATTAATATATAAACATTGTATTATATATTATGATAATATAATAATATATTACATTAAATGAGAATTATATATGCATATAATATAATATAAATAATATATATATATATATATATATATATATATATATATATATATATATANTCTTTTATTTCGCTATGAAACCATTTTGCTTTACTAAGAAAAAATATAAAATTATGTTTATATATGTACGAATACATATCTTGTCACATTTAGAAACAGTACCTGTTTTTCAATACAGGTAATTATGTCCTGTAATAATTAGTTAAATAAAATCTTTCGTATAGTATCAGAATTTCAGCAGTGTCTTTTATAATTTTGGACAATTCTATGGTTTTAATAAATAAGAGTACTAGACTTAATTATATCTTCTGATGGTATTTTTAGAATTTAAATTTCGTTCATTAATTATAAGTATAATTTTTATGTTAATTAACTTTTTATATTAGTTTCCCGCTAAATTATATAGAACACATCCTCATAAGGATACATTTATAAATAATAATGGTGTAAGGCAGTATTTAATAAAAATTATTCTGTTAGTCAAGAATGTTATTTTCTCATATATTTATCTTCTAACATCGGCATTATATGGCATCTGAATTTTATATCATTCGAGAATAAAATAATGAAGCACTAAATATACACATTATTGTTTTAAGCATATTCACCTATGAATTACAAATTTTTATTTAACTGTAATCTATTGAAATATCATTTCGTAAATTAAGTACCTGTATTATAGTCGTAAAATATAGAGAACAAGATTTCACGAATTTTTACAGATTTCAAGATTTTATATGGTAAAAGTTGATAAAAACTTACACAGCACGGATACGTTTTTTGAGATATATCGTGGAAATGTAAAAGATACTTTCTAAGCTTATGTACGCGCTAGAGACAACTTGCCAGGCGATAGTTCTATCGTCCTCGCTCGTATTTATCAAAAGTTCAATTTTTTCTTCTTCTAAGACTAAAAATGTCGTACGAAAAATTGTTGTTAGTGCACATAGCACAAGTAACACATGCTTTGAATTTTTCGGCACGATCTCTTTTGCTTTTTGAGATATGCGTATTTGTAAGTTATCGATTGAATTTTCTTCAAAATGGAAACAGATGTAAAAATAGTCGATCGATCGAAACATGTTCTGTTCTGTGGGCGAAATTTTTTGGTGTATACAGCGGCATAGTAGATCGGAGGCGTTTAAGTAATATCAAGGTCAATTTAATTTTGTTAAGTAGTATCGTATATTTTTTAATTCTCTACAAAAAAAGGTATTAAGCACTTGAATCGAAAAGTTAGTATAAAATTTATTTTAGTTTTTTAGTTTAGTTTAGATTAGTTTTAAAAACATCTTAATTTTAACGTTCTAAAAGGTATTATATAAGAGACAAGAAAAACGGAAACAAAAATGTACTGGGTTTGTGTATTCTGTGGGATCGCACGACAATTAATTCAAAATTTTCTAAGAGCGAAGTTATCTTGAGAAATTCCTAACAAAATTTTCTTATGCTATTCATGACTTCTAATAATGAAGAAATTTTCCTTTTATAGTGGTATTTAAGCTATTAAATTCACTCAAAAATTGTTTTTATCGCTTTTCTAAATTTGTCGTGATTTCAATAATTCATTTTCTGTATTCAACAAATTATATATCTTACTGTACAATAATGTTAACGGATAAAGACTTGGAAGTATGTAAATTAATAAAAGCCATTATTTAACAAGAATTCTTTATTTGCTCAGTGTATTAGGAATATTATTTTTCACATTCGTCCATAAATTCCAATAAGCTTATAATATAAGAATAAAAAAAAAATATTATAATTAATAGTACAATAAAAATAAGTATCACAGAACTGATCACAATTAAAATATCATAAGTAATTAGAATATTAAATATGAAAAATTTTAGTAAGTTCAATTTATTTTAAGCTATAGTTAATAAATTGTGCCGTAACTAGTTTTACTTCTAAAGATGTCAATATTTCATTAAAAATCTATTATTTATTTAAGGTGGTCTGAAATCATATCGGCTTCAAAAAATCGAAACATTTTTTGCATTTTTTAAAAGTTTGATATGTCTAGAATACTGCGGTGAAAGGTATTCTGAAATTCTATAAAATAGCGAAGTTATAACACTAAATACGAGTGTCATTTTGTATTTTAGAGAAACATTCACTTGAAACTTTAAATGCGTTTTCCTCGAAACTTTGTTTTTCGATCTTGCACTTATGAGTTCTCCGTATAAACTCTTCATTCGATTAAATTGGGATTTTTGAGAAATTTTTGAGAAAAATTTCTGCGCAACGCTATGTATAATGTATGTAACTATGTACAATGTAGCGTACAATTTTTTTGATGTCTTAATTTGTTGGATTTTTATAAATGTTTAAAGTTGATTTTTTTCAGCGAAAAATAAAATTTTGTCCTTAACAAGCCGCCTTGGTTTCAAAATTATGGAAAAATTGTATACTATATTGAACATAATCTATTTTTCTATAAATTCGTATTACAGTTCGTGTATTAAACACAAAATTTTTTACTTTCTACAATTCAATAACATTTGCCGCTGGGTGTGTTGGGTATGGAGTCAGATAATCTTGTACCACACCGTCACTTTGTAATTATACGTAATAAAAAAATATGAACACAGAGTTAAGATGTTCTTTATGTATCTATATGTATATGTACGAAATCCTTATGTAAATTTTCAAACCTTTACTGAATACGCGTAAGCGAAACAAAATGTTAGACATACCTATTTTTTAGGCCTTCTGGGGTGCATACCCTCTTAAAACTAATTTTAATATTTCCTAGTAATAAAATAATAATACAAATTATAATGATCATAACACATAATATTTACTTGTGATTCTGTACGTAAATTACATGCTGGCAAAAATAAGCAAGTTTCCAGATACTGGTAACCAGATAAATATATATATTATATCTCTTTGTGTGTATTTTTCTATAAACATAATCTATGTAATAGGCTACTGAAGCGTACATGAAACTTTCGCGTGACAAATTTTCTCACCTGCATCGGGTTTTAATGCTCTCCTGTACTAACATATCTATAATTAATAATGGTGCTTATGTGTGTATGTATTTCTGTTTCAGGTACGTATTTTGAAATTTTCATTCAACACTTTCTTGGCGATGATTGCAAGTTAACGAATAACGGATTCAAGGTAACGTTTTAGTATAGCCAATCCTTTGAAGTACTCTTACCACAGTGGTTTCCCAATAATAGTACTTTCGTTAATCTGTTCTCTTGAAACGAATCAAGAGGGTTAGATGGAAAATTTTAGTCTTTTGAAATGAATACACCGTTTAAAGCGATACGAGTTACATTAGAGTGTATCTTTTGCGTTTGATGCGATGTACATACAGTTGTTCATCTTTTCTTTTTTCATTACGGCATTTATGATATATATATTTATATTTTGTTACATCGGCTATACGCAGCTACAAAGTACCTGGTTACTGCGTTATTGCAAATGATGAAGAAAAGGATTCTACGATTGATATGCGTATGTACGTAAATATGTTCCAAAATTGTTATAAAACTAAAATAGTCGTTCGTGTGCAATTACAGGGTTACACTATCAGGATATCAATGCCTATTAGAAATGTAAAAATTAAATATATAATATAATAATAATAAATATAATATCAAAAATTTTAGACAACTAAAAACCGTTAGAAACTAAGCATTTCCAGAATTCTCTATCAACTAACAAAATTGAACTTTTTTTTTTTTTAGCGGCTTACTCCAATAATAATATACTGATCCCATACAGTTAGCTTCAAATTACGTTATGCTTCGCAAACTAGAAGAAAATTTTATAATATATCTTTATCAAACATGAAAAAATGTATGATTATACGAAATTATTTTACTTAAGATATATAACTATATCTTAGTTCTTTTTTATTGTTGTAACACAGTTTTATATTCCTTTTATATTTATCTCGAAGTATACTTTAAAATAAATTCAAGGAATCAAATATTTTCGATATATAATAAATAAGAAAATTCAAAATTTTCTAATTCCGTTTATGTAGCCATGAAAAATAACCAATATTTGATTTAATATCAATATTCGAAATAATGTTACAAGGATTGCTATATAACAAATATTTTTTTTTAATTTTATTAATAGAATTATTAATGCGCAATTTATTTTATAGCCTATGTAATAGTAATATTCCACTCATAGGGACAAATACTCTATGAAAAAGTTGAAACCAATCTTTGTTAAAATTTCAAACGTTGATCTCATTAACCTTCCTTATTCCATGTCTTGTATTTAAATTGTACAGAAAAAAAATTTCATATTACCATTCAAATCGCACACATACAGACAATAGTTTTCGCAAAACGAAACTATGAAGTACAAGATTATCTTTCATAAACAGTTTAAACGTCTTTATAAACGTCAATTCAAACGAAGAAGGTTCCAGGCCAGAACAGCGGTCAATTCAATTAAATCTACGAATGTATAACGAGCCTGTGAAATGATAACAATCGAGGAGATAGTCACCGAGGAAATGAAAAATGATGCTCATGTGGGTTAAAATTGTAGTGAAGTTGGTCGTGGTTAATTTCACAAAATTCCTCGAACTCGAAAGACGACGATCTGCGCTAGCGTCCTCTAATAACACTCGGTCGATTATAATTACCTTTGGTGGTTATCATATTGGTTTAATAAGAGAGAATACATAATGATGGAACTAACACGGTACATGTTGATGGTACTCAAACAATTCGATATTTACAATGACTTACGAATGTATTTGAACACATCACTATAGAAAATTGTTATGGACATATTATGTGCGTTATATGGAACTTTTTGAAATTTCATTAAAACTGCAATAAAACACAACTATCATGAACATGTTGGTAAAGTCTGAAACTAAATTACACGCATTTACAGCATAAAAATAGCTTTAAACATATAATTAGTGCTAAGGATAATCTCCCAAAAAATTTTGTGGTTTACTAATATAATTAAGAATTGACAGTTCATATATTACACTTTGATGATCTTTGTCTACAATAAATACTTTAAGACTTCTACATAGATATCTATATTTTCAGATTCGTTCCAAATTTTACCAACATAATCATAACGGTCGTGTCTCATTACAGTACTATTGAAATCTCAAAATGTTTCCGTATAACACACATAATATATCCATAAAAAGTTTCTATAAGTGTTAAAACGTTTTCGTGAGTCATTGTAAATAAATAGTTACTAAAAACATAGAAGCAGCAATCGGAATCGAAATTTTCATTTATAAGTTGTCGAAGTATCAATGTTCCTTGGTACCTACACTCATCTTCGATACAATCCGGTATAAAGATCACAGGAAAAACATAGGTAGATGAAAAATAGAAAATGTGATTTATCGTGTTCTTCCCCTGTAATCTTCATACAGAATTGATAATTCGAATTCATAATCCGCTATAAATAGATATCAACGCGATATCAGTTAGTATATAAGCAGTTTCAATTGTATGTATAGTAATAGAAGCGAGTATGAAAACACCGCGACGCGTTCATTGCGTTCTCTTTTTCCGATACTTCGGCGAGATCTTTGTAGCGAAGAGTGGCGAGAGCGAGTGGCCGGCCACCAACGACGTAACAAGAAAACATCGCGAACGCTCGACGTCGGAGCAAGAACGACGAGGAAGGAATTGCAAATTACGCGAATCGTTAGCGAATCGTGCTTCGCCAGTTGCGCAGCGACTCGTGAGGGGACTTTAAATAAAGCCGCGCCGCCGTTCTTGTCTGTTCGAACAAATTCAACGGCTGACCTCGAAACATACAGTGCACTGTTCAGGAAAGAATCCAAGGATTCGAATAATCATACCGTCTCCCGTATAGCTGTGTCTTCAAGACTATTCTTCGTCCTCCAGTGATCACGCGATCGCGAGACATTCCAGAAGATCGTAAACAGACGTTCATTCAAGACACTGCCCCGATAGTTTTATAAAGTCGAATATTTTTTTCATTTTTTTGAAGTTTCTAGAGTGTGGAATATTATGTTAGAGTTTATCGAACTCGTTAAGTCTTACAAAGATACGTAGACGAATATGTGGATAAATCATGTCATGTAGAACGGCCTTGTAGATTTTTAATTTTATTAATTAATAACAATCTTTTATTTCTCTCAAGAAAACATAGTCTTGTTAAGGCGTGTTCTTGTTAAGGAGTCTTATTAATGAGTGTTCAGACGATCAATATTATTATCAATGTTTCACAGATTCATATTATTTCATCTACATTATCCTACGTAAGAGACCCTCTAGCTCTAGACGATCAATGTACATTTATTGTCAGTAGAATGTTGAGAATCCTGAAATATTGACTATAATATTAACAATAACAAATTTTTCTTATTTTATGTGTTGATTAGGTTAATTAGTTGAATAACTAATTGAATGTAAAAAAGCTTTTCTTCATAAGTGAAATATGTTATCTTAAAACCTATTTTACATTTTTCTCAAAACTATTCATATGTATTTTTATTTAGATGGCGCAGAATCTTAGTAACTACGCATCTGATTAAATACTGTGCTATATCTGCTAGATCCTATATAAATAAATTATCCTAGCGTGTAATTTTTTAATATCACAATTGAAAAGAGTATTGGATAATTGTCAAATCGTCTAATTTAGTAAGTAATGAAAAATGGATATCAGCTAATAATTAAATATTAAAGTGGTGTATCTCTACAATCGATTTAGGAAAACACTATTCGTAAACACGTAACTAGAGATAACATTAGGTTAAACAGTAAGTGCTGTTTCTTTCAAGTCAAAAAATAACTTGAAAGATCTCAAGTTCACTTGAAAGAGTACTTCAAGGCAAGTAAAATAGTCGATTGACATTAGGTAAAGCGTTTCGAAATACTTTAATTTAACTTAAAAGGAACTAACGATCAAACGAACGTAGAACTTGCAGGCATGTGTCAAGTTAAGTAAATAATAGATTCACATTAAAATTAGTTTCAAGTTTAAATCCAAGTTGTTTTATACAACTTGAGTAATTAATTAATAACGCATAAAACGCGTTAACAACAACATTAATTACCCGAATTAAAACTTCAACCTTGTCAGCCGAATAGTTTACTGGAGAGAACAGATTCGCAGACTATGGATATTTATGTAACACTTTCGAGGACTTATTGCAAACGAGAGGCAAAAAGTGGCAAGATGAGAAAAGAACCTTTATCTTATAAATATATTTTTTATGAATAAAAATTAGTAGAAACGTATTCATTTTTTAAGGATAATTAATTGTTATTTTGAAAATAATCAATTAAAACAATTAGTTTCACTTAAAATTTCATGATTTTGTCTTCATAATCCGGTATCTAATCACAGAATCGTATGTAAGGAGAAATATGTATGAATATCGAAGCTTCGCGGAGTTGTGAATTCGCAGAAAAAGTTTTTAAATTGAAGTTACGACATTTGATCTTGGTCACAAATTACCGCTTTGCGCACTCTTATGCAATAAGATCGGCACCATCTATAACGTACACGCCAGCCTTGATAGCATTCACAAAAGTCAAAAATCCCCAATTTCCTCAAAGAGATTGTCTTATGAACGATTTTTCGGAAATCTAGGAATGCATAACTTTCCTTCTCCACAACCCTAGTCCTTCATACCTCCATCAGCTGATTGCCACGCTACTATTTCTGCTCGTCAACCGTCAGTTTATAAGCTTGTTACGATCATAGACCTATACAGATAAACTACACGTACCTGTAAGAGGTAGTGAAGAGAATACAAGAGTAAGAGAGTAATTTTCGAGGTACCCCTTCTTCTCTGAAATGGATGTATGGGGGGTAAAAGGGGAAAAGCTTGTTATCGTTGATGGTATATGTACCGCGAATCGCCCTTCTGTTCGTGTTCTCCCCACTTTTTGCTCAATTCGAGAGAGAGCACGATAACCCGGTCCCAGTACTATCTTTGTCCTTCGATATAGTCTTCAGATCGCCCGTAAAAACGCATAGTCCATGTATCAGTTCGTAATTTCGATTAGCAATCAAAATTTATTCGAATGACGAATAACAAAAACTACTAAACATTAAGTACTGAATTAATATTAAACACTTCATATTACAATGATGAAAAAATTCATGCATTTGGTTGTTAACATTTGACATAAACACAAAATTTAATGGCTTTATTTACGTTCTTCAATAATTAAAAAAATCGTGTTATGTTCTGTTGAATTTAAATAGTTTATACCCATTTAACCATTAAATATTTTAATTTTAAAAAATTTTATTCGAATGACGAATAGCAAGTATAGATAAACAAAGCTTTTGTTATTCATGAGTGACGAATATTTTATTTACTCACAAAATTTATCCTTTTTTACCATTTTAGGAATACGAATACAAAGGGGATTCACTATCTATACGTTACTGATACACAAATCTATACGTCACTAATAGTAACATAAACATTTGCATATTATTTCGCGGAGCGGATTGTCTTCTACAAGAGATGATGTAATTATTGTCCGAATATCTGGGCGTGATACTTCGCAACGAACCATCCAATTTTTAAGGAGTATCTTACAAACTCATTTCACAGAAAATCGTACTTAATTTAAACTCGTAGTTTATTATGAGACGAGAGAAGGCAAAAGTAGAAAATTTGAAAATACATGCTGTTTATCGAAATCACTGCAAAGTCACCTATTATTTGAACATTGAACACTGAACACTGAACTCAAAACGCAACACTTGAAACTCGCTCGTCAGAAAATAGAAGCGTTGTTGTCCATAGTTATCAGCACAGTTGTCTGTGGTATGTGTATCGCTGTGAATGAAACGAAGATGAGACATTTTCTGATGAATCATCAACAGAGAATCAGTGTAAATTCGGCTTTACTTGTTACTTGACTAAATTACTGGCTGTGTCTAAAACGATCTTTTAAGGTCATTTACTCTTTTCATGTTTGTAACAACGGGCGATGTCACTTTAGAACCGGTGTCTTCGACTGTCATTCATTCACGTTGAGAATTCCTCGTTCATTAACACTAATACGGTTACTGAAAAATTAGATGCGGTGTGCAATCTGTAATTCATTTAGAATTTAAAGGAAATTTGTGCAGAACCGTCCAAAGCTGTTGAGTGAGAGGTTCGTTTATCTCTCACTAATGTATATATTTCGAGGAATATAAAAATTATTTAAAAAGTATAATATACATTTAAATATATTTATAGAAAAATAAGTTACTCTTTAATATATGTATATATATAATCATCTTAATAATATATAAATAATTATTTATATATATAATATATATAATAATATGCTTTATTATCCAATTTAATAATTTTTCTTCCTATCACCAAATAAGTGCACATGTATTCTCATAAATAAGAGGTTATTAAATAAGAGGTTTAATTTTCAGTAATACTTCTTCAAACATTATTGTCCATGGCTGTCCTTGATTCCTTTTCTAATGTAAAATTAGCAGTCTTGAATTTTGCAACATTGATCTGTCCTAACATTTATATAATCTTGTTTAAATATTAAATTTACGTTTGCAGCAACTTTAGTGGTATTTTTTCCAAGTTAAAACTTATACAAGAAAGTCATACGAATGTTATCAACACACTCATATATTACATAAAATTTCTTCTTTAATATAATTGATAACAATTAATAGTACGCAAATACGCTATAAAATCAATTTATGTTCTGAAGAAACATTTTATTTATATCCACTAACTTATTACATAACATAAAGAAGATTTATTTTGGATGACTTTCTTAAGAATATGTTACTATTCATATGTACATTTTACTAGATGCTATGATTTATAAAATATTTGATTATATTTTATTTGTTAAATATGTTAAAGATTATTTTTAGTCTGTAGATATTTAATTAAATGCATGATACTTCCAAATATAATAAAATATTATATTTTGAAAGTAATATTTTATATGCCACAGAGACCTAGACAAATAATTTGAAGATTCCATTTCACCTTTTTGTTATCTTTAACTTGGATTTTTAACTCCTTTATGACACGCTCACAACAGCAAAAGGCTAGTTATTAGAAAACGTAATAGCTACGAATGACACTAACATTTAGACAATCTGGTTATGATGATAAATAAATAATGGCAATACATAATGGTAATAAAGGCAAGAAATCATTTATTTGGGGTCAAATATAACATTTATTTGCTTATACTTACTTTAGACTCTCGTAGTATAAATATGTTTCCGCAATAGTAGTATGGAGTATTCTGTGTCTATTATACCTATGAGGAAATATAATACTTAGATATGTTACCAAATGGCAATACTATATATTTAACAGACATTTACTCGTTCTATATTTATAGCTATTGCATTATATTCATTTATACAGAATATACATATATATATATTATTTAGGACATAACTAGAAGTATACTTAACTGATTATATTGTGAATAGACTCAAGAGAGAGAGAGGACCTTTCTGAATCGTCTAATTCTTTTTTCAAAAATCGTTTAACTTTTTCGTTATTTTTTAATGATTGGAAATCTGACGTAAACTTTCTTCAATTAAAGTTTCAGATCGTTTATTGTGTTTCTTCATATTATACGTACAGAATTATTGTTACAAGGAAATTATTGAACCAATCGAGTATACAAAATTAAATTTTTTATTCACTAAATTAACACTCTTAGCAAATTCCTTCGTATAATTACCAATTTGAGTGTATTAGAAAGAAAGTTGCCAAACTACGTTGCTATAATAGCAGTGCTTAACTAACATTACCTTCCCAGGGTAGTGAAAGCGGAAGAATACGAGTTATTCTGTAGTTCGAGAAATGACAAGTATAGAGGAATTTTATGCGAAAGCTGCTTTATCCATGGATACAAGTGTCGAGGTTAATGATGTCCGCGTTCTCAAAATTCAAAACAAGTAAAACTGGTTTTGATGGATGACCTGAAGGTTTAATTATCATTCCTGTAACACATTTAGTAGGTTGATTAATCGAAAGGTTTCGAAAAATCTATGTGTGAACAAATTTTATTTAAATATTTTAAACAGGTTGAAAAAATTATATTTATTATTTTTATTTAATATATTTATTATTATGTATATTCATAAATTATGTAAATTTCAAAATTTTATGATTAGTGAAAATTTCTGAATATTTATTTTGGTTTTCTTAAATGTTAAGAAGTATGTATTTATATTCTTTAGTAACTTAAATGTTCTAATTTTCTAGTAAATCAATTAATTATATTATATTCGTTACGTGTACACGCAGGTATAATAAAATTATAATAAAGTTTTTTTCCAAGAAAACATCTCTCTCTCTTACTTACAATGTAATCAAATATTTAAATCTCCTTGCATATTTACATCAAATTATTAACGTAACTACGTAACAATAGATTTTCAACACTAGAAATAAGACATTTTATGAAATGTTATTCTACACAACTGATATTTTCCTAAGATTTGTATTGATTCAGAAAAGAATAAGTAAGTGTTTTACATCAGAATGTCTTACGTGATTGCATAAACTTTTTACAAAAATCTCTGCCATAAACGATTCTTATAACAATATGCACCAATTTTATTTCTTCCACATAATTTGTAATCCGATTGAGCGCAAGAATAGCTAATTGAAAGTGCGTGTTAATCATGAAAACGCTTAGAGTAATATAACTAGCAATGTATTTTCGTGGACGTATTATAGAGTGTAGCTCTATTTCGAGTTTGGTAGCGACTGCGTCCGAAGTGCCACCCCTACAGTTATATTTAACATCCAAGAGGACTTTAAACACCGAAGTCCTCATGGTAACTGGACGAACATTGCTGTTAAATGTTTCAAGCTTTGTCTTAGAAACCATCGACCGCGTATCTAAATGCGGTCGAATGCTTATGCTCGCGTATAGCTTGACGACGCGATGTCAAGGGCCGCTTAATATAGGTATACTTACGAGTTCGATGCACCTTTCGCATATGCACGAATAAACGCTGTCTGGATTCAGGTATTCAGAAGATCATGTAAACACATATGAGCTAGTCTGTCTGGCTTCTCGGATAGATGAAATCTCTGGATCAACCACGGGTACTTCTCGTACATTACGCGCATTTCTTTATGTACAGAGCCAGAATTGTAGGTTTTTGTATATGAAAGATGTTTACGAAGTTTTCGTTTTTAATGTACTTATTGATTTATTAATACGCTGTATGTCGTGAAACGTAAATTTTAAATAAATTTTTTAACAAATTTTACATTAGTTAACATTAATTTAACATTAATAATTTAATTTAACATTAATAATTCGGCACATAGACTGTATTCAAAACCAACATCTTTGTTGTTGAAAATGGTTTAACAATAAAAATATTCAAATACTTCCACGTTATTGCAAATATATAAAAAATATATGTACTTAAAATGAAACTTTTACTCTAGTTTTGTTTTCTAACCGTCTAATCTCCTAGTCTTATGTTTTAGTTAATTGACTTAGTTAATTTAATGATTTAGTTAGTTCATTGATATTAATGAAGGGAAAAGTATATATTAGTATAAATAAAAGAATAATAACAGAAGTTATTAAATAAATGTTATCAGGTCCAATAATAGCTATTTAAATAACAAAAGGTTATATGCTGTTTCATTTAAAAAAATGAGCGTGGGGACATTTTGGGCTTGAAAGATTAACTGTAAAAACGTTTATTGTACCTTAACACTAGCTAGGAACTACGGATAGTTAACACGAAGCTATTTCTATCAAAACCAGTCAAAATGACTGGCCTTTAAAAAATAGAATATTTTAATATTTATTGATTTATTACTTGCTCACAGAAGCAATTCCATGTTATATAGTACATTTTTGGTATTATTAATCCATCTAGGACCATCATCCCTAAACGAGGGTTGACACATTTATAAAATTGAGAACCAGTCATTTTTCACTGGTGTGGTATTTCTAGTGTTAACATCTAGCGATCCAGCGATCGATCCGGAATTTTCCTAATAACTAATATCATCATATTGAATGATACGCAGTAAAAATTTTAAAAACGTGTGGCAAGTTATACAAAACGACAAAACTGGTTAATTGGGGTTCGATAAACAGATTGAAGGACCCTTTTACACTTTGACAAGTACCAGTCATTTTCACTGGTATTGGTATAAGTAGCCTTGATACAAAATTATTTTAAGTTTGAATACATAAAAACCAAAATAAAATTCATTATATTATTCTTTTAGTTATTGTTGCGAAATTCATTACATCATTGCGGAAAAAACTATAACATGAAGTAGGAATTTTAAAATAAAATTGTAAAACCAGTCGATTTGAGTGGTGTGGTAGTTCTAGTGTTAAGCTATTGTTCTTTTATCTAGCATTTCATAAAGGAAAAAAATTGACCATATTTGTAGTAATTTTCAAGAAAGCGACTTGTAACTATTTATCTCGTACAATTATATATATTTGTAATTAAATAATTTCGTACGAAATTATGTGAAATATCTCAAAACTGATCAACTGTATGTGAAATTAATATAAATAACAATAATATTTTTATCATTGATAATATTTTACAAGTATACAAGTATTCATAAAATAAATTGAGCCAAGAGATTTATTTTCAATAATGTTACAAAAACTATACTTTATGATACATTACAGAAACGCTCCCTTCTTCGCTTACTTGAAATTATTATAATTCTGTTGCGTATATTAGCTAATTAGATTGGGGCAACGGTATCTGATGTTTTAAAAACATGCGTAGAATTGAACGGTCTGACGCGAGATAAACTATATGATTCTTCGGGAGGCATATTTACATATTCCATTGCGTTTAGTTACCAGCAATGGGCAATAAATTCTCTGTCGTGAGTCGAATTTATACTTCCGTGCTTGATATTTGAAAAATTATGGCAACACTTGAAAAATTTGATAAAATAGTACGTTATTGGCTACACATGTTAAATATTGCCGTACGATAATACAGAAAAACAACATTATTATTACAATATAATAAATGTGGCTGTTTTTCGTATATGTGTACAAATGATCTTCACATTTGTATAATAGGAATTACGATATCGTAATGTTATTTTACATATCTGAAACCTACGATGCTTGCACCAGCCCTAAACCTTGTAAGGTGTTGAAATAAAACCTGCAATCATAGATGAAATCAAAATTTTGGGCTCGTAATCGATGCAATAATTTCGAAATGATATTAATTTTTTCAACCGAAAATGAAAGTTGCGATATTAATGAATACGTATTTTATTCAATCCCAATTCAATTTTTTATTTAGAAATACTACAATGAATACTTAATAGATTAAATTAAATGCAGACCGAACTTTTTTATTTTACTAATTTTCATTTTATTAATTATTATTACTATTAAATTTTTTATTATAACATTTGCAAAAATTTATTATCGAATTAATTTTTTCTTTAATTTAAGTTTTAATATTATTTTCGGACAATAAATACTTTAGACCAGAATAAATGTTATCCGTCAATAAAGATTTATATTAAAAAAATAAATTTTTATCTACGAATTTATATTGTAAATACAAGCGTTGTATTAATTATCAATCAAGCGATCATGATGAAACATTCATAGAGAATCAGAGATTCCTTCTAACATTGGATAATGGAGCATAAAATTTTTAACACACAACGACATGCATTTGATGTTTCCACCGCTGGTTATTTCCATACAGCCTAATTTCAATGAACATTTCTCACATAATAAGATATTTAACCTAACTGCTATATATTCTCGTAAAATCAGGATGTTCGAAAATAAAATTAACAAACATCTCTTATGAAGTTTACTGAGGAGTTATGATACAAGGTGTGAAGGCCATTAGCATCATTACATGATATATAAAGAAATGTCGTTCCAAAATATACTACAGAGTCATTACATTTTCCACGGTATAAAAAGTTTTTGTCGTAACTTAAATGTAATTACATATAAAGACATTTTACATTAAATTTACTAAATTACAAGAGATAATAAACATTTAAGAAATTGTGCTTTTGAATAATTTACGTAGTACAGAAGAAGCTACACCATGTATAAAAATAAAGCTAATATACAGAATATATAACCAAAGGTTACTAATGGATTTCAAAAGCACGGTTAAGTAGAACTATAGCTTATTTGTAATATGAATAGAATAACATTTGTGCGAGTACATACAATTTATATGTAAAATACTATCTGATAAACAATAGTAAAATAGCAATAAGTACTAATTACAAGTAAATAATGATAATTAATATAATGTAAAATAGAAATAATTATAATTATCACCATATATTCACCTAAAAAAAGCATTACAATTTTTAATGGACGGAACATACACAAATTCATACCTATGTATATAAAGTATATAGAATAAAATAAAATATTAATAATAACATTATAATATGTGTAAAAAAAAGAGGTATTGCTCTAAAATCTAATATCTAAGCTTTTACAATAAAATGTACTAAATTTTATGGTTACTTTTATTCATATTGGATCACTTCTTACTTAATCCAAATTCTTTAAGGTACAGAATTAAAATTTTACATCAACGAAGTTAAATCAATTTCAACTCTAATAAATAAATATTAGAAATAGTAAATAGTTATCGTAACGAAATATTATGTAAATATTGTGTAATATTATGTATATAAAATAGCTAGAACATGCACATATATGAATTTTTTTTGTAGTTTTTTGATCTAATATTTTTCCTTGTTTATTTTAACATTACATAGTTAGGCTCGTTATGAGCACGAATTTCAAACTGAAATTTCTGTGTAATGTAACGTGACCCGCGATGTTTTCGATGTTATCACTTTATAATTCATGACGGTTGCTGTGCCGCCGGCAGGAGACTCAATTTCATCGTGCTAACGATTTACGATTACACGTGCAGGTAAAGTCGAAAATACCAAGGTGCCGGAACACTACGAATATATCCTTATACTTCATAACCAGAGAGCCATCTCTCAAAGAACACAATATTTAAAACAGAACTTTCTCTAAATAATCATATACGTATCTTTAATGGCTCGCGATCAGATCTGTTGATTTTTTTTAGTTTGAAATGATAAATGTCGATTTTGAGATTTTTGTCGGAGATACCTTAGATTTATACAGATACATATAACTAAAAATGATCGTGTTGAATTTGAGATTTTTAGTAATTCTAGTTTGTGAAATTTTGTTTAAATTATTAAAACTTGTTCACATTCAAGAAAGATGTCTGCATGTGAAGAACATATAGTAATTTATTATAGTTATGTACAATTCCCTTCATTCGATGTTTTGTTATATTTAGTTCTATTGGTTTTGTTTCCTTACTTTTTGGATGCAAGATCATAAATAAAAACTATTTGCACTAATTAGCTTAGAAACTATAATTTTTAATACATACATGTTGCTACTTATATTCACGTTACGTGGAAATTCGTAATTCGGAAAGCGAAGACGGAGATCATGAAACATATCATCAGAAGAAGGTTGCACGCACCCTAGAAATTGACTTATACTGATTCAATCACTCTCAACACGCATTAATGTATTTTTCGTGATCTGTAAAGTAATGTGATTTATGAAGTAAAAGATATTTCATTTAATATAGAGGTATTAATTATGTTATTTTACTATGTAGAATATGAAAAATTGTTTCATATACGTACTAAATGATTTTATGAAGTAAAATTCACCATCTCCGTCAAATAATGAAGGAATCAAACTTCTATCGTTATACCGTGCTTCATTTTGGATGAATCTTCATTCTCACAATATTTCCATGACTAACTTTTTATTTTTAATTCATTGCGTCAATGACATTCACAATTTTAAAGAGAATAAAATAAAAGACATAAGTTTATCAAAATGAAAGAAGTAATTCAATTTACAAGAAGTTATTATTTCATTATGAGATCACTATTTAATATATTACAGAACATAGTGGTGAGGGGGGGGGAGACTTTATGAAATTTAAATTAAATTTATCTACTGAGGAAATTGTAAATTATTGAATTGAACAACAATCAAGACTGTTTGTTCTTTATTATTATATCGCTGGTAATTAATCTATATATTTATACCAATTATACGTAGTATATATAAGTGTTGTTATCAAATAAATATCATTTGCCTTATTGGTGTAATTACATAATTAAAGAGCACAACCACAATATATAATTGGAACGCACGAACACTACAGTTAATGTTGGTAATTGTTTAGAAAGCTGCCGCTATCTTAGATTTCAATGATTTTTTAATATGTTATCGAGGGACATGAATCTGAACAACTTCTTCCTATATACGTTACCGCACTTCGGTTTTAGCTTCCAAAATACGTACGTATTTGCAAAAAGCTGTCGGTACCATTACAGTGAATTCTATCCACAATTATGCGTCCGTGACAGCATATGAGTTAGTATCGGTTGCCGGCCGGATAAAATGCCAATCCTAAACCTAATTTTTATCTGTTGTCTATAGTTTATATAGTTTTATATTTATTTATATTTATTTATGTAGTTTTGGATTAGGTGGCATTTTATCGCGGCTGACAACCAATACTAACGCATACATTATCACAAATGCACAATTATAGGCAAAATTCACTGTAGCAATACCGAATGGTTTTGGCAAATTTCTCGAATATTAAAAGTGTCCAGCAGTAACATACAAAGGAAGAAGTTCAAAATGTTAATTTCTACAATGTATTACAAAATCATGGAAATGCAAGATGACGGCAGCTTTTTAAATAATTAGCCGAATTTGTTGTGTCCTAATAATCTATAATAGTATTTTAATTCTATACTTATAAAATATTCCTATACATATATATTTTCTTAAAAACATTTTGTAATTTATCTTGCTAGACATCTGAGATTTTCAGTTCATAATGCGAGGACACTTGTGGTATTTGGTTACATTAAATAGAAATATAAACGCTTAATGCAAATTGTCGGTGCAATCAACGCGAGCTCAGGAAACCTGTTATTTCTGTTGAAGATACAAGGAGACAGCAAAGGCTTCACAGGCTTCGTAAGCGATACGAAAGAACGAAACCGAGACTTTGCTTGAGTAAGCCTGAATAAACCTTGAGACAACCGGCCAAAACCCTTCTCTCGTTTTCTGTTTCTCCTCTTTCTCCCGTACTTACCTTTCGTTCCGAGTGTCGTCGTCTCTCTTCATCTGGTCAAACCTCCTCGAGTCTGACACGGATCAACCATGGTGTTCTGGATTTCGTTTCCTGCTTACGCCAGATTCTCGAATAAACCGGAGATGACTTGAACGACACAAATTGCTGTGAATTGTTAAACGCGTATTTTACTTAAATAAAAGCAACATAAAAGGATATTTCGCCCATCTTATATCTGTACTTATGCTTTGCCCTTGCAGAGAATTGCTTGATTGTTTAGAAATCTAGAAAAAGAAATACAGCAGAATCCTGATTATCATAATACCGGTTAAACGTTTCACAATTGATATTGTGCATACACAACATTATACCTTTATATTTTACTAACTAAATAAATGTGTTTTTTTTCTGTTAAACTGACTTCAAATGTTAGTACGTTACGTGTTTATGTGTACAGAAGTATTGGAAAAACTTGTGTTTCTATTGCTAATAGTTAATAAAAGATCATTTTTCCCAGAAGCTAACAAAATCAATTAATTCAAAATTTCTTTTGTCTTTTGTAAGAAAGATTATAAAACAAGGATAGAAACTAAAAGAACAAAAATCTTCTATTTCAAAGATTTTGTTTCTATTTAACATCAATAATTATGACATAGTTTGAAATAAATGATCGTCTCTTATGTGAAAACGTAGAATTATATGAAAGTTTTTGGATTATTCCAACGTTTATTACGATTGGTTGAAGTAATTAAAATTCCATTGTAAAGAGATTTTATATTAGGATTCAACGATGTTTATTAAAAACAAACTTTGATTTACTTTTGAAAATGAAATTTTGAATAAATTGAAAATTTTGTTTCGTTTTTTCAACTGAAAAGAATTATAGTGTTTTTACAGTTATTACGAGAGATACTATTGAATTTGGAATTAATGTTTTCTGTATATGCCTTTTGCTTTTATTAAGAAATAGATATTTTTATCATTTTTAGTGAAAAAAGAACATTTTTCTTTGGATTATAAAATACTCATATGTGGCCTATTGTACTATTCAATTTGGAGTATAATAGATGTTTTTATTAAAACTATCTCAGAAAACTTTAGAGTTGAAAACACAAATTAGTATATTAAAATAATAATTTTCGTGTGAGAACTTTGGATTGAAAATTATAATTGTTTCAGGAATTTCTCTTATTATTTGTTTGCTGGTATAATGTTTCAACAAAGCTTCCGGAATATTAATTAATGTGAATATCACTCCTTAACTTAGGATTTCAATTTTGGAGATTCTAGTTTTTATAATATCCCTTTCTATTAAAATATATTATATGATATACATATGATGATTTCCTTTATGGGAATTTCCTTATTTTTTTTGGTTATAATTATTCTTTATTTAAATGTACAATACATTACTATATTAAAAATAAACAATCTGTTGATGATTATTGTCGATTTCAAACGACGCAAAAACATCTGATAGACACATTCCAATATGAAACTGTTGTTTTTGAATATAATATTGATCAGTTACTGCTTTCTCGTTTTCTTTCAATCGATATTTTGTTACTGTCGTTAAAAAAATTCGTTTTATTACAGTGTTATAATATTCATACACACAACCCAATTTATTTTCCAAAAAATGATTACATACTCTTTTTTCTACCATTTACAAGAAGAAACCTATCTACGTGTAAAAAATGGAACAATGTATCAATATTCTTTTATTATAAGTTACAAATCATTACAACTAGTATTGATTAGAATATTATAACAAGTAACAATTTTATAAATTTTGCTCTCTATTTTTCACAAATATTATATAAATAATTTTCTAATCAAATACGCCAACAGAAACCAAGAATACATGGCAATTAATACACAGACACCTACTATACAGAAAGTCACATAAATTAGAAAATACAAATAATTTAATGTACTATACTAGATTAGGATAGAAATATCGATTAAGACAGCAGTCCTCGACAGTGCGAAGACAAAGAAGTGCGCATGCTACGATACGGCGCATTCGACTTGCAGCATTTTATCTAAAATTCGCGATGTAGGCACGCCGACAGTTAATTGGGTGAAAGCGATGCGAACGACCGGACGACGAAATTAATTAAGCGATTAACTTAGGTAGGTCGCGAGACTTCGTTAAGAGGTTAAGTTTCGAAATTGGGGACAGCCGACCGAGGTCAAAGTTCCTAGCTCGAAAGTGACATGTAACTATGTATCGTACGCCCACGCTTGATATTATAATTTAAGACGCCAAAAATACATTTGGTGGGATGTTGTATTGCAATTATATGTGCTCATATTGATCAGCGAGCGATGCGAGAAAAAAATTAGCACAAGGACGCTGTGATTTATCGACACTTAGTCGCGGGACCGATATGTTCGCGAATAGAGATGACATAAATAAGAATTATCAGGGTAACTTTGATCAAGTGAATCCTACTTTGGGATTGCTTAGTGTGTTAGGTGAAGGAATTTTATAAATATTTTAATTTTTTTTAAATATGTACTCACTTATGTTATACACAGATAATTAAAATTATTTCAATAAAAGTAAATACTAATATCATTAAACATTTTTGCATATTTAGCATATAATGTGCCTTTTGTGTATTTTTACTTTTTTGAATTTCACATGAATCTTATATAAGTATCTGCAGTGTCGTAATTATAAATAATTTGATATCACGGTCATATTGACTGGTTTGGTAGTCATATTGTTAATTAAACGAATGTTTAACTCAATCAGAAGGAGAAATAACGAAAAGCTGATCATTATATTTCATATCCTCTTTGATCTCATGCAACTTTTATTTATAACGAACATTTCTTTGTATAGCAAGTATTCGAATAATTTGAAGTTGTTAAACTCAATGATCATAAGTTTGGCTTAGAGGGAGATTATTATTATAGTATATCTTATACTATAGAAGCCATTAATCAACTTTATCGTATAAATTAGAAATCCGAAATTATAATTAAATATGGTATGTATAAAACTAAGTAATCTTGTTGAAATTGTTATAGTAAAAAGTACTGTAATATTGAAATGGTAGATGCTATAATATTTGACAGCTCTTGGAGTAGTATAAAAGTTCCAATGCAATAAATTTGCTAAAATGTATATTGTAGTGAAAGCTTCCCTAATTTCAAAACGTATAAAAACACAGGAAGGAAAAAATGATTTGCTTCGTTATCAATTAGTTTACATCTGATCCTCAACTTTTTATCGTATCGTATTATTGATTTTATAACTTTTTAAAATATATTTGCGACATAAATTGAAGTAATAGTATGAATAATAACAATAAATATCATAAACTTTTCTACATACATACACACACACACACACACACACACAGAATCTTTTATTCAGAGTTATATGTATACGAATTTATTATTGTAGAATGATATCTAGTCTCGGTTTTTCGAAATACATCTTGTTGTAGAAACTGATATACATAAAGAATTCCGAGCCTATGTAACATTGCAAGCCATTAATAGTTCAACAGGTCAAAGTAAATATGTCCTCGACCAACAAGAGTAAAAGTACTCATTTATACCTCTCACATGGCAAAAAAGAGAGTAAACGGTCAGTTTCCTTTTTAAGATTATTGATTCAAATATTTGTTTATAGTTGGAATTTTAATACGAAGTAGACTTCAAAATTCTTTTAAACAATTCCTTCGTTTTATTGCAGCACATTACTTGCGTTTCTAAATATTAATATTTTATATATAGCCTATAATTTTAAATTTCGTCGTATATTTGTTAAAATATATTAAGCGAAAATTATTGCATTTATAATTCGGTTATATCGCGATAGAGATTGTCAGTTTCAAGTTTCTATTATAGTAATTGTCGTGTTAATAGTATTAATGGAGAATGGAAATACATACTCGTATTACGCTCATTATAGCAAATTAAAATTAATGTGTAATTGATTGATTAAAACATTATAATCCACAAAAAATAAAATTATATTCAACTTATATTACATATATTTTTCGATAACAACTCATAATTTGCAGAATAATACTAAATTTGAATATATGATACTATACAATTTTCTATTTAGTATTCATATTTATATTTGATTATATTATATTTATATATATTTATAGTTATCATATACATAGTTGGTAATACAGTTATTAATAAATAATATAATTTTTCCGAATGAATATTTTTCATAGCAAAAAATTTAAACTTATTATAGTTTTCTGTTCAACGAATATACGAACACTACAATCTATCATTTGCAATAAATTTGTATTTTATCACATTCATTTTTATATTGATTTACATTGATTTTCTTCTAATGTACTCTACATAAATATTGTATAAAATAGCAACCAAAAGAGATTTAGTTGTAATTGCTATTTAAAGGTCAATTTTATGATCCAATTTATTGTTAGTACACGTATAAGAATGGCTATGATATTTTTTGCCTTGGAAACAAGGAAATAGCTTGTAAAAATAAAAAATTGGACAGCTCAACTTTCCTCAACTTCTTTTATTAGCGAGATAAATTTAACCATTTTTCGTACAAAGAAGCCCCTTTCTTTCGAAAGTACGTAGTCCCTTCGACACTAGATATTTTCTTTAACAGCGTTGTATGGTTTCGTACCTGAACCCTTGTAACGGTGAAACAACCACTCTGATAATCAAATTTTACTTTTTAACTTACTTGTTCTATGACTCTCCATGTTCACGTACTGTAAAAAAGTAATACAATTCTTAATTCTGCTGCGTTCTTTCGCTCATATTCGACCCAACTGGATATTTCTAACTTTACTATTTCCAGCACGAAATATAAAAAACATGTTATTGATATATGTATATGTTTCAATCTTATGGTAAAATTTTGTCTAATACAATAAAAATTATCCTTGTTTGCTAAAGTGTTAAAAGCAATGTTGAAATATAAAAATTTAAGAATCATGACACTGTTTTTAGTGAAAATTTTAATAAAGTTCGAGAACCGTGACAATTTTTTCGTATAAAGTTTAACTAATTGAAAATGAAGTTATCCAAAAAATTTTCGTTTGGTATATAGGGAGTGGGGTATTATATAGTGCAAACAATTTGTTCGTAGGCGTAGTAACAAAAGAGATATCACAGTCCAGTTCATTTTTTTTAATGATACCCTGCATTTGTTTTATTTATACTATGATAGCGTTTGTTGAAACGGGCACAATGATAAATTCAATCGCAATCAACGGAATCAAAGATCAAGGCAAATCGCTAGCTGAACGTTACCTAACTGAACCGATTAGCTGCATCAAATGATGACAATTAAGGTACGAAATATAAACAAAAACCGAGCTTCTTATTTTCCCTTATGTTTCTTATGTATATGTACCTTCTGTGAAAATGATGTAAATATAGTGTAAAATTATACTTTATACTATTTATCATGTTATGTAATTATCTTCCAACATGTGCATTATCATTAAAAGAACTCGTGTTTATCCACTCCAAAAATGTTCTTTTATCACTTTTTAGTATGTTGTCCGTTTAAACTCTACTATGGTAATAGTAAGCATAAAGCAATTAAAGTGAAATTTGATAATTATTTACAAAGTGAGCGACCTCACTAATTTCCATGACCTTAAAATATGTTGCTAAGGTCAACATTCTGAATAACTTTTCCCTCTCAAAAATCTTCTGTTCAATTTTCGTTACGGTTACATTTCATTCTGGCATAGACGAACGCTTCACAACGTCCGTACATTTGTATAACTCAACTGATATTTATATAATCCAACTCACGTTCCATAATCATTTTCAACTCACATAAGAAAGAGGAAAAATGGATTAGGTTTCTGTTAGATAATTATTCGGCTGTCAGGAAGCGGCCGATAGCGCTACTGTGAAATAAGTTAAGATATTAGATAATAAGCCACATTAATTCATATTATTTCAATTATAATACAACAATGTGCAACATTATTATTATAATAATATTATAAATTCATATTAAACTTTATATTATATAATTGTTACTTGAAATTATAAACATTACATTGAAAAAAGGGACGACTAATTGATTATTAAAATCAGACATACTGTCTTTGAAACAGAAACTTTTGCGAATATCTCGAAAACTAAAGCCGATCGACCGTAATATGTATAAGGAAAAGTTGTCCAGGATGTTGACCTTGAACAACATGTTTCAACGTCATTGAAATCGGCAGGATCGTCCCCTTTGTAAATAATTATCTGAAATTTATTTTGAAATAGATTATTATTTTTATAATTCGAATATTGTATTATTGCTTTTGTCAACAATTTAATGAAATGTATTAAATAAAAGTACAAATTTTCTATTTTGTTATGCTGCTGAATACGACCTACTAACATGTAGATGTTTTCTCTAAAAATAAACATTTACATTGTTCAAATAACGAGGAAATATGTGTTCCCATAATGTTTATCTATGCACGTGAAACGGTCGCATTTTTCTATTTGTTATTTGGTTTCACATTTTATCAATATAATCATGACAATCGTCTCTCATTAGAGTGTTAGTGAAATTTCAAGATGTTTCGTATGGCACAAATAGCATAGTTCATAAAAGATTTTTACAAATGTTCGAATATTTTCGTAAGCCACTGTACGTACTAGCGAATATAACCGAGATAACCATTCATCATTTTCTCACCATTCCTTTTATCCTATATTATACCATAAAACATAATTACTAAATACCAATATAACTCTAACAGACAAGTAATAATCGATAAAAGAAATTCTGAAAACCATTAGAAGAAACAAGTTACATGCTTTCTATCGACGAAAGATTAAACAAAGTCAGGGTTCGATATAGAAAGCGCCATTGTCACTGTGAAACGAATGGTTAGTGCATTTAACCTATAGTGTTTCCGTTATTTGAAAATTGGTCTATTCTCCATCGCGATTCGTAGGCGTCTGCACCTATCTGGACTACAACTACATTGACAATGCATGAACGTTGGTGAAAAACGAAATAGAGAATGTGGTAGAGCGGTCGACATTTCCTGCGCGCCGGTTGTCACACTGAATTTTTATTTCAACGAGTTTTCGTATGTACGCCTTGCCACATCGCTGTATCGCCGGAAACAATGTTTGTCATGGTAGCAACGACTTCCTTCCGCGATTTATTTCACTCCTGGTAACAAAGCAAACCGTTGATCTGGAAGGCACGATACATCTATAGCTGCTTACAAACTATCTCGACATATTTATAGGTGCTGTTCAGTCTTGAAAATACGGCAGCCATGATGAGTGTGTACACTTGATTGGGGTTGTTTGTTGTGTAGTGGTATGTAGAGTGTAGGATGGAGTGGTATGATATCACGTTATGGCTAAAAAGCTAATTGTTTAGAAAGAATATAATTAAGTTATTAGTTTTTTGAAAACTGCTTTCACTTTGTTTTTCTAAGAATATTAGATTCTTTTTTAAAACGTTACGGTTCATAATTGTTAAAAGTCTTAAAATAAATCAATCTTCTTCGAAAAGCCAAAAACTTAATCTACGATTTCAATTAATTGCTTAATAATCTATTATAGTAGTCAATGTGATCATAAGTATCAGTTTAAATAAAAACGAAAAGCATAGAGAAAAATTATTACTACTAATAATCGCGAAGATTTAAAAACATTCAGATAAGCTGTACATGAACTTCACAGATAACTTGCTACTAATGTATGTAATCGTAGACAAAAATTTTTTGATACTTTTTATCATCCGAGAAACTCTGAAACCGTACTTACGTAATCATGAGCATATTTTAAATTTTCACAATATTTGTTATAACTACTTCAAAAGCTTAATCTCATGGTAAATGATACTATATGAAAGAGTTAATCGATTTCTATTAGAAAACTCAGAATAAATAAGTTGGATAATGTTTATTCATAATACAACCTTATTTTATTAAAAGACATGATTTACTGTAGTTCCAAATTGCAAATGAGAGGTAAAATTGCATAATGTAAAAGGGACAATTATTATAAATATAAATAAACATGAAATATCGCAAACAAATATTATCGCATTGTTTAAGCAAACTATTGGTACATTTGGTTTCAGTAGAAAAAACCGCAAATTTACCACATTTAGGAATAAAATTTCATGCTTTCCACAGGCGTGTTCCTAGCTTCTTTTTTATTTTCAGTTTAAATTTAACAGATGCATCCTGTTGCAAAGGCTAAAAAATCCAGAGTTACGATTTCTTCCAGAGTTTCGATTTTTCGCGGATATATACGCGATTACAAACGTGTATCTTTCAATATTTATGTAACACACTTCTACCTCCTACATGAAATTACTTGAATACTTACCACTGGAAAAATTTATATTCATATATATATTCGTATATATACATATATATGTGTTGTATATAAAATATTTTGAAATAGCATTGTGATGAGACACTACTGTCGTGATTATATTAGTAAAATTTAAGAGCAATTTGGAAATATATCCAAAAAATACAAAATATTTATTGCAAACATCTATTTAGTAAATTGGTAGAATACGGCATAAATAACCATTTTAGACATGTAAATGTTAAAAATGGTTCTACTAAATATTGAGGTTTATTGATCTAATGGATAATTGGCTGTTCAAATGCTTTGTGATCTCAGCGAAATATGTACTTGATCTAAATATTTTGTAGTTTCTATGCACATTTTCAGATTTGTTTTATATTTTATCATTATGCCCATGATAATCGACTATCCTGACAGCGCTAATGAAATCTCAAAATATTTCGTATAATACACATAACATATTTCACACAATACAAGTTCTAAAACTTTCGTGAGGCTGTATATTTATACCTGACTAAATTTCCTCAAACATTGTAAAACTCTACATTAACGTTCCCTATTGCCAAATGGCTACGCTAATAACCAAAATAGGAGAACGAGAAAAGAAAGAAAAAGGAAGAAAAGGAAAAAATCTGCCCGTTGACTAAGCAACGATTGACGGTTTCTTATACTCATGGGCGAAAGTTCAGCAAAGCGAGGTGAAGGCACGAAAGAAGAATTGCCATGAGCGAGCACAGGCCCCAAGCTCCGTCTGCCCACGTATTCGACGTGTATTCGTGTATGTACATCGCATACGTGGACCGTGTTCACGGGTACCTGCATGCACGGAATCGCGGTAACCCATGAATGATATTATGCCTTGCGGTTGCTTCACACCAAGCTCGATCTCATCGTATTATCGTCACCTTCTGAAAACCGGACCCAAGTACCGGTGACCCGTCCTTCTCTTTTCCCCTTTAGGCTGAGAGATTGGGTAATACATATAGTAATCGAAACCGTTTTCTTCGAGAACGCCATGACTTTATCCGGAATTCCTTCCTTTGACCTCCTTGAACGAAACTTGAGACTTTAATCATCGAGTGGAAGGCGTGGTGATGTTCCCAACGAGTTAAGGCGGATTTGACAAATTGAATGCTTTTCGAGTTGTGTATCTTGAATTAATGTTTCCTTCTGCTAACGCGAATGGTAATTTAGACAAACTTGACGATTACTTGTTGATTAATTCAGTGTTTTAATATAAGATTGTCAGAGAGAAAGGACGTGTATTGAAATCTATGTGTTAACGCTGCAATTTTGTTGCGTTTTATATGTTAACTTTCTTAATAAGTAGTTTCATGTTATCCATTGTATATTAGTATTTATTTCATTACTTAACTGTTGAAACAAAAATTGATTGACATTTTAACTGGTTGATTTTGAAATGTTACGATCCAGATTATACAATTCTTTGCCTGTCTTATTCTATAATTCGAAGCTAGTGAAATATGACCGAAATGCATGAAATACAAAAAGGGGCCAGGTTTGTGTACATTACATCCTACGAAATCGTTCCTGAAGTAAAGAAAGACTCGGTTATCGCAATTGCGATAGCGCACCTTTCCTTATCGATCGATTACAGAGTATTAGTATTACTAAAAGTAAACTACGATGAGGAAGTTTATCAAAGTTCTTTCACTGATGAGAGCGGTATGCAGGAAGTAGGATTAAGATCAATGATGACTTTTACAGTTCCTCGGTAAATGAGGAATATAATTGATTGAAATTACTTACATCTTATCGGCTTCGTTCTCGAAATTACCAATGTTCTCTTGCTAGAGATTACAGATCACAATGTCTAGGGTAAACAAAACAAAAGTTTTTAACAGTGTTTCGTGGGATATAATTATGCAAAGTTAATTATAAGAAGCATAATTGTGCAAATATAAATGAAGAAACTAATTAATGAAAGTAATGAAAACTCGAATACTAAAGGCAGCGAAGTGACCAATGATAATGTAAAGGAGAGAAAACACTCAAACTCTCCAGATACTTACTAAATATAACAAAATTTTGGTGTTGTCTATTGTATTCGCAAAATGTTGTATGTGTAGAAAAGTTGTTGTTTATACGACAAAAGAAAAAAAAAGAGGAAAAAGAGGTCTGCTACGTATACGCTGTTAATGCCTGGTGCAAACGAGCAGTATTCTAAAACGCAGCGGCAAATTATCGCGGTGATGACGCTGCAGCAAACTGTTCGTCTACGCCTTGCCTAAGACATATGCATAATAGAGATTAGTTACATCATACAGACGTTCGCATGACACTATGTAAATTTAGTAAAACAAAGTAAGTCAGTTATACTCTATTCAGCGAGAAAAGTCAGTAGACGTAAGCAGACGAGTGCTACCAGAACAGGAGCGTATTCACAACTTTCAGATGCCGTAACACTTTCGGCATGAAATTCTTAAAGTGAGTATAATTGACAGAAAAGTTCTATTAACTGTTTTTATATATAAAACAAATAATAAATAATAGATAAACTACGTTTCAGTTTACATCATTATATAGGAGTTATATTATCATTTGCATGCATAATTTATTAATATTTTTCTGACATTAATATATTTAGATACCATTACATAACTATTTGTTTTACATCGTTTGATGTTTTTATTATTGAGTTAAGCAATTTTTTACTATTCACTAAAATAATGAAAAGTAAACAAAGATTTGTTGTATACCCAAAAATAACAAAAATAAAAAAGGGTGTTACGGTTGTTTCAAAGTAAGCTTTTGAAACAGATTTTTTTATATGAATGGATGTACAGTGACTATAAAAACTATTTAAATAAAATTGGATACTATGAATATGAAATGTAGAACCTGATAAGAAAACACTTCATTAGGAAATAAAGGCAAGTACAAATACTTCTTGTAGCCTCTGCATAAGGAAATTAAAATCTTCATATCGCACCATAATCCGAGCTACGGTAATTGGAATATTAATCCGAAGTCCTTAATACTTAGTTATTTCAACATTAAGCATTTTTCATTTTTCACGGAAGCAGATGTAACGCGAGTTCGATCTGTTTATTATCTATTGTCTATATATTATATATATATATAATATAATAATATCTATATAATATAATAATATCTATATAATATAATAATATCATATATATAATATAATTCGATCGATATTTATAATTATAGGAAAGAACTTCTTCGGATAAAGTTAAGCTGTTTCAGGGGGCAGATGTAATGGTGAACAGAATTTTTTGTTATGATCATTTTTTTATAAGATTTCAAGATTATCGTTATGTTTTAAGATAGAACCCTATATTTTTTTATTCATCAATTGACGCGTTTTTTATTTTATCTATACAAAAGTATAAAGGTGCTTGTGTCTGAAAGTGCTTAGTCTAAAAAATATTTCAACTTTAATTTTGTAAAACTTAACCTATGAAAGACAAGGAAAGACGCGAAGGACGTTGTTGTGTTTATATGTTTTCCTTGTCTTTCATACATTACATTTAATGAAATTAAAAATGAAATATCTTGTATAGAGAATAAAATTTACAACCATTGATGTAAAAGAATACATAGAGTTCTATTTAAAAATATATCAATGACCTTGAAATTTCCTAAAGAAAATGAACTTAAGAAAAATAATTTCTTTCCACCATTACATGTTTAACTTTGTCCTGAAAAGTCTTCCCATACAGTCATAAATAAGACAGATAAAATCATCTAGCTGAGGCACCCTATATGTTTATATTCCAAGTTAAACAAACTTTAAATGAAAATCTTGGTGATCACAACCATTTCATTGTCTGATCACCCAGAACCAATTCTAAATTAAAAGTATCCTCCTTACAAAATTCAATACTCTATAACAAAATTTAATTTTCCAAAATAAATTCATCCTATATCACTGTCGTTAATAACTACATATACGTAGTGGTATTTAATATAAAACGGAATTAAAAAGAAGATTAATTTTTATTTATTTCAATTATTAATTATTTAATTCAATTTTGATACAATAATGTTTTAAATTACTAAAGTCACTCGTGCAAAATCTGATGTCAACTAATCGTTTATTGGCACTTACATTAATCGGTAGGTACTTGATTATAGAAAGACGATGATCGGTATGAATTGGAATGTATTGGAAACTAAGTTTAATAGACTTTAAAGGGACGCCAGGAGGCCGCCGTCGAGCACTTTAAATATGCTGTCAGAGCAATTGGGCTTAATCTCATTTGAGTTTAACGACTAAATGTCCTCGGCTTTTAGCCCTTTGTCTGCCGTGCAGACAAGTGGCATTCACGGGCGCCAGAACTTTATTCGGTATGATCGATCGACGGATCAAGCAATGAAACGGTTACTGTATGGTGTCACACAAAATGACTGCGTAAATGGTTGCTTTGACCGGTTGATGACCAAGCTATTCAAGAAAGTATGAACAAACTACTAATGTCGAGATTTTTTTCTTTAAATCCGAATGTATCTGGCAATCAATGAATTGCTGTGAGGAAGGAACTCATCTGACTCCAACTGTCACGTAAGAATAGCTCCCTGTATTAAAATTGTACATATCATATGCATGTACTATGTTTAAGAAATGATGATTCCAGAAGGAGTTAAAATACTTCTTAATACTAGAACTATCGATAGTCAACACGAAGCTATTTCTACCAAAACCAGTCAAAATGACTGGTCTTTAAAAAATAGAATATTTTAATATTTATTGATTTATTACTTGCTCACAGAAGCAATTCCATGTTATATAGTACATTTTTGGTATTATTAATCCATCTAGGACCATCATCCCTAAACGAGGGTTGACACATTTATAAAATTGAGAACCAGTCATTTTTCACTGGTGTGGTATTTCTAGTGTTAGCATCTAGCGATCCAGCGATCGATCCGGAATTTTCCTAATAACTAATATCATCATATTGAATGATACGCAGTAAAAATTTTAAAAACGTGTGGCAAGTTATACAAAACGACAAAACTGGTTAATTGGGGTTCGATAAACAGATTGCAGGACCCTTTTACACTTTGACAAGTACCAGTCATTTTGACTGCTATTGGTATAAGTAGCCTTGATACAAAATTATTTTAAGTTTGAATACATAAAAAACAAAATAAAATTCATTATATTATTCTTTTAGTTATTGTTGCGAAATTCATTACATCATTGCGGAAAATACTATAACATGAAGTAGGAATTTTAAAATAAAATTGTAAAACCAGTCGATTTGAGTGGTGTGGTAGTTCTAGTGTTAAAGTTTCAATGTTTCTAATTTCTTTTATCCTCATGAAAATGACTTATAAATTTATTAACACAAAAATATAGATACGAAGATGCTTTCTTTTACATATGTCAAACAATATGATTGCAGAATATTTTTTGACAAGAAAAACATTAATCAATTTGTACAGTTGATAAAATACAGTAGTTTCAAAGAAGGAAAGACTACGGTATAGTCGCTGTCACTGATATAACTCCTTTAAATTATAAGAAAAAAACGATCAGTATAGAAAAAAGAAAGATTTAATAAAAATTAATAACATTTTGAATGAAACAAACTATTGTAAATTTTTATAAAAATAATGGAATCATAGTGAAATTCATATTAAGAATTCTAAAGAGAATTTTGAACTGTGTATTTAAAAAAAATATGTAAATTTAACCAATCCATTAAGTAGTTTACTATTTCATAAAGATCTTAAATACTGAAAGATCATTGAGATATAGTGAAATTCATTATCAATATGATATTTTTAAAAGTTGTTTAAAATTTCAGAATATATTTTTATATGTATGCAATCAATAACTCATCTACCCCGACATACTTCTATTAAATTAATATATAATATAAAATATGTTTTATACATATATTAAAACTTAAAAGAATTTAATATATAAAGGGAGAACCAATGATACTTAAATATAATAATACGAGAAACTTAAACTACCTATAGATAGTAAAATTTACCTACAGATATGTATGTAGTATTTCTTTTTAAAATAGTAATAATGATTTAAAAGATTCTATTTCTCTAATCAAAGAATTTGAACAGGAATACCGTTGTTGAAAAATAGTGGTATAATTAAGTTATAAAGCAAAAGCATTTCATAAACTTTGATAACAAGAGCAGATGAAATTTTCTGTTGATATTTCCAAATAGGTGAATAATCGAGTACCTGTTGCGATTCACCTAAGTAAGTATTAAAGCGTGTCGTGTACGTTACAGTAGTCTTGCGTGCCTGGAATTGTTGCTCGGTGTAACGCTTTGATCGGTGGTTAATGCGAATACGTGTAAAGTTTGCAAGCAGAATTGCACATGTCGTATCTTTGCTGAATCCTTTCAGCCATCAGCTTATCAAGCAGCCAGTAATCGATAAAATTGTGACTCGTTTTATAGTTAGTTTTATAGTTATATAGACTCCATTTTCTTCTAATAAAGTGATTTCTAGACGAATTTGTTATTATTGTACATTAATGTATATATCATTTATTAATAGAAATATTACTATTAGTTATACTGTACCGTAGTTATGCATTATGTTGAAGACGAAAATTGTATTGTCTTGGAACCAAAAGCTTTCTGTATAGCTTCTGTATATATATACGAAAAATGCATGTATTGTACATATGCATGTCTTAATAGATACCTATTACTTAACGTGAAAATTTTATACTGAATGATTTGATACGGTAATTAAGATTAATTACGGTAATTAAGTATTTCATTGCAATATTTATTAAAAGGATAAAAATATACGTCGAATGTTGACGTATATTATATTTGCAAAATTACAAGTGTTAGTGGCAGAGTTAATATTGTTTAGTATGATAATGATCATTAAGTTTATCTGTTGTGATTAAGTTTCAAAATCTCGTTTGGCCATAATATCAATGGATATTTCCAATAATGTTACCTATTGCTTTCCAATAATATTGCCAATAATTAGCTATTTACCTAATAGATCTCATGGAATGAAACTAACGAACATTGAAATTTATAAAACACATTACTTTACAACATATTTCATATATGTATCTTTGAATTAGTTGAAGAATTGATAGTAAAATATAATACACAACTTTGTTTTCTTATTTCAACTAAAAATAATATTTTAATGGAAAACTAAATTTTGGTTTTTTAAACTTACTGTGTATTTCAAATTGTTAAAAAAAATAGAACAAAAATATTGAAACAAATTCCCTACGTATATTGCGTTTAAAAAAAATGACATTAGTATATAAATAGTGGTTGATAGTATAATGTTTATGCGATAATGAGCCTTATTTTATGATTCACCAAGTCTGTTCGAGTGATATTCTACCAGTTATTTTCCAATACTATGGATTTGCCATCTAGCTCATTTTCAACTTCAAAGCCTAATTCCCTGATTTAGTAAATAAGATATAAGATTATTTAACTTTACTGCAGGTCACTTTAATGCAGATGCATTCTACTGTCATAATACTCTATTTCATACGAAGCAATTGTCAAGTATAATACTCTTCATTATTCAAGTTGCTACTCAGATGCAATTAATATTTATGGAGTAAATAGGTAAATAGATAAAGACAGGCAGGTTTAATATGAATGTTTTGAAGACTTATAATAAAAAAAGTATTAATTAATAATAGAAGGAATTATTAACTTTTGAAAGCAAATAATAGAAAGACATAACTTTCATATTTAACACACATGTATATATTAATGATTCAAATAAAGAAAATAAAATTATAGCTTATTATCAGTAATATTGCAGGAATTAAAATTTATCGCATTTTTATCTACAAGAAATTCTTAAATAATATTAAAAATGTACAATATTTGACAAAATCATGGTCATTATTGCATTCAGAATTTTATTATTGGACATATACATAGGGACCGATAATTGATTGTAAACTAACATTTGTTGATGTACCATTAAACTATCTTTGTGTGCAATTCTCTCTCTATCATAATCAGATTTTCATAATCATTAATGACACTCATCAGGATCTAGGTTTCTTGAATCCTTGACGAAAGATCACTTTTGGTCTTATAATATGGCTCTGGGGTTACTCTATCAGTGTATTATTTCAGTTTTTTGGAAAAAGTAAAAGGCGTGAGTCTAATAACGAAATTTATTGATATTATACTACGTATACACTTATCTATATGTCGGAGATGAAAGGACATCGGGCCTTCCTTTTGGAATGTTGGGGAAGGACCCAATACTTCAGGCTAGACTTTTTATTATAGCCGTACTTAAATAATAAAACTTAGAAATAGTTGTTTATGATTATGGATGCTCAGGAATTAGGACAGGGGACTTGGGCTCGAGGCGACATAATGAGTCGCTGAACGTAGCCACGGTCACCGGAGGGACGTACCTAACAGAGATATGGAGTAATTAAATAACTCCCTTTAAAAACAATGATTGAATTATGGGGATTGAATAATGATTGAAGAGGGGAGTATATAAGGGCAGCTCCGCTGGGACCGAGGATTTATTCTTTCGATTAGATACGTTCTATGCGCACCGAGTAGCTTTACGAGACATCTTAATCGCGAATTAGAAAGTAGTGTGTTACTTAGCTCATGTAATAAGTCAGATTCGTCCTCCAGTGAACCATGGATTCGTTATCGAAACCTAAGATCGTTGTCGTCTATATCCCGAGTATCTAATCGCCACGGTTACTTGTCAAATTCGGTAATAATCGTAGTTGCCACTAGTAGATATTATTTTTATTGCATAACAACAATGGCCGATTCGAGTGGAGATTTGTTATGCCCCAAATCATAATGTCACCTCGACATATATATATTTTTATAATTTTCTCATTGTCTTGATTACAACTTTCTGATGTCAGATGTTCATACGATTTTTTATATACAAGCAAAACGCGTTTTTTTTCAAATAAAAGGAAATATCTTTATTTCAATAATGTATTGTCCATTTTGATTTATAATCTCTTCCCATCTTTCGGACAGTTTTATAATTGCGTGTTTATAAAAATTTGCATCTTCCTCCAAAAAAGACATTATACCTAAGTGCTGTTTCAATTGCATTATCTTATTGGCCAACTGGCCAACTTAATACATTGGTGTATGATGTATTTTATGTTCTCATTATTTCTTAAGTATCTAAATTTTACTAAATATCTTCAAAAAATTATAATACCCTGTTTTTATGAATGTGAATTTACAATTTTAACAATTTTAATAATGTAAAACTTAATTGTCTAAATCTTCTAAACAAAAGTAGATACTTGTTAGAAAAAATGGTTTTTTGAAAAATCTATCTGATTGACAAGAGTAAACAGACGACAATCGTGATTCTATCGAGACCCTTGATCAAATCGGTATCGGTACTAAAATGAAATAGCGGCGTTCAACGTGAAACCAGTTTGACGACTTCAAACCTTTCGTCAGTCAGAAGGGGGAGAGGCACGTTTTGTCGCTTCGTAATACGATTTTTCCGCATGAAAGAAACAGGGCAAACGGAAAAAGGCACTTACTGGTTTAACGAGGCGCTCGTAAATTATGAATTATTCAATGATCCACAACCCAAGATGGAAAAGACGATGAACCGAAGCAGTTGCTGACAAGTTTACGTGAACATCGTGTTCTTTGCATCGACTCTGATCGTGAGAACGACGTTAAAACTTCCCGAAGGTGTACATGCCACTTTAATTAACATTACTTAAGACCAATCGGATTTCGAAGAGTAATCGAGCGTACTACGAATGGTGCGTTTGCGATTTCAAGCAAAATATGAATCCATTATTTGAATTATTACAAGTCGAATTGTTGCGGCAATGCATTGCTTTTTACTTATAATAAAGCGATATTTAATCTTTTTAACATTAAACAGTATTATATAAATGTAGTAACTTCTAAATCCAATGCAGTTTTATTCTGAATTATGGTGCTGTAATAGGCTTTAATGTATTGTGATATATTACAAATCAAATATTGTTTAATTAATTCTTGAAATAAGAATAAAAGATTAAAATCATATAGATTTAATGTGAGTTATAAAAATATAGCAGCAAAAAGTAATTTCTATATGAGGTAAATGGGAAAATGTGAATGAATCTTCGAAATATATATTGGAATTATGTCGAACTGTTTAATAGTTTACTGGTTAATAGTAACTGTTTTATAATATTGTCGGAGTTACAAGAGCTTATTTACGTTTCTTATGAAAATTCTCTATTTATATGAATAAATACTCTAAGCAATATCAAATCTTTCCTATTTCTTAACGCTGTGTATTCTAGTCAGAATTTGATTTAATAAGCTATTAATAAAATACTCAGATATTTCATCTTTTTATCCCAGAACGACCCATTTATAAATTTATATACAACAAATTAAGTAGAAAATTGAGGCCGTCTAATTCTGTCAATAAATAGATATTCCTATGGCTGATGCGGTGCTTGTGGCGAGACCGCAAGGTACATGATCATAATGAAGTTTCCTTTAATTAATTTTTTTTCCTCCTATATATGTATCTCGTTTCACCGATATCGTAAAGGTAATCAGTCTTGTCTGATGCGGTTCTCATTATGAGCTAGAAATAATGTAGTCTTCGTATTTTAGTTCTCGCTAAAATCATTACACCCGGGACTGACTCACTATTAAACTTCATAAATATCAGCCACCAACCATATCGATAGAATTTTCGTTTCTTCGACACTTCCGCCATTTTGTTTCAAAATTATCTTGCGTTGGAACTATCATTTCTTATTAAGACGAAAAAAGAAAATTATATGAATCCTTACATACGTAAAAATTTTGTAAACAGTTAAATCACAAAAGTCTATACATACTTTCAATTTGAAATATTATGACAATAAGGTTAGGTTTAGTCAATTTTTTGACATATGTTTTGATTGAATCTAGACACATATTTAGACAAATATAATTTATCACATTTTTATAAAGAAGAAATAAAAGAATACAAAATACAATATCACAGAAGTATATGTACAACTGGTATAGCAATATGAAATCATAAAACAATTGACTTATATTGATATTTCGTGGGACCTGTGTATCAATAACGGCCTGCTATCTTTTTGACAATACTGGAATTACAGATTTTGTTAATTACTGGTGCAGTTTTCAAGTGTTTATCGTTCCCCAATTTCTGTTTGAAAAATGTTAATTGTATTTAGCAAATTCAAGGTCCTTTTATGCTGATATGTAAGTAGAAGATTTTGTGACAATGTATTTTTAATATCTTTTGATAAATCATTTAATAACATTTAATGACTGTATGCTTATTTTTATGACTGACTGTATACATACATATATATGCATGTATGTATATATGTACGCGCGCGCGCGTGCGCGCGTGTGTGTGTGTGTACAGGTACGTCGCGCGTTGCAGTTGCGGTAATAACTAATTAAAAAAGTCTAATATTATAAACTACGTTACATCCAGAAATGAATAAAAGCATCAAATTCTTACCACAGTGAAGTTTTCCTTATCTGTTCTGTATATTATATAAAATCGTGCAAGTTGTGTCATTAAATTATTGCATTGATTATTATGTTGAATATTGTTAGATAGTACTTATTAAATTACTTTTGTATCAATAAAGACTTATTTTATTGAATTATTGAATGATTATTGAATTTTTTTCATTGCATGATGTCTAGCTCGTGATAGATTTTATTGATTTTTATATAGGACAATCAGTAAACAATGTGTTAATGGATACTTATATTTTTTAATTCAAAAATATGTAATTATAAATTCTGTATGTTTGATTCCTTCTGGTTGTTTTTCTCATTAAGGAATGATTTGATGATGATTAAAGAATGATTGTGTTACATAAAGTAACGAATTTCAATTTAATATTAAAATTCATATAACAATTCATATGTTAAAATATAAAAAATGACGTCTGCTTAAGGAGGTATTCTGGTCTAGAAATTTGAAAAAGTCGATTTCTTTTCATATTTTCAAAGCTTGAACTTTTAAGAATATGTCCTTAAGAGGATTTTTCAAAATTTAAATTATTTTCCGAGATATAGCTGTTTTAGTGACGCGCCATCCAAATCGGCTCGGTCGGAACGAATCGAACAAAAAACAAAAAGCTGTGGCTGAGGGCACTATTGATAAATTTGTCCATAAAAACCCTCCTCTAAGTGACGATGTATTGGTAGTTATGAAGCCAATCTATGAAAGTTTCCCTGCAAATACCTTATTAGAACGATGTTTCGGTTCTAGAACTGAGAATAATAACGAATCGTTAAATTCTTTGATATGGACTTTTGCTCCGATACACATTCACGCAGGAACGCGTACCATTGAAATTATTACTTTTCTCGCTGTTAGTATTTTTAATGAAGGTTTTATAGCTATTTTAAAAATACTGAACGTTATGGGAATCACGATTGGTCCAGAAGCCCATGCGTTCGCTGTCAAACGTGATAATACCCGGATTGAGCGCTCAGAAATAGGAGCATCTAACGCTTCAAAGGAGGCCAGAACTGCTCGTTTGGAAGAATAAAGTCCGGAAAATGCTTTTTTTGAAGTAGAGGAAGGCTTAATGTATGAGGCCGGAATCGCAGATTGAAAAAATGTACGTAAAAAAGTACCATTGTATGGCTCATACTGTGCGTAACTTAACCCGAAACTTTAAACGCGTTTTTCTCGAAGCTACTTTTTTCGAAATTCTTGTCATGATTTCTCAAGTTCTATTAAACTAATTTACTTGCAATGTGGTGTAAGCCTTCTCTATATACTTTTTTATCGTACTAACTAAAATCATAACAAATTTTCAATTTTTACAATGTTTACAAAATTCGGAAAGGTAAAAAGAAATGGTGAAAAACCTATCTTCTTTTCAGATAGCTGCAATTTTGCGAAAAAAATATTTTTTCAACTTTTTGTTAGGTTAGGACGATAGTAGTATTTCTCTAGATTAATAATTCTTGTTTTTTTTTGTCTCAGATTACTAGTAAGCTTACAATCGTGACAAATTTCGCGCGCCTTTTTTTTGACACCACCCACTTCATCAGTCTGTAACTTTTTGAATTTTTAATTCTTTAATTTTTTTTCCATGTATTCTTTAAATATTAACAAATATCTGGTAAAAAAATGGATAGTAAAAATATTGTTGGTTTTTTTTTATTGGACCTGAAAAAACGCCTAAAATTCATGCCTCTAGACCAGAATACCCTCTTAATATGAGACAATTTAATGTCGAAATTCTACAACGTAGAAAGATTAGAAATCAGCGTTATTTTATTACAAGAGTATCAAAAACCACATATAAAGAATTTTTCTATTACATCGAATCAAACTGACTCGTTGAGTCCACAAAGATATGTAAAAACCAACCTACTTTTATCAAAGTAAGTAACATGTATTCTTCTCCTTACTATTACCAGTCATTACGCTAGGACTACACGGACATTTTATACATCACATGTTGCACGTCGCATTTTTTCCGCCGAAGTAGGATCTCGACTGGAGGAGCGTTTTATATCTGCGTGTTACACATCGACACTAAACATTGTATCGCATTGCCAACGTGTTTTGTCTTCTGCGTGCAACACACGACAGACAGCGCGGCGACACGCGGTGTTTCGGGAGCGTTTCAGAGCGTGGTCTATATAAATAGTTGCACTAAGATATACAGTGCCTATTTCGGCGGAGAAAACGCGACGTGTAACACGCGGTGTATAAAACGCCTAAGTAGTCCTAGCCTTATAAAATAAATGACTCAGTTTGAAAAAGCGTGTTTGCCAAAAGAAGCAAAAACTATATTTGAACATAACTAAATCAAATTTACGAACAAGGAGAATAATGCTCACAAAACACATTCAAGTGTATCGTTTTTCGATTTTTAGTTCTTTATGCTGGAAATGCACCGTTCTAGTCAGGACACAATTCGCAATAATAACGCATTTATAGAATAGTGCCACATGAATTAGGAAAAACGAGATAACTGCTCTCTATAACCCGAATTATCAAGATAAATGAACGAGATTTTCATAATTAGTCGGAGAATGTCTCCGTAACATTTTCATAGTGGCAACTCGGAAATTGCGTTTTTGAGTTGCGTCACTTTCGTCGCAAGTGTGCAATATGACAGGAGCATATCCCTGTATGCTATTCCATAAAAAAGAAACGTATTTCTCATTTTATTTTGTATACAAGTGACACAAATTTAACTGAACTAATCAAGAAGCCACGCATTCTCTTGACACACCGCTGACATTTTTCGATTCATTCGAAGCGTAAACATTTCTGTAGCAGCATACGAAAGACGAAATAGAAACGAACGTTAACATGACGGGAAATTTATTCCATAATTTCCGGTCGAAAGATGCATCCGTTTACACTGGTGCTCACGCGACCTAATTTTCCATTCTTCAACGTGTCTTGAGATTTGTGAGATAAGGATATCCTTCTTTTGCGTCCGACGCTCGCAGCGCGTTCACGCCTAAAGGCAGGAAGCTTGAAAAATCGCGCGTGGTCATTATAAACTGAGGGAACCTATTGAACCTGTTTCACTATTATAAATGGCTGACTAACGAAGCATTCTGGCATTACGTAAAATACGTTTCTCTAGCCGTGTGTCGAAGTACGGTCGAAAGCTACTTAAGCCATCAAAGAGACATTTTCCTCGAACTGCTCGTTAATCGTGATGGTCTTAAGGCATCGGCAAAGAGGAGCAGGGAGAGTCTAAATGAAGGAAAGAGAGACTCCTTTCTTGAATGCGATTCCTCTCGTACTGAATACACGATACCATGTGCACTGTACCCGGTTGCATCAAGGGTCAGTGTACTGTGTGGGCTGGAACTAAAAGTCACGACATACGTATACACTGGCATAATACGTCGAAGATTGTATGTCATCGGAAAAAGGAGAGTTAAGAAGAACGCCGGTATATGCAAGTAACGTTCTCCGTCGTGGAATGTCGTCTGTGGCGCTATTTTCTCACTCTAGTCGGCGCGTATCAGCATATAGGTACCGTAACATTCGAATATTGTTGAAAATGGGCTTTGAATTTGAACAGTGTCGTTTATCCGTTAGCATTGTCGCGATCCAGGCTGCTGTAATGATGTTACGCGTGGAAGAAGTCTCTGGGATCCTTTTCCATGTAAACGCATATCGAATAATGCTAAGAATCGAGTTTTTCGCTACTAAGAAAGAATATAGTAAGGATTATTTGAGCCACCTGAGCTCCAACACCTTACAATTCAGTCTTCAATTTTGTGTAAAGTAATCAAACTTGTTGAAAAACTGAGGAAAGTTTCGCCAAAAGAAAATATCAAAAGCAAGAAAATGACCCTATAATATAAACTTTTCTTTTGATGAGTAAAAATTGTATCCTCGTGAAAAACTACTGTGTACTATGGCCGTTGAATTGCTAATATTAATACACGATACATTTCATTATTTATTAATAACGAGTCAAATAATCCATTGCTACATGTAGATCACTTGAAAGCTATTCAGAACCTAATTTGGCGAATTATGTACAAGGCAAAAACTTGACACAAATAACCGTATTTCCTAATAATTTTTCGTATTCGTGAAAAAGAGTCTCGAAACAGACCAAAGCAAATTTACAAAATCTATTTTGTTTGTATTTTTTGTTGTTAAGATCCTTCACTTGTCTATGGTTGGTTCATTAGGAACCTAAAAACTTTGCATGAAATAAAAAGTGATTTTCAATTGAAGATGTATTAATAATACAGTTGATTTTTGTTATCAGAGGATGGCTTAAATTATTAGTTAATAATAAAAGTGATGACAATGATAGTAAGAATAAACATATTCTTTAAATCAACCTTATGAGCATAGTTTCTTGTTTTATAACGTTTCTTGTTTCCCTCGAATGAAATTTCCTTAATTAGAAATGACCTTATCAAAGCTATTTATGATCTGCTTTCGTTTTTCTCTTATAAGCTTTGTCATTTTAATGGCCAATACATTCTCCTTTTTATCGTATTTTGATATGGTTCAATTGTATAATATGAGTAAATGATTAGAAAGCGGTTAACATAAAAAATGGTCCAATGGAAATGCAGAGAATTTCTATCTCTATTGTCTGTTAAGGTACTAACATGGTGCAAATTACAATCGAAGATTATGCAAATTAATAATAATCTATGAATAAATTGTATATATATTATTACTTCTTATGAATCTAATTAATAAATATTTCCTGATTCATAGAAATCTGAGTGGTCAAGAAATGTATTTAGGAAAGCCAAAAAATTTATTTTTTCATTTTTGTTCAAAGTTTGTTTTTTGTTTTCAAGAAATTTCTTATACTATTTCTTATACTAATATGTATATTAGTAATGTGTTTTCAATGCTGCTTCTATCATAACACATCTTACAATTTGTAATTTCTCATGGAATATGATTTCTTAACTTGTTTTCCAATATCTTGTATCGAATAGTATTTTCGAATTCATGAAATGAGGACTTACCTTACTAAGTTCGAGAATATTTTACGAACCTTCTCAAAATCGATTTTCTTAATAAAACAAATACATATCTTGTTCAATAGGATTGTCTTATTTTTAAAATTTATGCTTGCTCTTCTACAAACTAGTACCTTCTAAAATTTTACCTGCTGAATATTGGAGTCCGAGTCTCTTGGCCATTAACAGAAGGGAATTTGAAAATAAAAGAACTTCACACATGAAGGAGAAAAGTTTCGGAAAAATGATTATAAAAAAGTTCGAATAAGGAAACCGCCAAATAAAGTGCTAATTTCCCATCTTAAGTTCACATAATACGTAACACAATTACTAATATTTATTTCCCATAAAAAGTTAAATATCAAAAATGCAGGAAATCTTGATGATAAACAGGTAAGTAAGTATCTTCTAAGTCGTTCACTATTGAAACATTCTACATTGTTAAAAAATTAAACTACATTTAAATTTTATTCAACTCTAACATTATTTCTACGCTAAGAAACTGCATATTCGAGTGCATCGTTTAGCAGAAGATAATCTATGTGTATCCTTTAACGTGAAACTTTTTCCTAGTACAGGCTGCAATGTAAAAATCGTATACTTGAGTCGTTCATGGGTAGGAGAAGGGTTGAGGAAAGAAACGCAAATGAAAAGAAGAAGCCGTTGCAGATGTGCATTACATTAACGGTGTTAACAATGCTTACGCAGGTTGGCTCGTGCACGCATGTATGTATGACTCAGTACACGCGCGCTGAGATTACAACGAAGAAGGAACTGGTCCCTGGCTTTATCTTCAATTAACCGAAGTCTAAACAGAGTTAATAGTACAATGCACTTCCTGTTGACCAGTTGTTGCTGCTGGTTGTTACAATCAACGACGCGTAGCGTCTTCAAAGGGATTTCTTTGTAGTTTTCCTACTGGTACCGCCCCCGAACGGCCAATCGCCACCGGCATTAATTATCGTTTCGATCGTATGTGCTTCCTATCGGTCAGTTAGACACGAGTTGTTAATCTTCAACGCCATTGCCGACCAATTTCCTGCGAGATACGTCATTTTATTGCGAAACGCTCTGGGTTCTGTCCGCTTGTTTCGCGGTCAGACAAGGCCGATCGAGGACGTGGTCACTGTTTATTTAATGCGCTAAGGAAATTAATCTTCCACGAAACATGGATGAATAACATGTTACTCGCATGCATACATCGTTTCTTGTTTAATTAATGATTGATTTTTCCAGTTTTGAATTGATGCGCATAGTACTGAAACTTCGCATTACATGTTACAATATAAGTGTTTCGCTAAGTGGAGTTGATTGTTGTATCTGTGTTTTCCGGAAGAGTATTTCAAAATGCGCAGCGGGATAGATGATATATTTGAATTTATCAATATTAGTTGAGATGTGAAAAGACATCAAAGTACTCGTTCTTACGAGACAGAGAGAGATGCGAGTGTTTGTCTCTGTTTGAGACATTCGTAGCATGTCACACGTGCATAGAACGCGAATTCTCTTGCCTTCCATTTTGATTTTTTACGATTCAATATTTTCGAGCGGTTTCTTCTATAGTTTCGATTCGTGAGTGTCGAGACCTGTTTATATGATCGTAGTTTGGATCACGGTGGATAGAATGCAGATCTTTCCTCACTTGTAGCTTCCTCATTCATCAGATCTAATACCAGCGGATCCGATCTGCACTTTAGGGAGTCGTAAAAAAAGTTGTTTATAATTCGGGTGGACGGATTATATGCATTGAACAATTAACTTGAACTTCCGACTAAATATGGTTTTCATCATCCAAAGAAAATACGTAATTTTTAGGAGTAGCTTGGCCGGAATGAATGAGGGCGAATCTGGAGCTACTTCAAAAATGAGAAAGAAAGGAAAAAAGAGAGGAAGATATGGGACGTACTATGCAGGTTGGAGTATGTATCTCGAACCACTTCGATTATTGCGAAAATAATGTTAGTGAAAAATAAAATGAAAAATAAAAAGATAAAAGTTGAATGATTCCAAAGGAGGGAACGATATGAAAAATGACCAATTAACAACGAAATCTATTCCCTCACTCTACCAACGAAAACTTGCTCTTAACAAATCAGCTCTTTTCGTGTCCTTAGACCCACCCATCGCAAGTTTTCCTCCACAGTATCAACTTCACGGAAAGTCAGTCTTATTACATTACTCGAACCGTCATCATTTACACTTACATCGCATATTCTACACTGTAACATTGTACATCAATCGAACCTCAATTATACTTTATCAATTATATCCTTCTAGCCAAGTTGTTGGAATAAAGTGTTAATTCAGCGTATATTCAATTAAACCATCCCTATTATCTTAACCGAAATAAGGGGATCGATCACTTTATCGATCATTTTATTTATATATATATTTATTTATTCATATATATAATTATATACACATAATTTAAAAGTTATTTGGGACATGCAAGTTAGATGAATCACCCTGTATATCACAATGTATATTAATTAATGCAGGGCAGACGTGACCTTTCGTGGGGCCGGGTTCAAAAATTTTGCGGGACCTGAATACGCATTCAAATCCTACACTTAAATTTTACAACGAGGAATTATTTATTTACAAATACTGCTACATATTATATATTTTTTATGAGATGAATATTAAATAATAATACAATCCAATAATAATATTAAATAATTTTTCTCCCTTTTTCGACGCCAAATCTTTGATAACATCACCAAAATCGATTGAATTTGCTACTTCACTTTCTATTGACAGAATAGCCAGAGATGAAAATCTCTCTTGGCTTATCGATGATCGCAGATGATTTTTTATTAGTTTCAATGGCGAGAAACTACGTTCTGTTGAAGCCACGGTTACTGGCGTCGTTAACATAATTTGTAATGCGATTAATAAATTTGGATATGCTTCCGAGAAATTGTTCTTTACAATGTAATTCATTGAATCTGAAGCCGAGTAATTGGTTTGCGTTATTGACTGGAACATCTTAATTTCTTCAAATATTTCAGTTCCGTCGAAATCTCCTTCTAGATGTAAATGAAGATCTTGACAACAGTTTAACAAATATTCATCATCTAAATTCCCAATCTCATTCATGTATAGAAAACCAAAAATATTTTGATGATTTGCATATAATTTGAATCTACTATTAAAGGATACTAGCACATAATTGCGATGTCGTTGCTGCAAATATCGTGTAAATCTTTTATAAAACACCAAAAAATGTAGTGCTTGGGTTGGTTGATGACTTTGCTATATCTCCCAATAACAAATTCAAGTTATGACTACCACATGGTACATAAAACGCTTTAGAATTTACACGTAATATATTTGCTTGTTCTCCTTGATATATTCCCCTCATATTGGCACCATTATCACAACCTTGTCCGCAACAGTCGGATATCTTTATTCCCAACTGATCCAGAATGAGCATGATAGTTTCACATAGTCCTTTTCCTGTTGAATCGTGAACTATTTCAAATTTGATAAAATGTTCCTTGATTTCAACCTCTCCGTCTATTATGTTGACATAACGAAGAACAACCGATAATTGCCCTTGATGGCTCACATCTGGTATACAATCCAATAAAATAGAATAATATTTTGCTCTCCTTATTGCATCGATAATTACTTTTTGTACTTTATTTGCCATTGCACTTATTAATTCGTTTTGAATTAAATGCGATAAATAATGATGCCCTTTTATGGCTGCTCTGTTTAAATGATCATTTAGAACAGAATCAAATTTTGCAATTAATTGTATTAAACCTACAAAATTACTATTGTGCGGTGTATACAAAGTATCAGAACTTCCTCGGAAAGCTAAATTATGTATGTTGCGCCAAATATAAAATAACAGCAGTTATTCCTTGGAAAACTTGTTCGTATCGTGCCGTTTCAAATCTTAAAAATTTTTCGCACCCTTTATCAAGTAGTAGTATTTAGATTTGCTATGTTAAATGAGATCAATGGCAAAATCCATCTGCCCCCAATGAAATATCAGTAGTGCAAAATATTTATGGTTTATTCGACCAGTCGCGGGGAGACGCGATCGCGAGGAAGCGCGTCAACGGGAAATTCCCGTTACGATTAGAATAATCGACACCACGAGCAGATCGATCCCCTTATTTCTTTTGGGATAATAGGGGTGGTTGAGTTGGTATAACGCTGCGGTTAACAGATTATAATATATATTTCTCCAACAACTTTATGCACAAGATAGTTACGCCATTGCGTAAGGCGTAGGTGTAGTAGACGAGTGGTTGACGGATGAAGACCCGGTAGAGAGACGTTGACTGTTCTCAGTTTAGAGAATCAGTGTAGAGATGATGACTGATCTGTAGCCGAGATCGAGTCCAGAGTATATGTTGACTGTCCTGTCGTTGTAGATACAGTCCAGAGATGTTGATTGTACGAATGTTGTGGAAGCAGTCCGAGGTGTTGACTAATCAGTAGTTGTAAATCCAGTCTAGAGATGTTGACCGATCAGTAGGTGAATAGGCAGTCCGAGATGTTGACTGATCAGAGGGTGTACTTTCAGTGAAGTTCATTCTCGTGTTATTACAGAGGAAAGCTCAGTGTGGGTGTGCCCTTTAAACTAAGAACGCGGATTCATTGTTCACACTTTTCGTTAGGAAAAGTGAGGATAACGACCCGCGATGCCCATTGGTTATAGCCCACGTTAATGAATGAAGATAGGAGAAGGAAGTCTCCTACCAACGTGGCTCGTGGGTGACTTGTTCACAGGAAAACCCGCTTTTCCCGTTAGGTAAATACTAGCTTTTTCCCGTTAGGTAAATACTCGCTTTCTCCGTAATTTGTAAGAGCGCACAATAAACCTACAATAAATAGGACTGTTCCAAGTACCAGCCATAAACCAAAAACATTTTCAGGAATAAAAGTCTCTTCAAGTTAATAGGATTTAGTTATAACGATCAAATTAAAAGATAAACTAAAAGCTTAAGTTTATGGTGGGTCCTTAGGTTTATTGGGGGTCTGAATGCGGAGGAATGAAACGGTGCGGACCCTTGGTGGCCAGACAACGAGGGCGGTCGCGTCACGCGACGTAACACTTATCTTTAGATTTAGAATAAATTAGCCATCTTTGTGTTGTCCTTTGTTCATTCGTCAGTATTCTTGTAAAATATGTTGCAGAAAAACTCCTGTTATTTTCGTTCTTAAGGAAGTTAAATTGAGTAACTTGTACAGGACCATGCTTAACTATTAAATTTACTATTTTTTGTGTTCTGTCAATTGGCCACGTGCTAGGATCTTCAATGTCGAAATTTGTTTTCTTCTTTTTGTGCTTCAATTTCTATATTTTCAATACCTTTTCTTGATGAGTTTCGCAATTGCCCGTTTTTCTATAGTTTCCATTTTCGTCCAATTCAGTTTCGTTGGTGTCTTCTTCATTTTCCTTCACAGGTGTCTTTAACTCTTGGTTTTTCTCTTAAAAAGGGATCTGATTCATTGCTGTATGTTCTCCACCTTCGTTTGACTGCCTTGAATGACTAGTAGTGTAATTTAATTTTTTTTTTAATTTTGTAAATAATTACATACTTCGAAATGTTGTTTGTTTACTGTTTAATATAATCGTCTCGCTGCTTCTTCCGTTTCAATCTTTCAGCCCCACTTAAGTATTTCCGTCCACGATCTCTATCCCTGCTAGCCATAGCAGTTCTTAAAAAAACATATTTCTGTGTAGAAAATTTTGTCTCTTACAAAACTGAATAAAATCGCATGCCAAAAGACATTTACTACAAGATAGGATAAACTACATATTTCATTAGTTTGTATACAGTTGAAACATTTCTCTGTTCTTGCTTACTTTATCGAAATTTTAACATTTGAGGCGAAATTAATTTAATAATAACAAATTCAAATTCTCAACTAGTTATATGTATTGGATTTCATTTGTATGACTGCCATACGTTTTTTCTGCGATTTCAGTTAGGATTGATTTTAACTTAAAAGAGGGGAAATAATTGAAGAAAATACTTATCAGAAATCAAACGTTTTGAAAATGTATATGTATTATGTATGTATATATTTGTAAATGTATTATACCACGATATAACTTTGAAAAATATTCGTCGTCTTAAATTTACCGAAATGTAACGATCACAGTCCTTGCCACGCATCGAGGGATTGATTAACGCTCAGCATCAGATCGTAGCAATGCAATAGTCTGATGCGTTTTTGTTTAAAACATATGAACCGCAAGACGGCAACTAACACACAACCACTAATAAATGTGAGGCGTTGCTATGCCCAGTTGCTATGCAAGTTCGTAGGAGCTGCGACTCGTCGACAAACTTCCAAACATTCGGGAGTCTTATCTGTATTTTTTTAAGCAGTTTTTTAAACAAATCCAAGTAATTTTTTTTCGCATCCATAATTCGCTTTCGCATCTCGGAACAATTTTCAGCACATTATCGTGGTGCAGATGAAAGTATGTACATACATTGTTCCTTCGACGTATACATTTAATCATATTCTATTGCCCAAGGACCGATTATTTAGCTGTGACTATTTGCATATGGAACGTGCGCATCCAACGTTTATTTATAATGGAAATATCCTAGTATCATTAACGAAAATTGTTAAAATCAAGAGAATGGTTCTCCTATGAGATCTTTAATTAAGGGCTCGACAATTTCGCGTTTAGTAAGCTAGAACGAAAAGCGATTCGCTCCACGTTACTGGTCGCGTTTCTTTTTCTTCTTTTGGGCGATGGCCCGCGCGTTTCTTAACCCTGCGCTTCATTGTGATGTTATCGGTCGATCTTGGATTTCCAGTCATGTCAACCAGCCAAGCCAGACAATCTGATAGAACCGTATTGTCTCTCTGCTGTTCTCGCTCCGTATAGTTACACGGTTTGCCTTTTTTAGGTCGTAATAAAACCAGACAGAGTGCAATCAAGATTTATGATACGAAGCATGGCACGGCCACGAGGAATCCAATGATGTTGAACTTTTAAGAATGTACTTCTTCGGTAATTATCCGTGGAAATTAATACGTCAGAGAGGAGTTCCTCTACGTGTAATCGTTTGTTTAGTAAAATAAAATTCATATAATTTTGGAAACAGTATTTGGCGAGAGCCATAACGACGTACATTGATGGATAAGTATAGTTAAAATGTATAGGATTCTATATTTGCTTTTATTGGATCTCGTTATATTCAATCCTGTACTTAATATATGTATAACTAGATTGGAGATTTTCATGCATTTAAGCCCGTTCAGATGCGTGTAGTAATTTAATCGAGTAACAAGTACTCGTAGCTACTTACTAATGGATGGCTTAAGGTTCGTTGGGATACGTCTGGTAGTTTAGCAAAACAGTTTAGTCGAATACATTCAAATATCTAGATTTTTTGCTTGAATAGGAAAACAAATGCCTCCCCCCCCTATTCACTGTTAACCAACCAAACATATCCGGACGCATTTCTTTAGTCGAGTTCATTAATAGCTTGTTACATTTGCGCTAGAATCGGAGCGCTTCCCAAACTTACAGTCTGAGAGTCAACGACAGATTGTTTGACACATTTCATTAACTTTCTAAAGCGGTTTTTCGTAGAATATGTGTCCTAGTTGACAAATGGCAAGTGTGTCATGCGAGTAGCAAGACATGATGCGAGCGGAGTGTTTAAAAAAAATAGTGTTGTTGACCAAAATCATTAACGCTGAAAAGAAACGGAAACATATCAATGTGAAAAATGAGGAACTCTTCAAGTCTACTTTGAAAAGTTTTCAGAAATAACCAAATGACAATGAAAAATTTGTTCAGTATGTAGATATCTCTAGAGCTTAAATCATTAAAATCATATTGTAATAAAAGCCGATTAAAGGATGAGATTAGAAAAATAATCGCCTATATTGCGGATGATATGTACGCAAACTTTCGATGTTTTTCGTCTTTTACACCTGTGCCATCTCCTGAAAATTTCCAATTGGCAGGAGATTTAAATACAACATGTGACATAAATGGACTATATTCATATATGTAATGTACAATTTTATAATAAAACACAAAACTTTTATTTTTATATAATACAATTTATATTTATATAATCTGCTAGACATTTTTGTAAAACTATACTTTACTTTCCTTACGACAGGGATATTCAGTAATACTACTTTCTAGATATTATCGACAATCGTTGATCCTGAAAGCTGCGATAGTTTCTCTATGTGATAAGGAAATGTACTAGTTTTAGCAAAATGTTACTGCATTTCATTGCGAAGAAGCTAAAATGTCTAAGCAAACGGTGAATGATCACGACGTCATTTACAGAGCATATATTCGTTCTTGGCAGTACTGACATTAGAGAATCATTAAAACCGTGAAACTTTGAAAATAAAAATCTTTTATTCTTTTTACGCATAACATTGCTATTTATAGAATAATTTTTCTTATCTGGCTTATAAAATTTCCCTTAACGGTATTACATAGAAATATTGATTAAGCCTATGGATGGATAATATTCGTATTTACCAAGATAATATTAAGTAGGTAATAAACAAGGTAATAAAGCTTTAAAACTTTAAAAATTTCCTTTGACGATAATGACTGGAAGTATTACTTCAATTGATAGTATTTCTTGAAGCGTTAAATAAGATTTTGCTAAAATAATAGAAATATCTAATACGTTTCTAACCGACGTTTCAGAGTGTGTAGCAAATTGCAACTCCGTAAGTCATTCAAAACAAAGTAAATAAAAGTGACGATGTTATAAACTCCGTTTTTCAAGATTTATCAGGGAATTTAGGATTATCCGCATCTCCTTCTAATATATAAATTTACTGAAATAGGTTATTTATTTCTTAAATAATTAAATATAGTATTATATGTATAATTGGACCAATATTATTAATATAATTTTATAGTTCACAAGTTGCAACTTACTAGTACTAATAAATGCATAAGAACGCATAAGAACAAGCAGCTTGGTAACGAAAGAAATTAAATTTTACAAGTAAATTCTATAAGTTATAAGTTATTTGATTATCCTATTTAACGAGAAGCCTATGATTTATAATGTTTACTAATATTATTAATTGGTAAATTATTAAGCAAAGAAATCCGAGTAATGAAATTGAGAAATTTAAACAGGTAAAATTAATCAGTTTTGTTTCTGATTACACGTATCAGCTTGAACATTCAAAATATTTTTATGATTATAATTGAGTACATTTTTTACCATTTATTGTAGTTATTCAAGAGATAGACAAATATACCTAGTAAAAAATACTAAATTTAAGAAAAGTCCCATTCAATATTAACTATACTATTGCAATACTATATTATACCTTTCACTTACTCCGAATCGCTATATTCTTATACACATTAAAAGCATTGATATTATTAGTAATAGCAACAATAAGCCCGCGAAGAAAAAAGAGAAGAGACACGTAGAAACAAAGAAAAAACAATCATCACGCGTAATTTCTAGGCACCATCTTTTTGTTCCAAGCAATTCATTTTTCTTGGTCATCTGAGCGATTCAAGAAACGATTAAGATTCCATCGAGCTGAATGTTGAGGCGGAGGCAAGGTCACGAAACAGAAGAAAGAATGGTGGAATAGAAAGGATGTAAGGGCGAATGGTTCGTATGTCTAGAAGAGGGTCAGGTGAAACGTCTACCTGTATCTGACAGTTGTATATACAGGTCGATCTTCGAAAACGATAGAAATCTATTCGGCCAACAGCGGTAAGTCATTGGTGAATGGCGCGAACAGATCCTCATCATGGAGCGTGCGCTCGCGTGCACGCGTGGTGGGGTCGCGCGGTTTTCGTTTTGCTCGTTTTTCGTGGTCCCTGTCGGGCCTTGCAGGACCTGTACGAGGACTGGTCCGCGATCTACCGTAACCGCATTCCTCCTTACCTCACTTTGCTCCTCGCAACATCCCTTCCTCGGTTCGCCTCAGCCGCTTCAGGTGACTCCGTGTCTCCTTTTATTTCTTTCCTTTTTCCGTCTTCTTTCTTCTCTCACAGCTCCACGCTGCTCTTTCGTTCGATCCCTCCTTTTCTTTTTCACGAAACCACTTTTCTCGTCGCTTTTATTCAGCCGATCGCGATGTTACCTCTTTCTCTCTTCATCAACTTTCTCTTCCAGTCCTCCTTACCGCTTCTCTGTCCCTCTTCCTTGATGCTTCTCTCTTTTTCAACAAACGCTGCGGACAAAAGAGTTCCGAAGCGTACTTACTGTGAAACTTCCCTGGAGAGACTCACACCGAACTTGTTTTACTCGCAATTACACGGAGCTCCGAAGCCGTACAGCGTGCTGTTTACCTCACTACGAAACTTGGATTGTGCAATGTCCATCACGGAGCATGTATACCTGCTCTTACTATTCGTCAGCATTTTACGTCTCGGCATCGGGCGGACGCTTGTTGTTAGTTCTGTCCCCGCGACTCTCGCCTCGTGTACGTTCCATTTTCATAGACCTTAATGGTTTGATGTTAAAACGAGTGTTTGGTGACGGAGTATTGCTGAAAATTACCGGTACCACGTTTAAAATTATTAGGCAATGGACTGAGGCGATTTATTCACATATGCACCTACTTCAGTGACACAATTTGAATAATTTTTTGTAACGAAGCAAAAAGCTATTTAAAAGTATATGGAATAGTTAGTTACGGAACAATTTTCCATTTTTAACTCTGTAGATCCTTATTTGAATGTCATAATAGTTTTTTAACACCGGATTGAACTATTTTTAGTTGTATTAGGTTGCTACATATAAAATGGCCGACTTCACAGGCGTGAAATATTATTCAGAACGTAGTAACTAAAAGTACCGTTGAGTAAATATTTGTTAAATCTCAATTTAAAGCTTGTAACTATACAAATAGATATAATATGATTAATGTTTCACTTTTAAAAAGACAAGCTTTTTTATCGGAAAGAACTATGAGTCAGCATTGAATTCAAATGTAGTTCTGTGCAATTTCAAACTTTGATCTAACAACAAAAGTGGCTCGTAATATTAATAGAGTTTTCCGAAAAGCTACATTAATAATGATAAAAATTTAAATCGCGTTTGTGGAAGATATGAATATCAAAAATAGATCAAACAGTCATTACCTAACAATGATCAAATACAGGTTTTAATTGCAATAATTGTATTTGTAATAACGATAACTATAACTTTGTTTTGACAATCATATATATTTTAGGATCGACTTGTAATTCTCGATTGCTGGTTAATTGACAAGACTTAAACGGTAATTGATTTGGTAAATGATTTTGCTTTTTATTGTACTAAAATAACAAAATACAAAATAATGAGCTTTGAATAGTTTTCGTTGTTAGGAAATATTACACTAATAAGATGAAAAAAGATTCAATATGATAAGTTAAGCATTACAACAGTATTCGAAATTATAATATTATTACTATTTCATTAAGTTTATTATATTGTGAATTATATTTATATATAATGAGTCTATTTGTATGGATGCAAATATGTGCTATAATTTCATATCTAAAATCATGTTTAGTATAAACATTGTTATCCTAAATTATATATTTCATTATTAATTTATATTTGTCATAAAATTAATACTACTGAATCGTAAAAACAATAAAAGATAAGATGTGTTAAAAAATTCTTTAGTATTTTAATAACTTTTCATATTGTTTATTATAATTTATTATTTTTTGACTGCTTACTTGTCTCATTAGCATATTCCACTAATTTATAACTATTTTTGAAGCGCGTAATTGAAAATATACATTGTTAGTCTCTTTCAATATAAAATAAAATTAAAGATAGAAATATTCGCATAACGAAAAATTCGAGTTTTACGAAACTGGGGTAATAAAAATTCGACTACATTACAGGTTAATACTAACCTCAATGAAGAACCGAAAGAGTCATGCTTAAAATCAATTGGACCATCATTCATTTCACGATACACTATGAGTTTTCATGAAAAGTGTTAAAAAATTGAATAAAATAGAAAATATATAGTACTTATTACAATTATATACCTTGATCGGCTCATAACCAAAACGGAGTGAAAATTTATGCAATTCTATTTACAGAATATCGCTATTAATCTTCAAATTATCAAAGGTACCTCAGTTCAGCGATTGAAATTCTAAGAAATTATCGATATTCGTGTCGAAATTAGTTGCGTAGAACGATTTACGCTCTTCGGGGACCATAAGCGATATCGTTGTTTGTAACCGTTCGATGGTTCCAAGTCTGTGATTAACCACCTCGTTTAAACGCCACCAGCGGAATATGTATGTACAAATTTTGTATCGTTTAGCTCGACTACTTTCGACAGCTCACAGAAACAAGCTGGATATGTTTACACTAGTGAGGTGTAATTCCATGTAAACAAGATCCATTCAAAATCGATCGCATTAAAAAGTGCGACTGGTCGGCCAACAAATTTATGACTGCAAATAATAGGTGCCTGCTTCATCACTTTTCTTTCATCGTCGTTGTGTGTTAACATTGCTTTTATATTACGGTCATTTGCACCGCAAGTGTCTAACTTTCGCATTATATTACATTATTTATATATTACATACATCATTTACTTACATCATACCATGATGCAAGGGTGCAAGGATGCAAGTGTGACTGCATACATTCATTCATTCAAGAAACATTTTATCGTTACCTTAAAGATTCGATTCACGAATTAGTATATGAGTAAACGTACACAAATCATAGGACACGTTATTCACTTAGTATATTTTCGACCAGTCGCGGGGAGACGCATATATATATATATATATATATATATATATATATATATATATATATCATAAAGAAATTAAGTTAATATGTACTTGTTATGTAATTAATAATTAATATTACAGTTCTATCTCAATATAGTTTATGTTTAGAATTTGAAAATATGTCTTCTGTGACTTATAGATGTGTCTGTACTTATGAATCCGTTTCACATACGACGATATGTGTAAAATAATTCCCTATATTCTATTTTGTCTGTGTACGCGTGCGTGCCAATTTATATTTTACGTAATCTCTAAATCAACCCATACAATACGAGTTACTGCTTATCATATTATCACTCACTACAATCGAACACATACTCACAAGCGCGTATCGTCTTCGCGCATAAATCGCGTATAATTCAAAAATCGGAGTTTAACATGCGTTTCTGTCAATGCGACTCGCGCAAGCTTGCGATCGAAGTTACGACTGGTTTCCCTAGCCATCGTAGTCCCAGTAACTCGATAGGATTTTTCACGCATCAACGATATAGGTCAATGCGCACCCATGCTAATCGGATTTTCGCCAATACAAATCCCAACGGGGAGTGCGAGTCAGCACGTTTGACATCGATAGAAAAGACTCGATTTTTTGTAGTTGGACAATTTCAGTTAAGTCAGTAAATTTCCATGTTCACAGAACCGCTTGGGTAATCATGAATTACGAGCCTTCTGATATCTTGGTTTGAGCAGTTTCAGCTGAAGGCAGCCGAAGCAACCGGTGAACCGGCTGTCGTTCTCTGTGAAGGCTCGCGCGAGCGACCCTTCGGGGCACTTTACATAGCCGAGGCTCATCGGTTACGCCGGACCTCCCACAGGCCGGCCAGCTCTTTATCATTGGATATCTACCTTCTATACTACATTCACCTTTTGAGTTTATTCTTCTCTTCGCTTACTAGCTATTCTCCTTGTCCTCGTTTCATGTTTGTTTGACTTATACATATTTTGTAATTTTGTTTAGGAAAGTTGAGATGAGAAGAGTTTTTCTGTTTTAGTCCTCGCCATCCGATGGTTGAGTCATATTAGATGCGAATATTTTTAAGACAATTGTCAGGAAAATGATCGATAGTATAAATAGGCATGATGTTAAGAATCATAGGATAACTTATCATAACCATGTTATTAACGTCATAGAAACGAGCTGCAGAAAAATGATAAAAATAATCTTTGAAAAAGAACCCAAATATGTTGCGGATGATATATATGCATCGTAAATGATAATAATTATCACACATTATGTAATAATTGCAATAAATATATGTCGAGTTCTCATTAGGATTAGGGGCGTGTAACGAATCTTCATTTGGATTAGCCATTGTAGTTATACAACACAGATGATATTTACTGGTACAAATATGATTATTACAGAATTTTACAATTAACCGTGGCGATTAGATACTCGAGATGTTAATGACAATGATCTTGGGTTCAATAACGGATCCACGGTCAATGGGATAGCGAATGCGTTTTCTTTCAAAGTCTAAGTCGAATTGAACTTACTGGTCCACAATTCAGGTGTAACTCAACTTACTTGTCCACAGTATAAGTAAAACTCAACTAACTGTCCTCAGTCCAAGTGTAACTGCACTTATATACTCTTCTCTGTACCTCTCTGTACCCCTCGGGTCAACTATATTTTTAAGGAGAGCTATACAAGTACTCCACACTTCTGTTAGATAAAAACGTCTAGTCCGTGACCGTGGCTACGTTTAGCGACCAGTTGTGTCACTTCGAGCCCAAGCCTACTGTCATAAATCTCGGCGAACATAATCGGATTAAATCATAAACAACTACTTCTAAGTTTTATTATTTAAGTACAGCTATAATAAAAAGTCTAGACTAAAGTATTGAAGTAAAGTACACAAAACAATTCAGGGAGTAGCCGATATACGCAGTAAAATACACAAATGGAGATGCATTGGGGGAAAATAACCAACTGGATTTATAAAAGGAATACATTATACGGAGCATAATCGATATACCAAAGGAAATAATCAAATAATCAAACTTTTTTTATAAAATACGTAATAAGTTTACTGGGAAAATATTTCCTATTTTTTAAATATTAATATTTTAAATATTAACATTTCTTATAAAGAAAATATACCACTAAATGTCATTTACATTACTTTTTATTACAATTTTGAGTTTTTATAGTAAATGATAATTTTTTATTTCACACGGCGTGTATACACGTTAACCGCACCGAAATACAGTTTTGGATTGACGTATATACACGTTAATTAATTATTATCATTAATTAATTATTAATTTCCAAAATCACGCGGAGTACATCATATGTACCTTATTTTACAAAAATTCATGACACCGATTAACAAATGATCGATTTGCCATGGAATGGTCCTATATATTCATTTGTCAATTATTTTGTTTTCTTTAATAAATTCAGGCAACTTATAAATTTTATTGCTCCCAAATTTTGTCTGCTCGCTCTTTTATTGAGTTTAGATATTTTTTATATTGTTTAGTAGTCGTTTGAAGGTTTGTAGCTGAAATGATGTTCGTGATGAACGTAGTGGAGTAGGAAAGTGAATACGTGGGTGAAAGGCCAAAATAATAGAACTCACTATTGGAATTTATGTATATTTAAAAATAGTGGATAGAGCATATAAGTATAGAACAAAATTAAGGATGTACATTGCAAATCGATGAAGTTCAGAATGTAGCTGTATTATTTAAATTACAGTGTTGAGAATATTAAATAATGAAATGCAGTTTCAACAAAACTTGTATACATGTTTTAAAATATCTATACGAAAATAGCAAAATACTCAATTAAAATAATTTATAAATATTTATAATTAAATTTTTTAATCAAAAAATGCCTAAATATTTTAATCTTCTTGACTTCTATGTAAGTCAATTTTATTAGATTACTTATATAGCTGAATGAAATCACCTAAATATGTGTCTTCTTTATGATTGTATGAAAAAGCTTTTGAGAACAGAGTTAAGCTATTTCAAGGGGTACACGTAATAGTGGGAAGAAATTGATTTTCACAAATTCATTTTTTAGGAGATTTCAAGGTTATCGGCCTTTTTTTGAATAGAACTCTACATATTTTTTTACACCAGTAGATGCGACTTTTTATTCTTTGGGCTACACTTTATCAAATGTAGTGTATGAAAGACAAGGAAATCATAAATACAGGAGTATTATTTTTTGTCCTTTGTTTTTCATACGCTAAGTTTTACAAAATTAAAATTAAGATATCTTTTAAACTAAACATTCTCAGATACAAGTACTTTAATACTTCGGTACAGAGAATAAAAATCACATCCACTGACTCAAAAAAATATATAGAGTTCTATTTAAAAAAAATACCGATGGTCCTGAAATTTCCTAAATAAAATATACTTGAGAAAAAGTTTAATATTTTTATATAGAAAATAAAAAAACGCATCAATTGATGGATAAAACAATATAAGATTACATTAAAAAATATCAATAACCTTGAAATCTCGTAAAAGTACGATCTTCAGAACATTCTTTTCACCATTACATGTACCCCTTGAACTTTAACTTCGTTCTGATAAGCTTTTTTTTACAATTGTAAATAAGGCCGATATTAAGGTGATCTCATATAGCTGAGACACTCTGTGTATATTTATAAGTTACGAATCGGTAACGGTAAAATGTAGTCTATTCTGAATCTATTTGGTTATCAATTTAGAATATGGTATGTTAGAAATATTTTTTCCTAATATCAAATTTAGTATTGTAATAAAATTAATATAACATCAAATTTACAGAAATCAATTAATTTAAAAGTAATATATTGATGAATTCAATGACATAAGAATGTGATACTGTTTTCTTTTGTAACAAAAAAATAATTCTCTGATAGAAACAAATTCATGTCGTCATTCGATTTGTTTAATATAAATCAAACTTTATGTTTTAAGTAATAATTATCGAGCACTCTGGCGACATTTATCTAGTGAACTATTAAATGTCGCTAAAAAATATAAACAATAAACATAGTTAATAAAATTAACAATAAAAACGATGGAAACTTAGATTATAAACTTTTGCTAAAAATATTAATCGCTTAACATGCTGATATTAATATTTTATACTTTTTTTACTAGAAATTTTCACTGTATTCTATATCATCGAAAAGTAAAAATAATTAGAAATCTTATCAGAATTTCTTATCTTCTCATAATTCTCAATAATCCTCAATAATTCAAACCTTTTTGAACACCGTACTTGCTCTCATTTTCTCAATAAAATCAATAGGGTCTCAAGCATGCAACCGAAGTAACTGAAACAGTAATACGAATCAATATTATTCGCTGATTTCAGTTCTTCATAATAAAGGGAGAAATTCTTTTTGAATCCGAATCGTTAAAAAAATCTCGATATAAATGGTAACGATAACTTTACACATTATCCTTTTTGATACTGGTATCAGTTGCTCATGGTGTGATCGGATAATCATTTAGAATGCACTGATCCAGTTCAGCGGAAATATTGCGTCAAACATTTAATTCGAGATCTATTATTCATTTGTAGACGCGATTTGTGGCTACTAGCGTGTGCAACTATCACCGGTAGATATATCTACCAGCATTTCCAGTCATATTTCTATTCTCATGACTGAACAACCTGCGCAGCCGACCTTGACTCGTAACTCGCTCTCTTCTAGCGTCTGTAAAAAGTACCATTGCCCAGCCCTCTTTTACTAACAGCCGTGACGCGCTTAATGCTGTTCCTCGCGCATTTATCGAATCAAGTACCTAGACTTAATGCTATAGAACCAACTATATAGTAATCCCTTGACGTAAACAATATTGAATCGTTAAACAATTATATGAGATAGTTCGTGCAATTTAAGAAAGAATAGTATATGAAATTGAAAAATTTACAAAAAATGCGGCTTATCACTTTGACTTGTGATCACTTGCAGCTGAATAATTTCTTTTCTTTCATTATTTATAGCCGCACCAAGATAATGCAAAGTTACGATTAAAGACTTGATTTTGTAAGTTTATCTAAATTCAAATTTTTAGTTATTATATTTCAAGTTATTTTATTTGTGTCTTCGAATGAAGTTAAATTTACGTTTTAGAAATTACTTCACTTTACTTCACTGTTTAATCTTTAATGAGTTAACTAAATGTTAATTTTATAAAAATTCATTACCTCCAAGTTTGTTTCAATTTCACTATCAACGTTTGAAATGACCCAATACATACACAAACTTATGAAAGCATTTCAATAAAGCCGGTATGTTGAGCACGTGGCAAGAATGGTGATAGTGGTGTTTACACTGATAATTCGCATGATTGCAAAGTAGCGGTACTTTCTTGTACGAGTGGTGTACTCGTACAAGAGATGCTTTTGTACTTGTGAATACTTTCACGATGAGACGATAGGGAAATGACATTTAATATATTTGCGTTTGGTTACGCAACGGTTTCTAATATACAAGGACGAAAAATCGATCGGACGGAAATATATCGATAGATGAGCGACCAGTAATCGATAATTTGCGAAAATTAGCGTAGGTGCTGTATAGCGCTTACATTTGTAATACATGCGTGTTAGACAAAGTTGTCATTACCAGCAGGGTTGCATCGAGGTGTGAAGGTCCTGTTCTTCTTTTTTTTATAATTCACACGCAATTTGGGGACATGGATATAAAAGTTTTCTATGATAAGTGTTTAGATTTCGGCAAACAACGCAAAAAATAAAAAGTTTTGATGCAGAAAAGCGGCCTGATGTGGCGCGGATATCGGATCCAACAACCGATTCCAACCGAAATCCGTGTTCCAGCGGATTCATCTGCGACGCGAGGGAGAGATTGAATGCTGCATTTGTCAAAAGAGTGTGCGACCCTATCGCGTGGCTGGAACAATGGCGATTGATCCTTCGCGTTATTGTGCAAAACAAAACGAAAAAGGAACAACAAGAAGCACACAATACCATAATGGGCACAATCCATCGTGGCACGAAGGAACACGCCTCATTGCCCGGGTGCACGAATCGTTAATCGACTGACTTCAAAAGAGTCAGGAATTAAACATATAACGAACCTAATCGTGACAAAACGTTGTTTACGTTCGTGCATTGTTTAATTACAATAATCTCCCATGGGCATAAGTGAATGATGAAAGCAACAAAGAATGATTCACCTCACGTGAGATTTGATGGAGGAAAATTATCTAACGACACGATTCTTCCATGGATCTCATTGTTGTCGGAAGTACAGAAGTACTAATGATGATAATATTTTCAAACACATTAACGACGTACAATTGTTCCAGAAACTTAAGTGCACCTTATAATAAAACTAATTTGTTTATAACAAGGCTCTATAGAATTTCATAGCAAAATTAATGTATTCTATGTCAAGGAGAGCAATTAAGAGTTATTTCAGAGCTCAAACAGAATTCTCACAAAATATTAATATAATCTACAACTAATGATAAGACTGCACGAATACTGTTTTCCTTTCTTCTTATCTGGTTAAACAATTGAACTAATATTATTAGTGAAATTTTACAAGTTACAAATCACAAGTTATTAATATTAACAGATCATATTACATAACAGCAACGAATTTTATAACAAAGAAAATGCAATTTTACAAATAAATTTTATCAATTACAAACCATTTGATTATCTTTTTTGATTTAAAATTGTGAATTTACGAGACTTAGAATTTGTCAATTTGCTAATAGTATCAATTGGCAAATTATTGTGTAAAAATATTTGTGTAAAATAATATGTTATGAAATAAATATAATATTACATGAAAATTTGATTTACTTGATGAAGGTTTTTATAAACAACAATATGTCAATTACAATTAAGAAGTGATCATGTATTTCTTATATATGAACTTTTATTATATGAACTTTTTTTGTAATATAGTAGAATAAGAACTATATGAATATCTACAATAATACTTTTCAGTCACTAAATTAGTGACTTCTTGGAAAGGTACAGAGAAGTATGTATTAAATAATATGTTGAAATTACATGTTATACACATGTATAACGAAATATATCAATATTCTTTAATGTACTGAATATACATTTGTGAGGACCATAAATACTTGGTCTCAAGTTTCTTTTTCCAAATTGTATGCTTACATATTGCTTGATCTGTTTTCTTTGGGATAAGAGAAATTAGAGTCGTTACACTGTATCATGTTTCAATTCGACGATAGTTCTGAATGTGTTTATTAAACGGTTTAGCTTTTAGTTTGAGGTGTGTCATGGTCGAAAGCACCGGAAACGTCGAATTAAATGTAGTCCCGAGGAAAATGAAACATGAGATATGTTCTTTTGATTTAATTGCTACATCGAGATGATCTAAAATTATGGGTAACATTTGATACAACATATGTTTATAAGGATAATTTAAATTTTAAGCGATACATAAGCTTAGATAATCTTTCCGACACGCCAAAGATAAAAAAATATTATTCTTATGTAATAATAAGTAAAAAAAATATAAGGTTACCTAGACCTTGTATATTGGACAATTAATTTATTAAGATTTTATAGTATTGTATATATTTAAAATAATTCTTGTTATCTGTTACAAACTTTCAGTTTGTACTTTCAAATTCGACGGAGCAATTCAAGAAATTAACTATATTGACTGATTGATTGTTTGGGAAACATGGGAAACCTACTACTTTGTGTTCAAGTAATGTAGTATCATTAGTACAATCCCGAACAAAATGATACGATATACGACGTAAGAAGAAGGAATCTGTTACTCTCTCCAACATTCAAATGATAGCACATTAACAAAATCTATTTGTCTATTTAAAAGTATTTATTTTTATACTTTTCTCAAAAAGAGAATTTACATTATGATTAACATACAATGAATAATGTGTGGTCAGAACATGTATAATTTTTAAATGATATTCTGGGACAAATTATTATTTTTATATTTTTATTCTACTGTAATAGATTCCTTTAATTATTTTGAATATTATCGTATTGTCTTCCATTCTTTCCCTAACAATTTTCAATTCTATTCAAATCTGGAGAGCGTATAGACTGATATGTTTTTTCTTGCAAGAAATGTTCTATAACCTTAGCTCGATGAACGGCAGTATTGTCACACTGGAAAATAAGTTTATCCTTGATAATTCATGGAACGCATTCATTGATTTGTTCTAAGATTAAATTTCTTTATGTACCATTTTCTTTGGCCATTCATTTTCTCTTTGAATCGATTCGGCATCACGTCATTGCTATCCATTTGTCGTCGCTTTTTCACCATTCTTCCTTTTTCTAAGTCACGATAATAGAATTAAAATCCATCAAGGACACCCATATTAAACTTTTTTGTAATACGTTTATTTGTGAATGTTAACCGTTGACATTTATGTTGTTTTGTTAGCTCAGGCTTTTGCTTCATTTTTAATCGTTAAATAAACTTACACTTCTGAAGGACGCGGAGGACGCTTTTGATATTTGGAATAACACGCTCATTGCGAGCAATTTCGTGCGATATTAATGTCGAATTTGAGGCAACAAGTATTATGGCCCGATTCTTCTGCTCTGTTATTATTGACGGTCTTTCACAATCTTTTTTCTTCTCATAGTTTGTAGTCTTTTAATAAATTATGCATTACTTTGCGATTTTACTTAACGATCTTTAACACTAAACCTACCAGCGGCAGTCAAATTGACCGCTCTCTAACTTCTACACAAATTTAACCATATTTAAACTTTATCATGTCGCTTCATAATTTCTAATTTTTCCTAAAATATGCATACAATATATTTTTCGGTATTTACTTTTAGTTTGCCCTTCTATTTTCTGAAAAAATTTGTACTCTGCCTTACCTACCGTGAGCGGTCATTTTGACCGCCGGACAAAATATTTTAGTTATTTTTAAAATAAATGCAATCAGCGCAAAGAAAAAACTATCTCAAGGTCAAATGACAAACAAAATCAGTAATAACAAATAATAACAGCTGTTACACACGGAATATTGTCATAAAACATAATCTATCCCTCGATCAATATGGCCACCAGTTGTCAAGACATATCAACTCAGGCCCATAATAATCCCAAGGAACCGCCATAACATGTAGCATTTTTTACAATCCATTGTTACAAACATTTTAATAGTCGAAAAGTTTCTTAGGGTTATTGTTCATTGCGATAAAACACGGGAAAAGCTTTCCCAACTCCACCTTCGAGTAACCGTTGGTGGAGAACGGCCAATACTCATCAATATTTTCGTATAAATATCGCCGTTACAGACCATATTCTTACTTGCTATTGTCCTTTCGATTAGGATACATCTCAGTTTGTTAGTCAATTAGTCGACATCTAAACTTGTTATGTCTAAAACTCAGACAGAAAGCAGAGCGTTTTGTGTAAAGTTGTTATAAAAGGAAAAGTAAAACATATCAAATTTGACAATAATTTTGTATTCCGTACATGGTATTATTCTGTGATAAATATTTACCCTAAAAATGTGAATACTTTTCAAAAAAAAAAAAATTATGAAAAAAAAGAACGGATATAGAAGAAAACTGTTCAGTGTGCGATGAACAAGAAACTTCAGCAATTGAAAACGGCATGGAAACACATGGAGAGTTGTTTACAACTCAGAGTTGAATATTATAAATAAGCGTTTACGTAAGGACAAAAAGGAAAGAAATTATCGTTGACAGCGAAGGGTGAGACTGATGTAGGGAACCAACGTACCGAAACTGGGCCCGATAGGACAGTTTGCAGAGAAATAGGTGCAAGTCCCAAACCTGGCAGGACATCAGTTCATAATATTTTTAGGGATATGCTAAACGATATATAATGAAAGGAAAAGTAAAGACGACATTTTATTTTATCATTGATCATCGTATAAGGGATCATATAATAAAATGTACGGAGGAAGAAGCATTTAGAGCATTGGGGACTAAGAGAGAGCTAGATATAACAATACTAGATGCATTTATTGCTCTGCTATATGTCCGCGGTGCATATCAGACAAAAAATTTGGATGTCTCATATTTGAGGAATAAAATTTGTAGACCTGTATTTTTTTTCAAAAACAATGAGCGGGGATGACTTTGCTGAAATTATGAGATTTATACGATTTGATAAGAAGAGCAAAAGAAGCCAACGTTTATGAACCAATAAATTTGCAATAGTATCTACAGTATGGGACCGATTTACAGAGAATTCACAAAATTGTTATAAACATAGTGCATACATTACTTTTATATAAAGAATCGCGGGAAAAAACCATGCAATAAAACTATCAACAAGTTCGGATTCATTAACAAAAACCTTGTCAAGTAAGAAATTGTAAAGGTTACAAAATTACGAAAATTTGTTTAAGATGCTGGAAATATTTATGCGGCAAATGTACATTTGATAATAATATAATTTGTAAAAAATGCAGCGAAATTGAATAAGATATATCTCTACATAAATAAAAGTGTAATTCTATTTAAATCTATAATTGAAATTAAACGAATGTAAATTTGGACGAAATTTTATGAAAGTTCATCATTTTATATACATTTAGTTATAAATTAACCATTATCTAAGTTAAATCATAAAAACCATTACTTTGAGGTAGATAGGTAGTGATAGGTGCGAAGGAATACTTGCGTATATTTCACAATATCTTTATTAATGTATACTTTTATACACACTGTTCGTAGCACTCGCGATTAGCGGTTCGCGGTTTGCGATTACAAGTTCGACTTCAGTTGAAACGTTTCGATGCACGATATAAGTTCGGATGATGATTGCGAAGATGTCGATAAACTCGGATTTAATGTCGACTCTAATTGACGTCTACGGAATCGATATAATGACTATCGTGTAACGGCGATGTATGAAGACTGAAGACTGACTGAAGACTGAAGACTGACTTTCCGTCACGATGATGCTGCGGAGGAAAACTATGATAGGGTGTGTCCTAGGATAGGAGATCATCGGATTCGTCAAGGAAAGTCTTCGTACGGGAAGTGAGGGAAATGGACGTTGCTGCTAATTGGCTAATATCTATGGTAGTGGTTGAAGAAGGATACTAACCGCCCTTGAGAGAAGGTTGCTTCGTATGTGACAAAAGCAGATTTCTCGTATCTTCCCTTAGAGTGTGATAGATTTAGGGCCTGTTAAGAGAAAGGCTGTTTAGCCAATCATCTTACCGAATAATAGGGTCTTTGTGTAGCGAGCCATGGGACAGAAACCGTTGGAAAGTTTACTGTCGAGTGCCGCTACAACTTCTTTAATCACCGGTCATTTTGATCGCACACGGTAGGAATAGGTATACGAGAAGTGTCGGTAGGTTTAGTGTTAAAATTTTGGAAACAGTTAGGTTTTCAATTTTTAGTTTAGCAATTCTTGATATCGCGGTCTCTCTGTCTGCGGCTCATGTATCGGTACTTACATGGTTGTGAGACATAATACTTGTTGTTGGTTTCTCGAGAAATTACAAACTACCGGAAAATATCAATGCAAAGATCAAGTATGCTAGCATTTCACCTTTAACATTTGTCTCTCTCTTCTCTTTAGTGAAAAAGTCAATGAAGGAAACCTTATTTAATAACAGATTCCTTCTTCTTGGGTGGTGGCATTTACGTACTACTTTACTGCAAAAATTTAGGTTGTCTCTGAGAAATTAAAGACAGCACACATGTATTATTTTGTTCTAGTGTGTAGCATTATAAGCAGTATCTCATTCTGTGATCCCGCAGCGCACCTATATCGGGTAACGCTGATGCCGCGATGCCGGCAGCATATCGAACTGAAAGTTCATATCTTGAGAGTTGATGATGTGACAAACAAATGATTAATGCCAGTTATAAGAATATGCAAAAAAGAAGATACAAACTTCCATTAAAAAATGTTAATATGATCTTTACAGGATGTTTCAAGATTATCCCAAACAGATAGAAGTACATTCTCTTTAATGTATAATATACATTAATCCCAAAATCTCAATACGTATAGTATATTCTTCCCAGTTTGATACAATTTTCGTCTGAAACATTTTTTCGTATAATTCATATTTGTGAAGATATTTCAGTGCTAAACAAGCTAAACCGGACGCACTATATATACATCTCAACGAAAATATGAGAAATAATTGCCCAAATGATCCTTTTCAAAATTTTACTGTTGTATTGTATAAATTGACGTACTTTAACAACATTAACCTGACTTGTCCTAATTACGAAAAAATTATAATTATCTTAATAAAAAATATTCGTTTACAATAGATAATTAAAATATTAATAGATAGTATTTTATTATGTTATGAGGGTTCACCATCTTGTTGGTTCTGTAATTCAAAACAGCTCCTGAGCCTTTTTTTAAGTATCATTAACCATTTGATTAAACCATTAAATTCGTTAATTACTGAAAACAATTGCACGTGAGATCACATAACTTGTTAACTTATAACTTTTCAATCTATCCTATTCCATTCTGTTCCATTCTGTTCCATTCTGTTCCATTCTGTTCCATTCTGTTCCATTCTGTTCCATTCTGTTCCATTCTGTTCCATTCTGTTCCATTCTGTTCCATTCTGTTCCATTCTGTTCCATTCTGTTCCATTCTGTTCCATTCTGTTCCATTCTGTTCCATTCTGTTCCATTCTTTTCCATTCTGTTCCAT